>VCMS01000071.1:181521-378067 GCA_022539475.1 Gracilaria domingensis
AACAAAGATTCCAGAGATGGCAAGATGCAAGCTTCCTAAGTGACCCTGAGGGGTAGTAGCGCCGAAACCAATCGTGTTACTCTCCGAGGGAGTGGTAAACCTACGTAGGCAGCTGTCTACTATAGCCCGATCCTCAACAGGACGCGACTCAGTTGTCCATTTACTCGGAGGCTCCAGGGTGAGATCACCCGAGCATATATACTATTACTACTACGGTATCTACAATGCACACCTCCCGATGGTCATACACGTGGACGAACCACTGTCAGGGTGCAGGGTATTCCCAACGGGCGTGGCACAAATATCTAACTAGCCAGCTCCACCACGTGGCCTACTATCACACCCACTAGGCACTTCCCATGCAGGGTCCACCTATTAAGGGTCCAACCAAACCATCCCAACAATACCCAAAATTAAAGGGAGTTTTCATAACTTAGCCACGTCACCGGCCATCGGTACCATCTCATTATGAGAACCGTGATGCATCCGATAGCGGAAAGCCGTTGCTCCACAGTTTGCCACACGAACTTGAGCTACTAAGGGCGACTTCGTTACGTTCTGTAACGAGCAGGGAGGCCGATTGTGAGCAGTTGGTAGCTGAAGATGTGGAAAGCATGCTCTTTCTTAGTTATGATGACGAGCGCTACGAAAACGCTCCGTGGTAAACGCACAATAACGAGAATGTTCCTGAAGTTCTACCACAATCTAATGAGCAACACCTGGAGAGCAGAACACGTTCTTGTTCTGACGTTGGCCTTCCAAACTGGGATTACGACAGTCCATTTGAGCCCATCCAAGTAGAGATTGATGATGTTGATAACTGGTTAGGGACAAGATTTCTTGATGAAGCTAATATAATTCTTGGCGATGTGATTAACGAAGTCGAAGCTCAAAGTACGGTACGAAATGGAACCCACAAGGTTTCTAGGAACGTGAATAGTTTGTCGAAGGTATCTCCAATTTCACTTTTGCTGGTATTTTTGCCTGACGCTTTGCTCTAAAGACTGGTAGATGTGTCTAACCGAAGTTTAGTATGACGAAATTAACCCATCACAAACAAAGAAGAAATTCTTGGATTAATCGTTCTACACATTCTTTGTGCGTCCAACGACGAGTCGCCTACTGTCGTTTGTGATTTTAATGAGCGCGGAAACTTTTTACAATTAGGATTCACAGGGGAAAGATATCATGACGTCTGGGGCTCACTAGCTGGTGGAAAAAGCAAGCGAGGAGATATGGATTACTGCAGAGGTGGCTGGAGCAGAGCAGCAGGACGTCACACTGCATTAGTTTTACACATTGAATCAGACCTTGCCGCAATTAACAGGGAACTGCTTTACGTTCCTCAGGCTACTATCTTATCTCTAGATGATGATCACCTCAGGATGGCATCTAGGGCCGTAGTGAGATTGACCTACTTGCAGCAACAGAATAATCCCAAGAAAGGACTGGGACCAGTTGGCAATGCGCTCTGCTCCGCGTTAAACCCTGTTTTCATTGCTTGCCACTTCTCCAGAAAAGGGGAGAAACTTATTCATTTATGGGAGAGGCTGACCAGACTTCTGCAGGAAGCCACAACGGAAGGGGAATTACGGCCTATGTGCGATGCAATTTTCGCAGCAGATCGTTGGCATAACTCGAAAGAAACGACAGAATTTGTGTCGCACAAGCTGGAAGCAAGCTTGCTTGGCACTCATAAGAGAGACCTCACGTACCCTTACCTCTTTGGGGATGGTGCGATAACACATCGCCATAAAGGAATGCTTGTTTCGGAAAAGGGATGCGGAGCTGTGTACCCCCCAGATTAAAACGCAGAGATTCACATCGGGCGTGAGCGAGGAAGATTGAAGCTTGTCTGTACCGCGAGAGCTGTTCAGGACGTATTGCAGCCTTAATCCATAATAATCGCAGATTGTTTAAGTCTCGTTCTTTTACAGTCGTGCTTCATGAGCGCTTTCGAGAAATGGACGCGCTTAGAGATATAGAAGAGATCCAAACCGTTTTCGAGGAAGACAAAGAAGAGCTTCACGCAATGAGAAGTAGTTCAAGTCGGGATTTTCGAGATCTCGCAAACGATGCACTACGTCATGTTTCTCAGTTAACGTTCTCTCAGTTGGAAGATCCTGTCTGGTTCCTATTTCGTGCCTTCAGGTTTACTTCCAGAACCTCGCACGTATTTCTAACCACGCTTGCGTCCGATTGTGATAACATGATACAGAGCCTGTGTTACTTGGCCAAGGGTAAAACCCTCACAAAGGGTGGTGATATTCTCCCACAATCTGTGACAGATGTTAAGGCACGTATTGAGCCAAATTGCAAGGTTGGTATGGATCTATTGGGTCTCACAATTAGGAATGTCGAGCCAACATCTTCGCAGCAGAATGTGTCATCACAACTGAGTGGGTACTCTATAACCGCTGTCAAAGCGTTAACAAAACCCAGGCTCCAGGGAATCTTATCCGTTTCTTCTAGATCACTAGGAGCAAGGGCAGCGAAGAACGAATTAGTTGCAACAGTGTTAGAACTTCAGTCGGATCTACGGGAGGGGAGGGTAGTGGCAGAAGCAGATATCGAGATTCCGGTTTCTGAAGAAGCACAAGCACAGGAGTACTCTATCAAGACTTTGTCTCAGGTGCAGCATGCCTCTCTTCAAGCATGGGTGATGAAACCTTTGGTATGCACCACAGGAATGAAAGAAGGCTCACGTAATGAAATAGAAGTGCTTAAGGCCCTCCCCGAATTCTTTAGACACAGTCCTGGAGCATGCGAGCTAGACGAAAGTGGAGCTTCATACAAGTTTGACATAGGAAAGAAACTCAAATTGCGATGCATACGAACAACGGGGCTCGTAGAAAATAACAGCTCCAAAATGATCGCCGACAGTCCAGACGCAATTCTTATATGTAATTGGTGGTATGAAGGATGGCTTCGATGCGTAGTGGAGGTCAAGACTATGACGGCAGGAAGAACCATCGACGAGGCTTCTAGTTTGGCGTCTTTGTATGGACCGCTTGCTGTTATAAAAAACATTGAGTCTCAAGACAAAGAAAAAGAGCTTTTCCACAAACTGATTCCGTCATCAGCCTACAGGTAACAAGAGTTTCACCACGTAGCAACGTTGGAATTGGATCATGTTCTCTTTGTTGTAGCTACAGGATGTTCTATTACACAAGGCCGAATAATGTACGCATATCTTGTGGAGATTACAAGAAGTATGAGAAACAAATACAAGTTTGTTTTAGACAGTAAGAGCTGGATGTTTTGAATGGATTGGGGAAGATGCAAAGGACATGCCACAAGAGTATGACGTTATGCTGAAGGACTCTCATGCATCTGATCTACACAGTTTTGCGTCATATTACTCGTTGAGAACCGCACTTAGAGCAAGAACAAGAGAACAGAAAGGGCCTATATCTCCTTGCAGAATGATACGCCTTACACCACCCGTGTGCTGGAACCACCTTAAAGGTGGAGTGGATGTCATTTCTCGTTACATGAAGTCGTTGGCTCGTTCGAACATATCGGAAACCGCTGTGTTTAGCATATTGGCAAGACTACTAACTATGCAGGTTAACAATGCGGCTGTATTGCATCGTTTGTATAAGTCAAGGATAAATGGAAAACTGCCCGAGAAGGAAGCAAAGATTGGGTACGCCCGTGCACGTCACAGCGTGACAAGCTGTGGAACGTTTGGAGGATTTGTAAGAACGTTGGCTCGTGAATGGTTGGAATGTTATCAATCTAGTGAGAACGACGGTTTGTCAAGAACAGCTAATCTGGAGCCAATTCAGGTTATGTTTTTGCGGAAAGCTGCTGAACATTACAATTTAGGCACACACAAAGCAAGAAGACTTGATAGAAATCTCAATCATGTGCCCATATCGGCAAGGGCCGCATATTGTTCGTTATGTAGCTGGTCGTTAAGAGGAAAACTACCCTCTGGAAAAGTGAAAGTTTAACACGCGGGATCAAAGACAAAAAAATGGTGTAGAATATGCAAGCAACCAGTGTGTGGCAACTGTTGGTCTGTGTGGCATACGGAACCAGTTTTAAAGCGTAAGACGCCCACAGAAGGAGAAGGACATACCTTTAACACTTCTCTTTCTCAAAAGCGAAGAAGAGTTATTTGAACGTTGTGAATAAGAACTCAAATGTGAATCACTGATTTTATACAGAAATTAGATATTCAGTATTGTTTGGTAGCAATATAAAAAGGCTACGGTGTTGCGCTTTTAAGAATGATATTCTATGGGGTTTTGTAGAGTTTTAAAATGATGTCTAATTTTTGTAGAACTATTGTGAAGTCTACCTTGATTTGTAGAAGTCTATTGCTGTTTCTACGAATATTTAAATCTTTGAAAATGTTGGACTCTGTAGTTTGAAACCTATAAGAAACTTGATGTTTTTGTTTTCACATATGAGTTTGGGGCTAAATCGAAGTCATTTGGTATGCTTTTTGGATGTTAAATATGAATTTTATGGCTTTGAAGTGGTCATCATTATATTTGGGCTTAAATTAAAGTTCTACTATTTGCGTCACAGGGCTAAGCGCACTAGGTCAGCTGATATGTTTATTTTTCCCTTCTCGCCCAGCCCCGCACTGTGCCTTTTCGCTCAACATGTTTTTTTCTCGTTTTTTCTGTTTCTTTCTTTGTTTGTCCTGGTACTTACTTTCAACCTTCTGTTTATAAGAATAAACAGCAATGCACAATGCAATATTATTCTGACATTACAGCATTCTGTACTTATTCCCCAGCTCTCTGGCCGCGACTTCGGTTACTTAAAACGCCATTTTGGTGATGGCGTCGGCGGTTACAGCCAAAGGGGCAAAAACGATAAAAATAAAGTTTGCTCTCGTAGAGTACCAGTCCAATCGGACGAAGAAGCACTAGCAAAATATAAGCTTACGTAGATAGAGAGCGGCAGAAGCCAAACAACAAAAGCACGAACACAAGAACAGAGGAGGGATACCAAACGATAGACAAAAAGATAAAGAAGAACGAACTAGGATAATATATGTAATGAGATATGAATAGAAATGTGTCACAACTGCACAATGAAAAGAGAGACCTGTGCTCTAAAAGATAGTATTGTTCTTCTTTCTAAGTGTCGCACGATGACGGCGGCTCCTGTAGTGGACGCACAGATCGTGGGCTTCAGAGAACCGGATGTCGCAAGCCTTGCAGTGAATGTCCAGCTCGATATAGTTTGCACGGCGCAAAGCTCTGCGATGGCGACGGCCGGCTTGATGGACTTCAAGCTGACGCTGGCTCTGGACCTTGATGTCACATACACGACAGCGTTTGAAGATTTGCTTACACGGCGGAGGGTTACGACGGCGCTTCTCCTTCTGAGAGGCTACTCGAAAGGTATGGCACTCGCGTGTCCCGTCAAGAGGCTGCACAGCCGACCTTTTTATCTGCGGAACGGTATCGGGGACTTCTTCTAGACGCTCGTCCGGGTCAACCACGGACGAATACTCGCTGGATGAAACGAAAGACTTTGGCACTTGATGTGAAACAAACAAGAAGTTAGTAGTCACACAAAATGCCAAAAGAGCAGCTGAGAACAACTTACTCTTGAACGATTTCCTCAAGGCCGTAGGTTAATAGGAACCTTACGCCGTATCACACAGTGTGTCTAGGAACAACAGCTGCAAAGCAACACTATGTGAGGAACGGAATCGCAACGCGGAAGAACCAGTGAAACCAGAGTCCAAGGCCGAGACTAGAGGCAAGGGAACAGATGCAGGCAGGGAAGGCCCACGCAACGACGAAGGAACGGAGAGTAGCAACAACAAAGACAACCGTGGCTGGTACGAACGGGGAACAACGATAAAGAGAACAACGAAAGCAAAGGATACAACCACGGAGAAGACGGAGGGACGGGGAACCAAGAAGAACGGACTTCGGGAGAGAGAGGCACGCCCGTACAAGGCTGACCCAACCGTAGGGTAGTGCGAACGCTTTGCCGACCCACACGAGACGAGCCCAGACGAGGGGCTGTGTGAGCAGCAGGGAACGTTGGGGGCGGTGACACCAAGCCGCCAAAGGGGGAGAGTAAGAGAGGTTGAAGGTGGGGAGAGAAGGTTGAGACGACAAAGGAGAGAAGAGATGAGAAGTGGGGGTGGGGGGGAGCTCGTCGAAGGGGAAGTAGTCTGGCCGGAGTTGAGTCGGAAGCGACTGCTCCGGCCCTTTTATGCACAACCGCACCGTCGATTCTAGGCGAGAATCGACGGTACGGTTGGCTTGGCCAATGGCTGCGTTTTATCTACCGTACTAGCCTATAAGAGGCGTAGATGGTAGATACTTTTAGCGCGTATACAGCCAAAGGGGCGCCTACGCCACGCAGCCCTAATCGTGGAATGCACGTGTACCTGTGAAAAGTTGTCATACCGCCATGCTGGCAAATGACACTGCCATGACCTGCCATCATGGCAATTACACTTGCCATGACCTGCCGTCTTGGCAAATTCCGATGCACACTAACCTATGATCTAGACTATAAGAACGAGACTTACCAGGTCTCGTGCGTCTTATGCTCCTATCTCTATCACTTGTCAACCTATCAACTACATTTCGTCATGAAGGATCACGTCGCCAGTCCGGTCCCATCGCCAGCCAACGAGTCTTTACCTGAGCTCGATCCCGTCGTGGACGTGGAGGCGATTCCGGCGCCGGCCCCCGCCCCTACCGTCCAGGATGCCGTGCACACCCTGCCCCAGGAAGTCGTGGGGTTTGGGTTCTCGGAGGCGCTTCTCGGAGAATTGGAGCAGTTTCTCCGAAAGGTTTCTACGGGTAATTTCGATGTTTATATGCACCGGCGCCGCCTTATGGACCTTATCAGCCAGGCGCCGACGCTGTATACGCGCGAAGTAATTCGCGGTATAATATTCGTGTGCGAGGGGCGCCGCAATGATGCGTCGCACATCATTGCGCCGCTCCTCACCGTTTTACTGGCGCGCTTACAGAAGTAGTGCACGGTGCGCGTGTTCAGCCTACTTTTTAGAATAAAGAAATGAGCGGCGCAGCGCATGCACCGCTCACTCTTCTTTTCTCTCTCACACTTACCTTCTTTTAAATTTTGTTGGTTTTCTCGCACTTCCCCGACATCAAGTATTACAGTGTAAAATCCTTGTCACATATGTATTAACACAAACGCAGTGCTTTAATAGATTTTCTAGGCACCGCAGAAGTAGATTTATTTGAGCAATTCATTCAGCGATCAGTCGTCTCACGGAGATGCTCTACCTCCTTTCGAGAAGCCAATGATTGCAGACTACCGCTGTCAATCGGTTGAGTCACGAGCAATCAGAGAATGTTTTCCGCCTGATCGCTGTTTCAAAACCCTCCCACCCGTCCCGGGAACAGTACATCTCTTCTAAGGTGCCCTGAGCTTCTTGAATTCTGCTTAATTCGCATGGTGATCAGACATGGCCGTCTGCACTACCCCGTTCTCGCCAAGCACTAAAGATCTCACGCTTTAAGCGTGAACTAGGCGGACAATAATAACATATTACAGTATGCCTCTTTTCCCGCAACTCCCCGCAAATAGTTTGATATGATCAGATTTAAGGTAACTGTTTTGAAGATCTATTGAGCGTTCCACATGTCGTTTTCGACCAAATTCCCTTTGTGATTGGCTCACGTTAGTCAAATGAAGCCTAGCCTATAGATTTTGCCGCTCCTAACGATACATGGTACGTCTTGTACCGCGGCTGCATGTCGACTTCTGTCATCAAAGTTCTGTGGTTCCAAGAGAAACTACGCTGGTCATCATAGTCGGCTACGGGTACATTTGGTTCCTGTATCTGTATCTTTTAGCACACCTCACAATCACGAGTTCCCTCGTGATAACTTTTCTCCCGTTACCAGTCAACATCGTTTTCCGCGGGGACCATCTACCCCTGCATCCTGCATCCTCGAATATGTTCAACAGTATCTAAATGAAAATTCAATGGCTGCTCTCAATCGTGGACATAAATTTTTTTAGAAGCATTGTGTTTATCCATACATCGCTTCTGTTGACCATCAGAAAGCAGTGTCACAAGAAAGAAGGACTCGCGATGCTTACCCTAAAAATTTGTTATGTTTGGGATTCCAGTCCCCAAACGTTCTCCAAAAGTTCACCAGACGTTCACCAAAAGGACTGAAAACATACCACTAGCAACAACAGGACATGGCTTGTTACATATCATATACATTGGTTGTCTCGTGGGATGAACAAACAGTTTGTCTCGTTGACCAAACCCTCAAGGACAAAATGATCCGGGTAGACCGTTATTGAAAGAGTCTTATCTCGTGATTTATGCCAATATACACTAGTTGCATGTTCATTCCTAGTACATATCTGGTTCTCCTTTCCCATGAAAACCATTCTCGTTGTGATTGTGGAACAAAAATGCCTGTAGGTTGTATAATGGTTTAAGCGAATCAGAGAACTTCAACTGTCACTTGATATATAGCATTCGAAGATAAAATTTGGGAAAACTAGAACCCTCTCCTCTACTCGAGAATGTTGCACAAAGAAGTCAGCAATTAGAATAGATTCCGTTTCGCTGCATCTCTTTGCCCAAGAGAAGACAAGCCGACTCTGCTGTTAGCATCCCTTACCTTCGGGCCACAATCGCCCAAAACTAAACTATTTTTCACCATTTCATGAGATAGCACAGAAAGAGAGTGGATACCACAAAAGATTTTTCTCGCAGGTGGGGTTCGAAATGACTTTCACTCCATGAGACCTTTCTCTACATTGCTTTGTCTCTGTCTATATAAAAGTCTGATGGTGCAAGTCATTTCGACTCCCACCTGTGAGACAAATCTTTTGTCGTATCTACTCTCTTTCTCTGATATGAGATGTTTATATGCTATACCACTCCCTACATATGTCGAAGGATTTTAGAGGTATAGATCCAAATCGCCGGTGTCACTCTATGTCCATCTGGAGCGAATCAGATCTAGTCCTGATATGCTTGGGAAGCATATAGATCAGTTTTTCAGACGACGGTAACACGTATTGGATTTCTATAGGAGAGCAGTACTACCTCCTGTTTTCTTTTTATTTGTATGAAGAGTTCTTTGAAGCAGTGTATTCAAGCATTGAAAGACGGTAGAGGGAATATTCTGTGCGTACGGAGAATGATAGAATGATATAAAAGGGTGATCGTTACTTCATGCGTTGCGAAAGTTTAGAATGTCTTCCGTTAACAAAGTGAATTTGAGATTGTGAGTTCTTTCAAGTTCCAATTTGTCTCTGAAACATGGTGCAGCGGTCTTCTGAATATGATGGCATCGATGGTACTGCTTTTGACGATTCTGAAGCTCTTCTTGGTTGGGGACGAATTCGGGAAATCAAAATTTACTACGACACATACGTACGAGGCATTGGAGTAGTTATCGAAAATGGACGGTATCGTTTTCATGGGAGTGTTCATGGAACCTACGAGAACATAAGAATGGCAAATAGTGCCCGTATCACCAAAATAGAAGGGCGAAAGGGGGTTGTAATCGATCAACTCACGATTTATTGGATGGGAAATTGGAGCGACGAAGAATACAAACTTGGGCCATACGCAGGAAATGGAGGCATCCGGTTCATGAAAGATCTTTCTCCTAATAACGATACCGATGGTATGATTTATTTGTATGGGCGAGACCGAGGGGATTATCTCAGTGCTATTGGATTTGGATACGGTACTGTTCCGGCTCCAATGGAAAATTATCTTGAGCGATCACAAGAAAAGGGGGGAATTATGGGAAACGCGTTTGATGATCTCGAGGCAGCACAAGGTGTGCTCCGGAAGATAACGAACCTCAGTGTAACAAGAGCCCGTGAAAATGTACTTCGAAATATTGAAATAACATATGATGGATATGGCATGGTTAGTGTGAAGAGCGAAAGAGAAACAAAAGAAAAAAAAGAAAAACATGCATTTACTTGAAGCTAATCCACGGGGAGGGAGGAGCGGTTACGAGTCTAGCAAGCGGGCCTCGATGTCCATCAGAAAGCGGCGCATGGTCCGAAGGGTTCTAGAGAGGACCCCATACGTGATTCCTGAGGGACGATGGCGGCTCATCGTCTCCTCCACGCATCTGTACGCATCCTGCCACCCAGCCAAATAGGCTCGCGATAGGTGGAAGGTGGATACAGAGCTTGAAGCAGCCGGGTTGGTGAGCGAAACAAACGGAGGCTCCAACTGAGAACCAGAAGGCACAGCTGGAGGCGGCGCGACGGGAGGTGGTGGAGCGGGAGGCTGCGCGATAGGAGAAGCATGGAGCTCGCCGACGAACTCGATCGATTCGGGCTCGTCAAGGTCATCTGATTCGACGGCAGGAGCGACAAAGGCAGGAGCGGCAACGAAGGCAGGACTAGGAGGAGGCATGGTTGTAGCAAAAACAGAAGGGCCGAGGCGAAGTAAGAAAGCAGAATATGTTATGCAAAATCTGCAGTACTGCTTGGAGTGACAAACTGTCACGCGCGCCACAAAAGGTCGCGCGTGGGAAAAGCGCATATGCTCCTTATTACAGAAAAATTTCTGGAACCTTCTGGAGTGACCTAGATAACTCTAGAAAATTCTAGAGAATTCTGAGAAGTGCCAGAAGGCACTGGAAATTACTATTTACATCTTATCAGTGATGTTAGATTTCTACATTTAGGAAGCACCGGCCTTTCTAGATGTTTCTGGATGACTTCTTTAGAAGTCTTTAGACTAATCTAGAAGTTCTAGAAGCTCCCTAAAAAACTGTTAGAAATGGTTGAATGGCTGGGAGCTTCAGAAAAGGAACTAGTAAGGCAATATTAAGGCGACAAAATGTCTAGAATTAATCTTGCGATAGAGTAGAACTTAAAAATACGAAAAAGTGGTTTCTGCGATTTGCTGCCCTCAAAGAAAAGCTAAAATCGAGAGTGGTAATCGTCTTTATAAGCAGGGTGGCATTCACGTCGACCTTTTTTTGGTGCTCTCCAACTAGCCATTTTCTACTACATCCACACATAAACAGCAACACCTGCTAGTCAACCTTCTCTTTAATCTCTCGTTTCTTCTATTGTTTTAGTGTGTTGGGCTTTTTTCCACCACTGTCTATTTGGTAACTTGGTGATTCTGACTTTTTTTTCTCTCTTATCAAATTTTTTTGCCTACGTCTGAAAATATCCTCCTACGTTTCTCTTAAGTCTTTTCAAGTTTTTGTCTGGACTTTGGCACAAGCTTTTGATCTGTCTATCGAAGTCCTCGTCTAAAGATGGCATGGGCTTCAGCCGTTTGGTTTCGAATCTGTGTTTGAAGTTTGAAGCAGGTTTTAGACGATTTATTGAAAGTCCTCGTCTGCAGTTAGCGTGGACGTTTGCCGTTTTTATTTGTTGTTTATTTTATTGTGCGCATTTGCACATTGCCATTAATTTGGCTGGTACCCCTTGGCACTTTTATTGGGTTTGTCACCACCCGTGTCATTCTGTTACAAAAATGACGTCCACAGTTAGGCACAGAAATGTTGGTTATACTGATGAAGAAACCGGACAGTTCCGCATCAATGAGGACGAATGGCTGGTTAAAGTAACTGGACTAGCCGAGGAATTGGTTAACGAGCTTAGATTCTACATGAGGAGTGGAAGAGTATTACCTGCTTATGGAGCAGCTAGAGGCGTTTCGGTCACGCTGCACAAAGAAGGAGATGTAATTCACTCGTTCTTTGGACCATCTGGGGGTCTGGTCGCCAGCATTGGAGTGGTTTATGACATTGCCAAACTAACTAGCATCGAAATTACTGAGATTAATTAAGACGAGCCGAATGTTACTGTTAGGAACAGCACTCTTGCAGGCTCATTGAGTGTTCTCCTCACCAACAAGAGTTCTGTTGAACAAAAGGTCACGGGCAGTGTTCAAATTCAGGTTACAGAAACGAAAACGACTATAATTGAGGAATCGCATGGAGTAGACGTTGGAATTGCTTTCACTGCATCGGGTGGTCTTAAGTTCAAGATTATTGAGGCCAGTTTGAGCACTACATACTCTGTGGGATATTCGCACAATTACAAGACAACCAACTCGAAGGCTGAGTCGTTCACAACAACACGATCGTTCAGTTTTGAGTCGGTGGTACCGCCTAAATCCACGTTGCGTGGCTCATACGTGGCAAGAACTGGCATATACAGCGTCCCGTGGACAGCTACAGCCAAAATCACGTACGAAAATTAGCCCAACCCGGTGACTAAGCAAGTTCATGGAGTTCTGTTAGAAGTAGCTGTGGGAGATATTGTAGCCGATTTATACGAATCTGTTGCATTCCAGGACGGAGACTATGAGTATCCACCAAAGTCATAACTCATCTTGCTTGATGATCAGTAGAAGTAGAGTAGAGTGATAGTCCAGCCGTTTAAGGCGATGAATTGACGGTCCCCGCTCCTCTATGCCGTCGTGTGCTCGCTTGAAGTTTTTGGCGGGGTTTTTCTTCAGGCAACGAGATCAAAATGTAAACAGCCATTCATACCCGGTGGAAACAGGAGATATAGTTTTGATATAGATTTGATATAACGTTAGCTTTTTGGATATAATTTTTATATAATTTTGACATACGTTTCATATAAACTGCGTTTATCGTGACACGCAGTATGGAGTGCACTCGCAGTGTACAGTCGACCCCACGCTATAGTGCACCCCCGTGTCAAAGCCCCTACGAGTGCACTACAGAGAGAGTGCACTCTAGAGTGTTTACTGCCAGAACTCGGACAACTTCGTCTGTCTTTGTCGCTCCATTGCCCTCCGCGTCGAAATGTTCAGCACCTCCCTCTTCGCTACGCGAAGCAAATGCCCAAATCTATCCAGCTCGCAGTCCGTGGCCAACCTCTCGAGCGAGGCAAACATTTTCGAGATCACACCTGAACTAGGGACTGGTTTAACCACTGCAACAGCATCAATCGTAGAGTGTGTTAGTCTCTCTTTGTCTTCCTCATTATCATTACTGTTTTCCAATAAAGCTTCATTAACTAAGTCTTCACAAACATCTTCTAACATTGCTCCTTGCACATCCGGGTTATCCTCGATATTAACCCAACGAATGACGTCCTCGTTGCAAACATTATTTAACAAAGTATCTGTTTGACCCTCCTTGCTTGCACAAATTCGCAATGTCTTGAACGCAGTACATAAATCTTCCTCTAAACATTCTTGCTCCCTAGACTGCAACAAATTCTGTTTGCCATACACAGCCTCCATATCAGAGCGAACCGTTTTTGGTAGTAACTCTGATTTTATCCAGCATCGAATAACCGTCCTTTCGCTGACAGCCTCCCAAGCCTTCACTACTAGTTCCATTGCATCTAATAAATGAGGTTCATGACCCTCAGCCAAACCTTTAGTCCCGGCCGTCATACTTTTTGCAAGTTTTCTACGCTGATCACGATCTTCGAAAGACCATATGATTTCGTTCAAAAGAAGATGACGATACCGCACTTTAAGTGCGGCGATAACACCGCAATCCATAGGTTGAAAGAGCGCAGTGCAGTTCGGAGGCAGGTTAAATATAGTTACCTGATCCCTGTTATCCTTCAAATCTCCGTGAGCAGAGCAATTATCCATGATGAGAGCGACATCTGAGTTTGTATGCTTCCTGACAATGGGCAAAAAGACGGTGTAGAACCACTTCCTAAATGTCGGTTCGTCTGACCACGCATTCTTCTGTGAGAAGTATGGGAGGGGAGGGGTTTGTTTTCGAAAACATCGCGGCTCTTTTGAGGATCCGATGACTGCCACCGGGAGCTTTAACGTTCCCGTGGCATTGGTACAAATGAAACCGGTGATACGGTCCTTTGCCTTCATATTTTTGGTGCCTCGCACCGTTTTCCTGTTCTCATTCTGCAAAATGTATGTCCGTCTAGGTAACAACCTGTAAAAAAGTCCTGTTTCATCGACGTTAAAGATGTTGTTAGGGTCAAACGCACTCAATTGTTGACGTAATGTTGAGATATCTCCCGCCACTTTCAGCACATCGACGCTGCCAGCCTGACCATGAAGAGAAACAGACTTAAGGTTGTGCCTAATGACAAATTTCTGAACCCAACCATTTGATGCTTTGAAATCTTGGATCGCAGCGCAAAGCGTCTCGTTGTTGCTCTGCATAAGGTGGTGATGGATCTGTCGCGCTTTTACTTGTATAACGCTTGCTGTTACGGGCATTTTCATTGCTCGGGCGGCGGAAAGAAAGTGCAGAAGCCTTTGCTCAATTTCTGGGTACTTTGCAGGTCGTTGTCGAAAGCAATTGAGTGTGCGACTCTGTTCGTCGAGTGATTGAATGCTGTGCGCGCGCTTTTTGATGTTGTAAACCGTACGGCGGGAAACATTGTACTTGCGAACAATGCCGTCTACTGTCGTCCCAGTACTGAGTTCATTGGTTATCTGCAGCTTTGTAGACTGCTTGAGTTGGGTTCGTTTCTTTTGGATGGGAGACATGTTGTGGAAAGAGCTGTTTCGATTCTTGACGCTTGGTTTGCTCAAGAGCTTTAACAGCTTCATGCCGCAATGGATATAACAGGTGTACAAATTGACACGTGTGTGCTTTCGTGCCATGCCAATTTCAGTGCACTGCAAGGGATGTGCACTGTCCCAGGGGTGCACTATAACGCGTATACTCCTCTGTATTGACATGTTTGTAAAAAAGGGCGGATATGCGGTTAGAGAGACAAAAGCTCTGCAAGCTGTAACTCTTCCGTACAGGGAGGGACGATGATCCTCCAAATTCCTTGAAGCCAGTCTTGAGTTAGCCACGTTGGATACTAGCCACCTACCAAACTTTGGGATTGGAACACATCTGCTGTAGTGAAGACCCGCGAGAACTTAGCTCTTGTAGATCACATCTGATCCGCGACAATGATGACCTGCATGAGCCTAGCACCGAGAATGAGACTCAGATCCATTGGACAAAACGGCATTCTTATCACCTGAGGATATCAGCTAAAATAGATTCGCTACCATTGTTTGGCGCCGGATGAGCAGAGTAAAGGCGGCATATTAGCCCGTAAATGTCGACCGCACGAATTCCTTTCACGGTATCTCCGCTCTTGAAAGCCGGGCCGTTCGCTAGAAAGATTGCTTGCATGTCTTCTTCGTTATGGTCGAAGCCATGGTCTCCACGCAATGAAAACTCTGGAGGCGCCTCATGATTTCGCGTGCTAGGCAATATGCGCAATGGATTCTCTGCACCTGGTACCAAAACTTGATGGGGATACACCGCAGACCATCCAATTTTAGTCATGGTCACAACAGGTGTGACGTACTGACCTCGCCTCAAGTGCCAATCTTCAGGCATGTTCTGTTTCAGATATGCCTTAATCTTGTCATTTCCCAAAGAGAAGCGCTGTAACTTTTCGTGAATACGTCCTGCAGGACTTGTCATGTTTAACCATAAACCCATTGGGGTTTGTAAGATATCCTGAACAGTACCTTCTTCCATCACATGTGTCAGATCCACTCGTCTGTCGTTTGAAACATCTGTCATGCCATGATCAGACAAGACAACTAAATTAACGTCAAGTTCTGCATCTGACAGTTTGTCGAGCAAACTTTTGATGGCGTTATCTACCGCAACAATCTCGTCGTTCACTTCAGGGGAGTTCGGACCATGTACATGACCCATGTGATCAACTCTATCGAAGTAAATCGTGATAAATTCTGCCTTTCTACGGAGATCTGATGCGCCCCCTGTCAACAACTCAACGGCTCTTGTAACGCGTTTCGCGTTGGAAACATTTTCATTATACTTCCAAAATGCGTCTGGCCGATGTTTCGGTACGGTGCTTCCGGGCCAGAACACACAACCAGTGGTGTAGTTCTGATATTCTCCAACTGTACTATTCCCCTCGGAGGGTTTGTTGGTGCGCATGATAGTTTGCCAAACCGGTTCGCCCTTCCACCAAGATGGATGATCTACGTCGTAATGAAACCATCTTTGTGAAACAGGATCATACATGGTATTCCCGATTATACCATGTGACTCCGGATATAGACCTGTGGCAAGGGACCAATGATTCGGGAAGGTCTTGCTAGGCATGACTGGTTGCATACCGTCTGGTGCGTAGACGCCACTTTTAGCCAGTTTGTTTAGCGTTGGAGCGATTAGTTGACCATCTTTGGCCCGGGTCAAGTACTCGTTCCGAAACCCATCAATACTTATAAGTATAGTAGAAGATACATTGCCGAGGATTGCACTCTCTGAATATGCCTTCAGCTCTGCTGCATTCGGTCGCGTGAAGAAATAATAACCTATGCCAAAGCATGCTGGAAAAACGACGAAGGAAAAGACCACAAACGGATGCCAGCCGGCTGGTTCTTCGATGTAGTAACCGCGAGATCGACCACTCGGAATCAGCGTCTCAGTCTCCAGGCCCTCTTCAATTTGCTGAAAACCATCCTCCGCCGTTGCGTCCAGACCTTGCGGACTTTCCATAGCTGTTTTACTCCGTACCCGTGGGATTAAGGATCAAAATCTGACGTAGCCCTGCTAGAGATACCGATAGAAAGGGAGAGCCTGGTTACAATTTGTAACTTACAAAGCCCTGATACACGTACTATCGTAGATTCCGAAATGCAGAACGCCCGAAAGAATGATATATACTTGCGGCAGGTTTCTACCCTTCGTAAACGGAATGCTATTGTTACCAAAAACGATTGCGCGGCAGATGGCCCACATATGATCCTGCACCCGAACACTGTAGGTCCGGTTGCAAAGGTTGCTATGATAACTGTGTCAATAACCTGAGCTGACCTTCTGGTAGACTCCCTATGATACAGTGCAGCGTGAGAACTCTACCGTAGAAAACTAAGTCGCTCAGGGCTTTCGAGTTGTGTCTTGCGCAATCATTTGAAAGTGGGCAAAAGAGGAGATAGCTTGGGCCTTATGCTCTCCCGTGTTGAATGATTGCATTAATGGATGGAAGCGGCGATCTTCTCGCGATCTCAATTGGGTCCCCCTTTGGAGTTACCCAAAACTTCAGATGCAGAGCAGAAAGCAAATGCAGAGGAAACGCTTCGTTACTCATATCAGTTAGCGAAGGCCCAGGAATTCTTCCTGGGCCACCATGTGTGCTGCGCACTACGATCGTGATTGGGAGGCTTGTACGCCGACTTATTTCTTCGATATTTGAGGCCTAGGCTTGCCTAGGCTAACCCTATCCCTGCTGCTGTTACCTGATATTGTGGACCCGGTGGACGATGCAAGCTTTCTCATCATCGTTATTTCTGTTGCCCCGTATTCCAATTCGAAGTCCATTCGCTGCGTTCCCTACAGTCTGTCGAGCTCCACGAAAACTATCAACCAGAATGGCGGCTTCCAAACCTCATTTGGCAGCGATGGACGACGTCATTAAAGGTCGCTTCGAGCGTAAACCTTCCGCGTTTCGTAACAAGATTTCGGCGGAACCAGGGGCTAGATTTGCGCCAGAACCCAATCGCTATCGCCTCTATGTTTCGTTGGCGTGTCCATGGGCTCACCGCTGTTTGATAACACGTGCTCTTAAGGGTCTGCAGGAGATTATTCCCGTTACTGTTGTGCATCACTATATGGGTTCAGAAGGATGGCGCTTTGTCACGAAAGATGAAGAGAATGTGCCTGAAATGTGTGAACCTGAACCCTTATTTGGATTTTCAAAGATCCGTGAACTATACTTCAAGGCAGAGCCCGAATACGACGGTCGTTTCACGGTTCCGGTGCTTTGGGATACCAAATACAATACCGTTGTGAATAATGAAAGTTCCGAGATCATCGTTATGCTCAACGGCCTGTTCAATGATTTCGCGAAGAACCCTCACGTCAATTTATACCCGGAATCGTTGCAGTCGAAAATCACTGAGGTCGCGGAATCGTTTTACAATTCTTTCAACAACGGAGTGTACCGCTGCGGCTTTGCTAAGACACAGGAGGCCTATGACGAGGCGTATGAAGAGCTTTTTGCACGCTTAGATGTACTTGAGGATCATCTCTCTAAATCAAGGTACTTGGTTGGCGACACTTTGACCTTGGCCGACATTCGCCTGTTCGTGACATTAATTCGATTTGATGCTGTTTACGTTTTGCACTTCAAGACTAATAAGAAGCGAATCATGGACTATCGGAACCTTTCAGGTTTTAGTAGAGATTTGTACCAGATGCCAGAAATCAGGGGCACGATATCTTTTGAGCATATCAAGAAGCATTACTTCGGCAGTCACCCAAGCATCAACCCCCTTGGCATAGTGCCCAATGGGCCGGACCTTTCTTACTTGGACGAACCCCATGGAAGGGATAAAATGTAGTCATGCTGCCCTTGTATCGTTCTAATAATAGCGCACAAGTGGTCAAGCCGGGGAGTAAGATTCCGTTTGTTTGTTAGAATGTAGTGTGAACGGACTGTGGGTTTATACATATTGTACAGAACGCAGCCTCCCATAGCTCTGTATACGTTTGTATTCGGCAAGCTCACATGAAACACACACACATAGCTGAGAAACTTCCACCCGAATATTGCATTTCGTTTGCAATGCAAACTCAATGAAATCGTGAAGGCGTAAAGGGAGGGGGAGGGGGGGGCACCGTTTAACCTGAAGATCCGACAGCCTCCCGCGACAAACGATCTATAGCTTACGAGTGCTCTCGTAGAGTGACTGACTGCCGATACGGAAACGAAACGGATCTAACACCAGGAAAAGTGTTGGGCCTTTCTGGTGAGGGGGCGATTCTTTCAGAATCGCTGTGCATTTAGTTCTCGTTAAGCTAGTGTGCCCATAAAAGAGAGAGAGAGAGAGAGAGAGAGAGAGAGAGAACACCAGGACTCTTGCGGAGGCCCAAATCTTTCGGGTCGAACAGGGCAAAAGAGAGCTCATTAGAAATACATGTATGTGTACGTGATGTATTTGTGTCAGTTCGTGGTTCAAAACACCGTTCTCTCTTAGACACGCCTTCTTGTATGTCGGCAAACAACACGAAAGTTGTTGTAGCTCTGGAAAGGGAACACAGGTTCCCAGACTGTCCACAGGGACGGCGAGCAAGAGAGAACGGCGCGAGCAACGACGCGGGTCGTGTGCTGTGACAGTAGTTTACTGATGCGGATAGGTGTTCTGCCAGTAGACGTAGACAGTACACAGAACGGTCGGCGACGCTAAGTAGTGCTGCAGCCGGGAAAAGGTCTTCTACAATAAACAAATATCGATATCCAAGTGATGGCCCATATCGACAAGAAAGGATGCAACATCGACGCGCTGTAGAGACGTCATAGCGATCTTGACATTGTAGCATGTGTAGCAGATGCAAGCTAGTTAAGTGAAGTCGAGCTCGCCTCTGCAACAGTAGTCTAACTCTGGAACAGAGAGTAAGATGAGGGAAATGACTTCGCAACCCGGTTGCTCGTTGGGAACAGAGACCAAGACTTATCTCCTTTTTGTGCGTCACGCGTCTATCATTTGGATATGTCGTTTGGTTCTGTTTAGAAGGAAAGCATTTAAGTAAACCCCAGTTGATAGGAGAAAACAAGCGTACGCGTCTCACAATTAAGAAAGAACAGCATTGCCATATTCAGACCCATGGCATCCATCCTGGATAGACTGCTCCAATAACATGGAATGCTCGCGCCTCGTCAATGAGACGGGCAACATGAGTCTCAACTGACAGTCGCTCTGTGCCTTCTAGACCATCAAGTTTCTCTGATATTCTGGACATCGCTCTTTGTGCATCTCGACTTCCGTTTACTTCTCTATCCATTTTCCTCGCCACTGCGTCAATGTCAGACTCCTGGAACGATTTTGAGCTTTCGCCATCTTCGATATCAAGGCTTCCTCTCTCTAGTGCTTCTTGCTCCTTTAGAACTTCCACTGGTGTGAGCGCCCATGTAAACATTGGGTCATGAAGCAGGACATCAATCACGGTCAACAGCAGGTCTTTGTTTTGTCGCAGTACTTGCAGCGTAATCTCACAAGATCTTCGGAATACGCCTTCCACACCAGCGATTCCAAACCCGTCGACAATATCTCTGGTTAAGCGAAATGGCATCAACTCAGGGGTTGGCAAAAGCTTTCCAAGCTCAAACGAAATTCCAAAGTCAATGTGAACGAATTCCGCCGTTCGAACGTCCATCAAAATATTCGAAAGATGTCTGTCACCAAGCCCAATAATGAAACCAACAATGCTCATCACAGCGACAGACCGAGAATAATTTAGTTGATGCTGAAACCATTCTTCAGGATCCGGCCATTGCTCGATGAAGAAATGACGAAATACAGGTTGAAACTTGGGCCATGCTGATCTCAAATACTTTTTCAACCTGGAGATGTCTCTGCGTCCGTCATGCCTATATGCTTTGGATGCTCTTTCCCAAATCGTTCTGTGTTTGAGGTCCTTTGGGCGGTATCTTTCGTGCAAGGATTTGCGATCCGTTCGCTGCTCACCGGTCGCAGACTGTTCAACAAGCACAGCCTTCAGCGGCTTTGTGTTATCTACAAACTGAATTATACCCGAAAACGGTGAGAGGGGTATAATTCGATAAGTACGTATCGAAAGGTTTCGGCCGGATGCCATATGATCTTTTTGAAGCAACTTATTGACAATCATAAACATTTGCTCCATTGCAGCATCACCCCGGAGGTCATCCCTTCCTTTGACAATTTGCGGATATCGATGCCCATCCGATCCTATACAAATTATATTCAGTGGACGGCTTAGACCTGAGAAAACTGTTGCATATCGTCCAAAACCTTGAATTAACGGGAGATTGTCGACATGGTCATCTGCACATATAGGCAGAGGGATTGTTGGAATAGGAACACTTCTCACCTCTCCCAATTTCAAAAGCGAATGTGTTTTCAGGTCCAACCGCTTCCCTTCTGGTTTAAACTTCGGATCCATTTCGGACAAAGCTATGTATGCCTCGCTGATCTTTTTCATTTCCGAGAGTGTAGATTCAAAACTTTGCGGCAGTCTCCTCAGTATGCTTTCCGCAGCTTCCTTTTTGCCCTTATCTCCCTTGTAGAAAGCCGCAAATTTCTCAGTGGTACATCTTCTTGTGGAGTTCGTTAGCGCAAGAAGTTGCCACAGG
The DNA here is from genome assembly GCA_022539475.1 of Gracilaria domingensis. Taxonomy (NCBI): domain Eukaryota; phylum Rhodophyta; class Florideophyceae; order Gracilariales; family Gracilariaceae; genus Gracilaria; species Gracilaria domingensis. Next base: position 202,573 of record VCMS01000071.1, read on the forward strand.
CAATGGGCAGGGAAATCCGATGTCATAGAAACAATTGTGTGTTCTAAGACGTTCTGAAAGAGATTTGGACCCATATCCTCAGAAGAACCAAGTCTGGACATCAACTGGGGAGCGAGGGGTAACAATTTTGACGCAGGAACATCGATGGATTTGTCTCCGGATTGTGATTCTGTTGTACTACTGATCAACGCACCCGTTATCGCATCTCTCATAGCCCCTGAATCTAACCAGATTGCAACCATTCGGAACGCGACTCTCAGGTCTTGAGCTGTTCCTTCACGGAGACACGCAGCGAAATGTTTGCAAGCAAGTAGCTGCCACTTTCGGTACGTACGAGCCAACTTTTCGAGCCGTTCTCTTTCAATTCTGGCCTTCTTTTCTTCTTGAACGATTAAACCGTCTAATTCCCGTGAAAGTCTACTTGCCGAAGACATTTGAGAACGAGAGGAACGAGATCCTCTCTTCAGCTTCTGAAGCTTCTTTGTCTCAAGCCTTCCTTCCTTCGCGTCTTTCATTCGCTCAACCTTACTTTCCGTGTCTTTGAGAGCAGACAACATTTTCTCATAGGTTCTACCTTTCTTGTACAAATCTATATTACGTATTTGCTCATTCGCGAATGAGGCCATTGCAAAATGGGCTCGAGCCGTTAACGTTCGACATGCTCGCGCTTGCTGCGCTGCACGTAGACCACTTTCCAAGTACAATTTGTAGAGATCGATTGGCTCATGAGTCCTCATGTCGAGTGACCATATCGCGGCCAAGTTACATGCTTCCACCCTAAGAAAATGTAGGAGCTGGTCCTCCTTATTACTCGAAAGCCACATAACGCAGTTATATGTCGTGTCCTCATCGTTGACTTCGGATCTGCGCTCTCCAGACTCCCCACAGAGATCGTTGGTTATAAGGGTCTTCACTGCATCTAAGGCTTGTCGTCTTGAACAAGCGTCATGATTTGAATACCATCTTAATCGAGCATCCTGCAGCTTCCACGCAGCGATTTCTGAAGTCTCAGCGTCTTGCAAAGAAGCTTCCTGAAGAGTACCAAGGCAGGACGCAGCTCTAGCCCAGCATCCAGCTCCTCCTTTAGAAAGGATATGAGTAGAAGTAGCTGCAGATGCAAGAGCTATGTTGGACTTTTTCCTAAGACAACGAAACAGAACTGAAGGAATCTCTGCAGTTAGAATAGTGGTGTCAAACGCTTTGAGCAGAGGAAAGAACTTTTCTTCGTCTGCAGACGTTTCGATATCCATGAGACAAAGAAGAAGATCGTAGTCGGCACGCTCACTGGTGGCCTTCGAAATTCCTCCACTATAGGGCCAGTTACGAGTGGCGGGAAGAGATGTACTTGATTTACACATGGGTTCAGTACCATCGACATTGTTCCGAGCTCCATTCCCTTGCAGTACAATCGGCGAGTCAATCGATGGATTCGGAGCATAGTCGGAGCTCCGGCGATCTAGAAACTCTAGGACCCTGAGCTGTGCTGCTAGTCCACGTACACTTGAAGCTGAAACGGTCGCGATATCTTCCACCATATTACTCAAAAGAGAATTCTTTGCGCTGACCAGAGTCTCAAATGCATCAGCGTATCGTTCACCACAAAGGGAATGAAGGGTAGTGTGTATAGCTTCGTGAAAACTCTTTCGACTAGACTTCATATGGGAAATAGCATTGTTCTGCGTGCTGATCACTTTGGGAGATTCCCATTGTTGTAGCTTCCATGCTGCAGCGTATCGCATATCATTTAGTTCTTGAAAAAGGTGGCCATGCTTTGACAAGAAATCTTTGTTTGTTCCAGGGTCAACGAGTGCAAGCCTTCGCCGGAGATCCTCCCAGTAAGCACAGGCAACCTTCAAAGTTCCCATTCCAATGAAGCACTTAAATTTCTGGACTTCGCGGTTCAGTTGAAAGGCAAAATCGATTCCTGACTGCGACAATCGGACTCCGTGCTTCGGACTTTCGGAGTTCAAAGACCCATCAATCGAATAGCTTAGACCACCAGACACTTCTAGGGCACCTAAAGCAGTTGCCCATTCGTTATTAAAGCTTGCAACGTTAGCGACCAGAGTGGTCAAGTCTTTGCTAGAGTAAAACGCAGTTCTGCTGTCTGGCTCGCTGATATGCTTCATCGCTTCGCACACAATGGGTCGTACTCTCGCCTGGGCTTCAGCCAACTTCTCTTCTGGGCCGGCATCCTCACCATAATTACTGAGCTTATCTCGTTTAGCTCTCGAAGAACAGCCAAACTGAAAAAGCGCCTCTTCCTGGTTGATATAGAGCTGAGCGAAGCGAATAGCCGAGAAATAAGCCTTGCTCTCGAGAGCGGCAGCTGCGACTTGCTCGTATGGAATCTCAAAGACGTAATAGCAAGGGTACGTTTTGTCCGTCTTTTGGAACCAATGAGAGACACCATCTTTGAACGCTACAGCGAGTCCAATTTGACACAAGACGTCCAAGGCATGAACGAATAGTCGGCGCAGCGCTTTCGGAGCTTCAGGATTGTTCAGAACATGAGTACTGAGCAAACCACTGACAACAGAAAGACGCTCGGTGTCGAGGTCGCATATTGAGTCCATAAGCAAATAAGGCATCATTTGACAAGAGAGTTCGTAAGATGCAAAACAAGCAGACGAAAGCGCCTGCATTTCCTTCGATTGGCATGCACAAGCGAAAGCCGCGCAAAATGTTCGCACCCACTTATCAAGACCGACGGTATGAATGAAGTCATAAGGGTTCCGAGACCACAGACGAACATCAGTCACTCCCGGAAGTTCTTCCGCCCAGATCTTGTCTCCGTTCAAAGGGTCAATAAGCGCAATGCCTAATGCTCGCCTTCTTGTTGAACTCGGTGCTTTGCCATGGCCTCGAAGGAAATATATAGTCTCCAAGCAATTACGATTGGCTTCAAGAATGGAGCGACCGTCCTTGTTCTGCAGAATGTCTTTCAGAGTCTCCAGGGCTGTCAGGCCTCTGACAGGTGCCCCGGAAGTTAACAACTTTTGGAGCACGAAAATGCTCAACCGCTTACCACTCCTCACATCTTCGTATTTCTCAAACACGGATCGTGCTGCAATCTTACGGTGGAAATTTTGCCTCGAAGAGATTGGCGTAGAATAGAGATGCAGGAGCCCTAGTTTGCTTAATAGTTTTGCAGACTCGTCACGAATAGTGTCTCGTAACTCTGTATCTGAAGGGCCAGCTTGTAAAAAGGTAGGATGAACATGTAGAACATTGTCTCGAGTGATAGAATGGAACCATTTGTTATCGTTTGTAGTGCATGTAAGATCCAAAGTGCATGAAATTACGTCCGAAATACGAGGAGCAGTCAAACACTCCATGCCACAGCTTCTCACCCATGCCTCGGCTCGCACTCTCCGAGATAAATCGCTCAAGACTATGTCCGTTAATTCTGTGTTGAGTTCTTGTAAACAAGCGAGGAAACAGGGGGGGGAATCCAACGTTCGCTGAAGTTTAAGTATTCCTCGAGAACGATTGAGGGTTTTCAACGCTTTGTCCATTGTCCCGTTTGGAGCGCTGCTATCCATGTGCTTCTTTGCATTATGGTACAGTTTTCGAACATGTGATACACGGCTGTGTGTGGGAAAGGGACCATTTGCTACAATCACGGGCCATGCTTCAAGCTCTGCACAAAGTGAAACTAGTCTCTTCAGAGCGTTTGAGGTGATCGTCTTTTGTTGCTCCGAAATAGCAGGGGTGGAGCAGACAAGCAACGACACTAGTACTGGGGATATCCCGCTGAGCAATTCGTAAAGGCCACGTTCTTGCGATGAAGTCATCTGCGAAAGATGTTCCGATACGTCTGGATCTGAGGATAAGTCCGTCACTGACACTGAGAAACTCGGACAGTCAGAGTTCAACTTTGCAACCCTTCTTTGCACGTCCTGTAAAAGCCAGGCTGCATCCAGAACTGTCTCCCGATGCTCAAAACCTTTTGCAACCAACATGTAGAATATCTTCCTTTCACTTACCGACTTCGTTAGGACTGTGATACCAATCATTCTCCATAAGACACCAAGACAAAAAAATGCATCCCGTCGGTTTTGACTTGGTTGCTGTGGTGGAACCCCAAGCAAAAATTTGGATATAGTGAGCAAGAGACGAAGCAGAGTTCCGGTCTTTCGTTGACATTCTTTGACAAAAGCGCTGAAATCATTTGCTATAACTTTCCCCGTCTCTTCACTACGTACTTCAGCAAATATTGATCCTTTCAGTACATTTCCGCTCATGATAAATAGTTGCGTATTTGACTTGTGAAGTTGATTAATAGATAGAGCAATAACAAGTGGGTCATAAAGAGGTGGGTTCAGTTTCGTCGCATCCCGAAAGAATCCAAGACTCCCAGCGATATCATTAGCTCGCTTATGCGTGTCAATATTGTCCGTATCATTCGTATAAATACTCCGCAGAAGTTCTGCCATAACAGAATCGTTGTTTTGATTCATTAGCTTCCGGGAATTTCCTCCAACGCAGGCGTCAATAGCACTCCATAATTTACCAGCTGTCGCATGCATGGAGTCAATGAAATGCATGGGGTATATCAGTGAAAATGAAGGTACATTCTCTGACAATAGTAAACTAGCGGAAGTCCCGAGATCATTTGCCAACTTTGACAAGAGTGTAAGACCTGGAAGCTGTTCTTGACTCTCATGGATAAGAAAATAAGGGATGAGAAGGTCTAGATGTTCCCTCATCCAGTCAAAGCGAATTCCTTCCATGTGATGGTTACAGTCGAGAGTAAGAAACACAGGAAACTTATATAGCATCTCAATGGAATTACTATTGCGCAGCCACCGGTGGAGAATGACTCGAACAAACAGCTGGAAAACCCGCTTAGGACTTTCATAACATCTTGAACCGCAAAGTCTAAGTATGGCGAAATATGCCGGAGTGTGTAGTCGAGAGTTTTCCATCACTCTTCCGAATAACTCCACATAGAAGAACGGAATCAATGCTTCTTGGACCATGGCTGCCTCCGCCAGAGATAGAATCGAAACAAATCCTTTGGATGTAGATCCGACACGTGAAAAAGACTTCGAAATTCTATTATGCGCGTGGTGCTCCTGTGCGGTTAAATCCCATGGAGCTCGAGACGGTTCTTCTGTTTCTTCAGAAAGAATATCAGATTTGCTGGGAATATAGGGGGAAGAATGATCTAAACAGGTAGATCTGTCGGGTAGAAAGCTCTGTACAAATGTTTCCATTTCCAGTACGGATTTGAAGTGAAGATAACCCAGTAGACGAGGAACAAAATGCGCGGCAAGAACTCTAACGCTTCCATCCGGATCTGACAGAAATTTGAGTACAGCGTTCTTCGTAGAATTCAAAACTTTACCCAGATCGGACATCTTCGTTGACATACCAACTCGACTGGTGTTGATGAGGCTCTCGAAGCATTTTGACATCATTTCCATAAACGCCACTCCAACCATTAAGTAGCTTGTCCGCACGACTCGCGGCATTCTGAACGCATGTTTCGATCTGAAATGATCAACAGTAGTCATGATCCCCGCGAGTAGCCTTGGAAGTACACAATCCGGGGTTTCGGCGTGATGCCTCAATCTATCCAAAACATCATGCTTTCCACATTGCATTATGAACATGCGAGAGTACTCCAGATACAAAATGCGGGCGAATTCAAGCTTCTGCGGAAGTGGATAGTGTTTCCTTTGTTGAATACCAAACGATTCTGCGTACAGATCGACATATTTGTGTGACATTTCATCGGCTCTTTTCCACATCTTACCAAGGTTCAAGATATCTTCCCCAGCAGTAAGGATCGCAGAGTATGTCCCTACAGAAAGCAGGATATTCCATAAATACTGCCTCATATCCAGAAAGCCATCATCAAATATGTCAGAAAGTAAACTACTCCTTTCAAATCCATCTGGACTGAGTGCTAGCTGAGTATCATTGAGCTTTTCGATTCCTTCCTTAAGAACTTCAAAGGCGATTTCGGCAGCCTTACGGTTTAGACGAATCATGCTCTGGATAGCTTCTGAGATATTTCGTATTACACTCGTCGAGGCAAGCTTTGCCAGGCGACCCTCATTTCCTTTCAGATAAGTTACGCCAAAATCCAACTGGGCTGGCCCTTGAATGAATTCATTCGAATCATCGTCAGAGCTCTCATACTTGTCTTCATTCTGTTCATTCCCTTGATGCATATTCTTTATGTTTGACGCTTCTTCATCCGAAAACCTATTTTCAAAGCTGTGTCCCTCATCCAAACAAGTTGATAGCCGCCTCCTTTTTCTCGCTGATGATCTCCCGCTCGGCCGCCTAACAGGTGATACAGAATCACCGTACGCAAAAGGCGTTGAAGAATATATTTCTATTCTCCTGACAATCTTCTTTGTGCGTTCTTCAATTAGGTGCACCATAAGCTCACAAAGGTTTCGAGACATTGAAGTGATCGCTTCAAGAATCGTTTCATTCAGGCTGACGAACTCAAATACCTTACAGGACAAAGTCTTTTCCGTCGACTCCGATTCAATATACTGCATAAGCGCCATTGAGACTGAAATCATTGACTTCATAAGTGCTGAATTCATAGATAAGACAAGAAAGCGAGCTCTGGTTTTAGTTAGCTTCTGCAGAATCAGCGTCAACAGGGATTTGAGCCCGCCAATAGGACTTTTTGCTTGCCGGATATCGTCTCTGCTTGGCATGATCACACCGAGCTCCAGCCCTTGTAAGAAGTAGTTGCTTAACACGAGGACCAATTTGATACCACAGAGAGTTTCCATCTCGTTCTGAAAACCCTCCTCAGAAGTACTAATTTCGGTCATCTCGATATCACTCTCACCTTGAGAAGTTTGAGCGCCTTCTCGACGATCACAAGAGGATCTTCTCGACATCCTCAAAAAGTTCCGAAGTTTCGACAAAAACAGAGCTTCTAACGCTCTAGTTGTCTTGGGATCGACCGCAAAATGCCTTCCATGAACCTTATTGACACCCCCTTGCGTACTTGATAAATAATCTCCTACTGTTTGATCTTGATCGAACAACCCTGGCAAGGGCGTGTGGGCACCAGGCTGGCTGTCATTCCATATATGCATGTTTTGCCTAAGATCCATGCATAACTGAAGACCGTCACCCTCTATGTTATTCTTATCCAGATTCATAGAGAAGAAAACATTTAGGTACACCAAGGATTCCATTTCATGCATATCCCCTCTCATAGCTCTGTGATTTGACTTACTTGGCCTTTGATACGCGAAGCACGCTCCACGCGAAAGACCTAGAACAGCGCAAGAGGTGTTCTGCAGCCGTTCGGCAGACTTTTCGCAGCGAATGCTACCAATCTCTGACACGTCAAGCAAGCGATCCAGCATCTGCTCCCGCAGATGCGTAGCGCCATATTCAGGTATGCCACTCTTTGATATTACGTTCTGAAGATACTCTAGTTCCAAGCTAGATGGGTTTGCTTCGTTCCCGATGATTCTGGAAAAGGGGTAAGGCAACCGGTCACCACCTTCACCCGTCCTCGGTTGCTTATGAGGAGAAGGATCAAAAATGAGCCCGGAATGTAGGATGCTTAGAGAGAAAACAAGCGAATCAAACCAGTCCTCAACAGTGCTCTTGGAACAAATATCAGCTCCCGAAAGTCGCGCAATTTTTGCCCTTGAAGCATGGTTCCATAACTCTTGGTAGATCCCTTCCCAGACGCTTGACTCTATGCGAATTCCTGCCCCATGGATATTTCTCGTTTTGGCTAATAACTCACAAACGCCGTGAATAACTCTTGCAATCCACCGCATCAGCTCACCATACTTGTTCTCTCTAACAGATAGTTTCTCACGCAGTATCTTTGTAATGGCAACAAGCAGATCTCTTATTTGACTCTCGAGTTGCTTTCTTTTGACTAGGATAGAAGTCCCATTCTTCAGCACCTTTCGAAACACAATGGCATGTGTCACTCTCAGCCACAGTATTAGATGGCCCTTCTGTTCCCCAGATGATTTCACAAACTGCAAGCATTCGGCGAGCGAGAAACATGCAGCTGCTGTATAGACAAAGTCGTCTTTTACGTCGAAGCCTGCCCTCAATATAGCAGAAGAACTTTGATCTTTTAGGTCGGCCGAAAACCGACGACGAAGAGCGCTTTTCAGATCGACGTGGTTTGGAGATAGGAGAACTAGTACCCTTGCAAATGAAACTGCGGCGCCATGATATCTTCGATCCGTCCAGCAGCCAAGAATAGGTCTCAAACTGACGTTAATTATTGATTCTAATGCAGCGCTGCCTACAACATTGACGGCGTAGTATTGAAGAAGTTGAGTTAGAGTCCGAAAACTAGTGGCTTGTAGTTCGCGAGCGTCTCTTCGCGGCAATGAATCAGCTATAACAAGCATCAGGCAACAACGTTCACAAATTATCGCATAGGAGTAGTCACCCCCGAGCATTTTCTTTGTGGAAACTCCGCGAGTGCTCTGGGTAAGAATATCATAGGACGGGACAGGTTTTGCTAGAAGTTGAAACACCTCAGACGCGAGGCTTGTAACAACTTCAGATTTACGTTGTAGCGGCCCTCTTCCAGTTAGCTGTTCAAAACAAACATCAACCCATGTGCGGATAAAAGAAGGTGTGAGCATCGCGCGATTAGCTTCATCCCGAAGTATTTCTTTCACCACCTGCCAAATTTGATCAGCAGCAATGGACCGAAGTGAGGGTTCGGCAAGCCATTGATGAGAGTAGTACAAAAAAACAGGAGTGATGTGACGTATAACTCCCGAAGGTCCGTTTTGAATTGCTTTGTGGATAGCTGAGCGCAAGCAGATCATGTATTCTGGCCTGAGTGATGCGATGCCTGACCTGGACACAGACTTGGCGCTCGTCGCATCCATACATGCCGAATTGACAGCATGAACGACAAAGCTAACAAGCTCTGCCCATGCCAGCAACACGTTCTCAGAATCAACGTCTTGTTGGCTTCCTTTCATCATTTCTAGTCTGGACGCATTGCTGAGGGCATTGATGACCGATTTCTTGGACAGAAGTTCGTTAATTGCGGTTACGGCCTTGACCCTCTTCGTCTTGGTGCCAGTTTGTCCCTTTTCACATGCTTCACGAAGTATATCAACGTGAGATCTCAACGTGGCCAGGGCTTCCCGCATCGTGAAATAGACTCAGAGAGTTTACCACACGTTTTAAAGACTCTCAGATTCGTACGAACTCGTGGAAGAAAAACACAGAATATGGGTTGGCCCAGTTTGACAGAAAACAAACAATTAGTGCTGAGATAGCTATAGCGTTCGCATCTCATCCCGCGGCAGGCGACTGCGCTACCTGAAGAACACAACGGTCTGTCTGTAGACTGCTCGGGTGATAGCTGCGTATGTTAGTACGCAGTGCGTATTGGTCGTGTAGTCATGTTCGCTCAACGAAGGCCTTGGTCTTGAATCAAGACTCTTGATGAACCAAAAGGCAGAAGGCGATCTGTAGGCGTGACAGGATCCCACGCCGTGACAGGTATGACTACTGTTATTTGTGTCAAAGTAACCGTTCGACTGTAGGTCACTTCGGTACGAGCTGATGTATGATGTGACCGGTCACGAGGGGTTACAGTTACATCTACACATTTTCGGCCCAAAACTGCAGCATGACACTCTACGACGCAGTTCGAGCACAGAAATGTAGCCGTCTACCACACGGTAGATACCAAAGGTACCTATCGTAGATGTCGTAGATAGCCACGGATTGTGGGAAGACTTCCTGGCAAATCACTGCAAAGAAGCGGCGAATATACTGTACGTGTTGATGAAGGTAACATTTAGCTTCTGAAAACGTCCCTCCGCTTCCTTTGCGAATCCGTAATATCTTTACACCTTGTTCCACGATAAAACCAGTTTTGATACGATCTTCCTTCTGGTGAGAACGACAGACGGCGGTATGCATCCCTTTGCAATAATCTTTTTCACACTGGCACTTGCTTTGAGCAAGGCAGACTCATTCGGCATTCATATTCCTCCGGGGGGAATGGAGCATTGCTTTTTCAGAGAAGTACATGCCAATTATCACCTATACATCCATTTCGTGGCTCGAGAAACCGTTAATATCAAAGTGTTGGACACAAAGGATCACGTCCTGTACGAAAAAAGATCTGTTCTAAAGGGGAGTTTTGACTTTCAGGCGAAAGATGACGGATCTTATCGGATATGTCTTTCTGTAGAACTCATGAGAAGAAAGCCCACGATAGCTAAATTCCGCTTTCTAGTGGTTGATCCAACCGTATCGAGCGACAACGTTGCCACTATAGAACAAGTTCATACTGCAACCAAGCTTTGTGATGATGTTAAGAAGCTGTCAGACCGAGTGCTTTTCCGAACTCATCTCTACTCTGACACCGCACTCGAGACAGACGAGATCCTAAAGAGCTCCATTTCGTTGACAGGTCGATTGGTGGCCCTAGAATGTGTTGCAGCGCTTTTGGCCGCAGTAAGTCAAGTTTCCTACGTTCGCAAAATGCTTTGGTCAAGCCGCTCAAGACTTCAGCGCATGGTGTACTTTCATAATACTATGTGCGCGATTGCTGAGGACGGAAGCACGTTCTGGGCTTCATCTGAGCATATCTCATTTTGTTTTAGTCCGGGAACTCATCCGTTGCACTTCGATTTCATTCTCGCACCTACGAGGCCGTCCTCATCTGGAAGAAAGTTGCCCGCAACCACCCCTTCACGGGCGATATAACTTAATCGGAGTGTAGCACCGCTTCGCTTTCCACAGGCACGACGAATAGCATGAAGTAGGAAGTCGATGAAATTGAGGCATACAAACGGTTCCCAACAGCCAGACATATTCCTCTCTTGAAAGTACTGGCGCGCTTCTCGATGAAGTTTGTGCGTTTCGAGACGCTTAACGCCGAGGAGCTCCCCACCGTCGCTGCGAAGTCCTAGAAATATATGACGCACACCAGCCAAGTAAGACTGCACCCAATACTTCGGGAACCGATGTCTGTACATATTTCCTAAATCTCTATCGCTGCGGACTTCACGCATAGTCTTGAGTTCCAGGTAACTGCGTATCGGGTTTTCGACGTTCTTCGGATCTCCAATAGTACAGTCAATCTCTGCGCTCAGCACGATTCGATGATTCCCGATGCGCAGTCGAGCAATGCTGCAGAACTCTGCATTTGCGTTGACAGGTTCATCTTCGTTTCCGGTACAAAGCGCTTCAAAACGGTAGCCGTAGTACATGAAACGAGCTGCTGAGGGGTTTCTAACATCGTCGTCTATCTTTCTTATGTCCAGAAACAAAACGTTTCCGACCATCGCGCAATCCATTTCCCAATTATCTCTACGATTGTATGGGGTTCCCGCAATTTTGTTCAAGTTATTGCGATATGTAACAACATCGGCTTCTTCGTAAAGATTGAAATCACCATTTTGCACCGCTTCCACGACTGTGTCCACTGTCGCGATCTCATTCGCTTTGGGAACGAAACTGTCGAACAGTTGTCCGAGATTCGCCTTCAGGGCTGGTTCTTTGTATCTCTTAAGTTCTGTTCTACTTCCATATTGTATTTGCCGATCTGCAGCCCTCGAGAAGAAAGCAACTTCACGAGGCTCAGATATATGAAGCTTAGTAAACCTTGAAGCGGCTGAGTCTACCCAACGTTTAACATCTACGTGAATTTCCGCTTTCGGTTCGCCAGGTGCCGCAGAAAACGGGGCTTCAGAGCGATCCATATCCAATATACTTCGCAAGCTGCCTTCACTCGGTTTATTGCCTCTCAAATTTGGTGCAGAACCAAAACATTCAAGTCAACTATACAGCCCTCTCCTCGAACATACACATGTAGAGGTTACTTCAGTGACGTTTACACATGTTGACTGTCACACAACAGTCTCATCCCCGGAAAGATAGTAGTTATCAACAGCTATGAAGTCGTATGGAGTGTAGCACTACAAGAGCTGCACAACCACGTTGCACCGGTCACCTCGGTGAGGCCTTCCCTGGAGGCAAAAGGGTAAAGTAAAATTCCAAATTGACAACGCTTTGTTTGCCGTAATTCCGCGAAGTTATCCAGTACTGTTTGCTGATGTCATCGACGAACAGGACTGCTATGTTCTGCTCCTTGCGGGCCTGAACTGGGATATTGTTCTATCTAGATCTCTTATACTTGAAGATACATATCACAGCAGGTCTATCGATGACATGGCGATGCTTCTTAAAGTCTACCAGGGTAGCGGTTATGTTTTGTCTATTTTGACAGCATGTCTGACCGATACCAGTAAGTAGTAGAGAAAATCACAGACTTTTTGCATGCAACCTATTCTACTGTACAAGCAGCACTAGTGCAAAGATAAGAGGGCTACCATTTTATACATGATCTATACATATCACATAGTCGAACATATAGTGCAGTCAAAGAGTCAAAATGTTCCGCCTGTGCCTCGATTGTCGTTCTTCTTGAAAACGAACGAGCACATCATGCAATGAAAGAGACAACATCACTACGTGGATGTGCACAATGGTCTTCGCAAAGTGAGCAGTAGTTTCATTGCTCATCATCATGACGAAGACGGTAGGGAGAAACCAATTTGTAAGCTTCTAGTACAACAACATTGAACTCTTGCTTCGAAGCAAGACAAGGATTGTTAAAAGTGGCGCAAGGTCCCGAACTACCATGTTCAAACATCGAGTCTAGGAAAAGCGCAAACTTGCCACCACCTCCCAGAGCAATTGATTCGCTCGATCCTAGTTGAAAGAAAGAGTTTTCGCGCGACCACTTATACACAGCAAGATTAGGTGAAATGGTGAACACGAATCCTTCACCGGTTCCATAATAGTGCTTGCTCGATTTCCAGGGTACAGAACTATACGCACCGAATACACTGCCTCCATCGTCACGAATGAGAACAACGATTGGATCACTTCCCGCACAGTTCATGTAGAAAGTCTGCAAACTTATGCCGTGTCGCATGGTCGAGTAGACGTTCTGCCAGTCACAAGCCTGGTATCTGACGGGAAGATGGGCGTGTAACGGAGATACATGATGCGCGGTAGCTATGATTGAAGAGGAATGAGATAGTGTGGGAACGCGAATTGGGCGCTGACGTCTTCTTGCTCTCCGCGAAGTCTCGGCGGGAGAGGACGTTTGCTGCTTCTCTGTGAGCGGTCTGGCGGCCTTTTTGACGCTGTCGGAGTCCAGAAGCGTGGCACTGGCGTCATCGGCACATTTCTTCTCTTCCTTCCGAGAGGGCGAAGCCAGGCGACGGCGGAAACGATGAAGCTGAACGTTAAGCATGGTATTCAGAAGAACAAGCTCCAGCATGCACCTCTACAGCGCGATTCCCTGAGCAAAGCGTGCGACAATGAGCAGAGGTACGGTACGCGGCGCGAGGCAGCGCCTCATATAGCGCTGATAGCGACGTTGAAGCAAAGCGGGGCGCAGCACGTGCGCGGAGAGAGATATCTTCAGGCGGGACGACGCCAAGACGCGAGAGGATGGACGTCCAAACGGCTGGCACGATTGAAAGCGCGTGCGCCGAACACGCTGCGCGGAAAGCCAGCACAGCCAACCCAGCGCCGCGAAAGCCGCGCCGCCGCGCCACGCGCCCGTTTTGACTGCGCGGCTGCCAGACGCGCCGCGCCATTTGCCAGTGCGCGCAATCATTGCAGTGCACGCGCACGTGCACGCGCGCAATTTGCTACCAAATTGAAGATTGAAGGTTGGCATTTGAAATGGCGCGTGTCTCGCTGGCCAATCCACGCAGCGCCTGCGTCGTTGACGAGACGTTCGAAGTTTCCACCGGCGTGCGCAGCGTCGTTGACGGCGGAGAACGGACGCCGCTGTGTGGGTACCATGCGGCGGCATTGCGCAAGTGTCCGTCTCCGGTTCGCAGCTGGCGGCAGTCCCGTGTTTCATCCAGACAATGCCACCTCCATGCCGCGTGGCAATGGCGACCGCGATAGCGAAGGTGGGATTCTCTCGCATCCACTGTATCCATCTCCGTCAGGAGATCTCAAGTCTCATGGAAGTGCTTTACACACCCTCCCGCCTCTATCACTACCAGGCCTGACAATGTATAGCGCCAATACGCCACCTCCGGCTGCAGTCGACGCGCAGAGTGTCTTCAACGCCGAACATGCCTTTCTAAACTGGCCTGAAACACATCCGGTCCGTTCCACGTCTCGAGTCGCGCCTTAAAGGGCCATCACCGGCCTCCAAACTATATGAAACTACACCTTGGTCAAAGAGGATCTTCTCAGCTGGTCACTCAATGCCTTCCAGAGCAGAGAGACTTATGCCGCCTCCTCCTCTTCTACTTTGGACCTCAGATTTCCATTATTAATGGCAAGTAAGCTTTAAAAGCTTTGAATTAAGCTTTCTCGCTTTAGAAAGGACAAGAACTATGCCGCATCCTCTCCTTGAAATCTACGTAATACACATTTTATCTACCCAGTATGCAATTCACAACTGCTCCCACTCTCCTCCTTCACATAATGATGCGCGCAATGAGAGTACCCGCTTGCTTTGCACGTGGCGAACACACGGAGCTGCTAGCATTAGAAACTCAGTCCAGTTCAGCTTCTTCTCAACCGCCTTGTACCATCGACTCGCGCTGCTGAACCAATCCATTCATCCAACATCAGCATAGGCACTTGACCTGGAGAGAAGTTGTGTTTCATCATTCCTTTCCAGCATGTCTCTTCCATATAGAAGGCCACAACGTTCCGGCCTTCTTGAGCCCGAGACCGAAGCCGCTATAAAGAGGACTCTTCCCATCTTCACAAAGAACTCTAAACAAATATCAGTTCAGCTCTATGCCAATCTCTTCGAGCAGCATCCCCATCTTAAACCCATGTTCTCTCTGGAGTTCCTTCAAACCCCTGCTCAGTGTAAAAGCAGTCCCGCCGTCTCAATGTCACCACAAGCTAAAATTCTCTCGGATTCAATCGTCAACTTCTGCGCCAATCTTGACAACATCGACGTTATGCAAAACGCTGTTGAACGAATTTGCAGCAAACATGTCAGTCGTCACGTGAAAAGTGATCATTATCCCGCGGTTGCCACGGCTTTCTCGAAAGCCGCTAGACAGGTCTTGAACGATCAGCTCTCTGAAGATGATTTGAAAGCATGGGAGGCGGCAGTCATGGCTCTCGCAGGAGTTTTGATTAAGACAGAGCAAAAGATGTACAATCTTTTACAGAGCAACGATCGTCACTGGGAGGGCTTCCGAACCTTCTCTGTGGAGGGAAGTGAGGAGCAAGCCTCTGCCGCTGGTGGTATTGTGTCGCGTCAAGTATACAAAATGTGCCCGAGTGATGGCGGTAAACTTCCTAAGTATTTGGCTGGTGAGAGCATCTGCGTTCGTGTCAATCACGATGACTATGGATTAGTGCACTGTGGGGTTAGCTTATGTCCCAGAGAGCGCAAAGGAGAACTGCAGATATCTATTCCAGCTCGTTCAAATTCTTCTAAAGGTGCTAGTAGTGAATCCGTCATGAAAGAAAAACTGGATGAAGGAGACGTGGTAGAAGTTAGTTCTCCGATCGCCAATTTGTTAAAGAAGCAGAAGAGTGGAAAGGGCAATATGAGCTCGCAGAGTAGGATGGCACGACATGATTTTGTTCGCGTTAGGGAGGCCAATGCGATGCCTGGAGTGATTACGCGCGGGCATACGGCAAGGGGATCGAATCGTCAGCATCGAAGACTGGATGAGAATTAGCCCTGCGCGAATTAGTTTGCACTCTTGTGTTAGTGATTTGTTCCGCAGTTGCATGACATAGCATGTCTCTGGTTAGAGTGTGCTTCGGACTACAACTCAGTTAACACGAAAACTTTTGTTTTCCTTACGAGCCTTGTAAGTAAACTGTTTTTGGCCTTCCTGAAGAGGGAATTATCAGATAGAAACTTCTCCCTTAGTTTCGGAATAGGGAACTTAGGACCACAGAAAAAAAAGAAACCAGGAAACTACTGCACTTAGAGGTCGAGAAAAGTTTTTGCATTCTTTGCAATATGGAGGTTATCACTGATCTCATCTGCTCAGGTCATTGCGTCATAAAACAACTGTTTGTTCTTGTTGACAAGGTACATTTCTCTAGAATTCAACGAGGTGAGCTGATGGTGTTGGATTCGCACAAAGCAACTCAAAAGACATATGTTGGGGCCAATTACACCACAACAAAGATGAGTGGCAGTATCATACTTTTGTGTTGTACAAGCATACCTTCAAAACGAGACATAAGGTGATAAGCATGATGAAGACGCAGGAGAAAAGCATCATTTCATGAAAGCAAAGGTGGCTGAGCTAGAAAGAGCTAGAAAGTTGCCAAGGTGGCTGAGGTAGAATGTCGAAGAAGGCGTTTAATGGCCCAATGTGATGCGGACATGTCTCGTAGCAAGGGGGGTGGCCATGACAGGTATGACAAGGGTGATCGACAAGAGCAGCCCTGTTGTATTTCACCGCACTGCTTAACAAGAAACGCCACATCACGTGCCACATCACTGCGCGCAAGCGCTTCTTGCAGTGCGTCGCGGCAGCGGCCTTGCAACGATGTCAGCTGGGCGATGGAGCACATGTCCGCCAGCTCCATAGAGCACTCCGTCATAGGCTGCCAACCGACGCGGCGCGTCTGCAAGTCGGCCGCCTGTGGAATCTTGGACAAGCCCCGCACGCACATAAAAACGAGACGCCGCGTACCTGGGAAAGCATCACGCACATTGCGTCCGAGACATTGGCCACGCCGCCACGCACAACGCACCGCCGCGAGGCGGCAGCACTGTGCACCCCTCACAGCAACCGCCTCAAAAGAGTGCGTGTTTGAAACGTATTCTTGCCGCACCTGCGCTCAAAGCTTGCACAGCCATCACAGCTGTGAGCGCAACACCTCTCCGTCGTCCGAACGGTGCGTCAAACGGAAGACAGCAGCAACTCCCGGTCTGCCACGTCGGAAGCGTCGCGTTCTCCAACGAGCCATCCTCTCCGCCGCTACATTGCGTCGGCAGCCTGCTCTCATCAATAACCAGTCATTTGTTCTTTTCATGGCCATTCTGACGTAGCCTTTATTCCTGCTTAAGAATCCGGACGATGAGTCGACAGTACGACCAATTGTCGGCCGTCGAGGCCGGGGAGTCCACCGCGTTGCTACGCCAAACATCCGCTTATACGTCAGCTTCATGGTCGCCTCAGTTTCATTCCGTGCCCGACATGTGGAGACATGGATATAAATCGCCCGACGAACTTGATTCCATATCAAATGCGGCTGTACGTCACTTTTACGAGAGACAGAATGATCTTTTGGAACGATTTCGTCAAGTTTCCTTGTGCACGATCCAGCCAATTGGGGATGCCGATCACGCTCACGAGACAGCTGTTCAAAGAGCCATAGTAGCTTCGAATATATCCAATGCGGTGCTCATGGCCTGTCAGTTGTACGCCTTCATGTCATCACGTTCCTTGGCACTGCTCGCTGTTTTCCTTGATGCTCTCTTGGATACCGTTTCTGGACTGGTCATTCTGTTCACGTGGTATGTTAAGCGTCGACGAGACAAGCATCGGTACCCAGTGGGTAGATCTCGTCTAGAGCCGCTTGGTGTTATTGGCATGGCATGTCTTATGACTGCTGCCACACTCGTTACGCTCGAACAGTCCATTTCTGCTTTGGTTCTAGGAGAAAGTTCGGCTCCTTTAGAAGGCCTCACTTTTACAAGTGCTTCTGTTTTGATTTCCGCGCTGTGCATCAAAGGCACCTTGTACATATATTGCTCGCGGATTGAAGACATGTCGGTCAGGGCGCTTGCGGAGGATCACTTCAATGACTGTCTTGCAAATTCGGTAAGTTTCTTCACCGTACTTATTGCTCAGCATTTTCTCTGGTGGGTTGATCCGATAGGTGGAATTGTTATTTCCTGTCTCATCATTCGTAACTGGGTTCGACACACGTTGGGACACGTCGATCAATTACTCGGAAAAGCAGCTGATCGTGACATTCTTAATCTCATCACCTTTGTCGCCTGCAATCATGATTCTAGTATTCTTCTAGTCGACACTGTTCGTGCATATCATGTGGGTAATGGAATATATGTTGAAGTTGATATTGCCCTACCCGCTCAAATGCCGCTTAGGGAAGCGCATGATGTTGGCGAGAGTTTACAAACCCGTATTGAAACGCTCGGTGAAGTGGAGCGTTGCTTTGTCCATCTTGACTTTGAGACCTCGCATTCTCCGACTACTGAACATAAGGAGATCTGATGGTCGCACGCTGTTGAATCCATGCTGATTCCAGTCACGCCGTTATCTCCGTAGTGGTTACTCTACGGCACGGCAGTGCACTTCAGTTTTGTGGCTGTCAATGGATTCCAGCACGGTGGCGCACTTCAGCAGCTTAAACCGAGTCTTCGAAGTTATAAGTTACATTGTGGAGATAAGATACTGATCAATGCATCCAAATTTCAGATATCAATGGAATGCATGTTGCACTTTTTGCCCTTCTCTCCTTGAGCCGTGTATGCCTTTCGTACTAATGTTTCGTACCGATGCTGGCTTCAATGATTCAGTTTGGATCACCGTGACATATGAGTTACAAAGGCAGTTTCCATGTTTTGCGAGTTGATATGTGTCAGCTTAATGTCAACGATTCAGAGGCACAGTCTGCTTGAGCGAGGGCATGTAGCGCTAGTTTCGACAATTGTTTTTAGTTCCGTTGTCCTGTTTAGCATGGACACCGTCTATCTTGGCTTAATGGCCTCTCATATGAACATATTTACCAACGAGGTCACCGTTTGTCTCTTCTCCGAGTGTCACGCCTGGAGTTATATCTAGCGTCTCTTGATCTCTTGCGATCGAATATACACAGCAGCTCGACGTGGTTGCTACCCGGAAAAAGGATAAACGCATGGGCAGTTTTTAAGTACCACTGCCCTTCAAGCAATTGTCTGGCATCCTTTTTGAACGCCGAAAAGCCACAGCTGAGATAAACCAGTCTACTGAGCGAATGAGCGTTTCTCGGTGAAGCCAGGAATTCAACAACATCTTCACTAAGGCCTCCACGAGGAGGGTCGACGATGACAACCTGGGTATCGGGCTGCACCATGTCAACTGTGTCCGAATCGCTGCCGATAATATATGCTGCGTTTCCCTTCACACCGTCCCTTCGCAACTGGTTATAGGCTGCCCAGAAAGCCTTTTGTCCCCCGTCCATTATCTCGGATGAAGAAAGCCTCGTTAATCTGCGATGCTTGAGCGCGGCCAGTCCAATTATTCCCACGCCCGCACAAAATTCAGCTACATTGGCACCTATAGGTATGTATGATAGCAACTCTGGCAACACAAGTTTCTCAAACGCGTCCAGATTAGCCTGACGAAACGCATACGGTGGGAACGAAATGCTCACGTCGCATACTCTTTCAATGAGATCGGTTTGGCCATGCGTGAGGTAGAAACGCTCAACCTCGGGACAAGTAATGGTATTTCCAGAGCTCATATTCCAGTTGAACCAAAGAGAATGCAACAGATTTTGCCCTCGTCGCCAGATTTCGGCTGCCAGAGTGGTAGCTTCTGGGTTGGCATCCTTCCATGATGAAGCATTCCAAACAATGGTCACTTGCACCTTTCTAGAAGAGCGATGCACGGAGAACAATGCATAGCGACAATGGCCGCCTCCCGTTCTCTCATTGTAGGCACGCAGATTGGAGTCGCGAAGAGTCTTCTGTATGAGAGCTGCAGCGGCATTAATCTCCGGCGCATGAACAGTGCAAGCTGGAATTTGTTGAAGGTCATGACTGTTGGACTTAAACAAGCCAAGCATGATAGGCGATCGGTTCGGAGATCTGATGGCAAGCTTTGCGTGCGTGCGCCAGTGGTGTACGGATTCCATCTGCACAGAAAGCGCTTTGATTCCGTACCGACTCAGAAACGAACGCACCTCATTCAAAACCGGCGGCTCCTTGGCAAGCGTGGACAGAGAACATCCAGAGCACGAATCCATATGGCTGCACAAAACACGGTCTTTGGGCAGCTCGACAGGAGCAGCACTGACAGCCGAAGCAGCGGCGACAAAAAGTTCGGACGGTGCTACCTGAAAGACGTTTGTGCAGTGTGGGCATCGTACGGTGGTGAGAGCATTGAGCGCGTTTCCAGCATAGGCGAAGGAACACTGCGGGCAGACGATGAAACGAGGAACATTGGGCTCTGGTTGCACCTGGTCCGACTCGCGATGCAGAAGGAGCTTCTTCCCTGTGGTGAACAGCGTGGCCTTGCGAGGCTCGGCACTGGCACTACAGGTGGGCGCGCGCTGCGAGCATAGCGTAGCGGCGTGGCGGCGCGAGACGTTGACGGGGAGCGGGGCAATGAAAGTGGAAGGTGGCATGGTATGATTCGCAGATGGTGGATCATCTCATGATGGAGAACGCTGCTCTCTCGGGGATCACGTGGGCGGGGCGAGGAGATTGAGCTTTGGAGTTGTCATAATTAGCGCAATTTCTAGATACCAAGGGTACGTGTTCGAGTGCTCTGGCTCTTTGTCATGTTACACGAGTGTTAGCGCCCTAATTAGCCTTGTGTACGACCAGAGCGCGTTTAATGGCGACTGTTGCAACGGTAAGCTCGAAGCGAGCCCTGGCGCTCAGGGAGTGAGCGCACTGCTGAGCGAGCACACGGCTGAGCGAGCACACTGCTGAGCGAGCATACTGCTGAGTGCGAAAGTGCTTGTTCGCTCGAAACTTGGCAAGATCAGAGGGTGCACACAGGCCACAATTGCGGCCTCTGCACTACACTAAGTGTAACTGCATGTCGTAGAGCTAGTTGACGCAATGTGGGCATCAGTGACTGTGGAAGCGCGCCGCTGTAGGACAGACAGGCGGCCGGAGCCCAGCGCGCCGCGGCGCGCACACTGAACATGCACACGCCTGTGGCGCGCGGTCGGGTCTCGCCGCGTCTCGCCTCGTCTCGTCGCGTCTCGCCGCGCCTCGCGGCCAGCTGGGACGCCCGCCAGGCACTCGAGACCGCGCTCCATCGCGGCCAGTCTTCCCCCTCCGCCATGCATCCACGCGGATGCGCCGGCACATAGATAGGACTTACAAGCTGACAAGGCGCCACAGCCGCGCGTTCGTTGGCGCCAAGCGCGCCGCGGGCGCTGCGCCACCGCCGCGGTCCACGCGCCGGCGCTGTGAATGGGCGGCGCGGAGTTGGCAACGGACCGCGGGCCGCGCGCCAATGGAACCGCGGTCCGCTTGCAGCGCGCGCGCCTTGACTGCTGCTGCTGGTGCAACATTTTTTCGCCGTGCGCCGCCGCAAGTTGCACGTCCAAAAGTATCGCGCGGCGCGGCTTGACACGACGTGCCATTTCGCTCTTTGTCCATCTCCACGCGCCGCGCGCTTGTGCAACCACCCTGCGCCGCTATCGCACCAACCGTCCCCCCCCCCCCCCCCCACCCCCTTCTCCCCTCCTCCTTCCTTTCCCTCCCCTTTCTCCTCCCCCCTCCCCTGTCCCGCCTCCCTCCGCTTCTCCGCGCGTGTCGTTGTTCGTTGCGTCCGCTGCTTGCTCGCCGCCGTTCCTTTGCCCGTCGTTCGCGCCTTTTGCGTTGGTGCTTCGTGTCGTCTGCGTGTTTCTCGCCTTGCTCGTGTTGTGCGTTCCTGTGTTCCTTTCTGTGTTTCGTCCGTCAGCTTCGTTCGAGCCGCCGCTTGTTTCCGCGCTCGTGTCATCCATCGCCCTCCTCATCGTCCACCGTCCTTTGTTCTCCCGTTTTTCCCACGTGTGTCTCGTAGCGTTGCGTACTTGAAGAAGGCTGCATTTGGCTCTCTCTCCACTGTGTGCGTGTCGTGCGTCACCTTTGTCTCTTTTTTTTCTTCTTACGATGAACGTTATGGACGTGAACAGTAAGCGGTAGGTTGTATCTCTTTCAAGCCATTCTTACCTCGTGCTACCGATCATCGTGCAGTTTGCTCCATCGCTGTTTTTCCGCCACACTGTTCGCTGTTTGCAACGCCTTTTCCTGCGTGGCGCTGCGAACTTGCGTTCGCCTACTGGCGCGATACTCTTTCTTTTCTCGCTTGGCGTGTTCTCGGCGCATGTGCCAATTTTATTGTGCACACTAGCGATGTTGTTCGCTTCGCGGTAGCCGCGGTTTGAGCCCCGTTTCGCTCATGCCGTCTTGTTTCATGCATCGTTTCTGACCACCGCTCTGTGTATTTCCTGTCCTTAATGCGTGCTTTTGTTTCTGCGTTTGTTGTCCACCACAGAGGTAAGAATCCTAAAGATGCATCCGATGATCGTGACAATCTCGATCTCGACTCAATCATTCAGAGACTGTTAGAGGTATGTTGTTGTCTTGTTCTTTTTGCTCCTCTTCTTGCGCTCTTCTTTTGCAAAACCTTCATAGTGCTAACCAAGCCCTTGTTTGGCACCTTTTTCGCTTCTTACATGGTCAATAGGTGAGGGGCCAACGTCCTGGGAGACAAGTCAATTTGGAAGAATCTGAAATTCGCACCCTATGCCTGCAAGCGAGATCCGTCTTTCTTCAGCAAATGCCCTTACTCGAGCTCGATGCTCCCATCAAGATTTGCGGCGATATCCATGGACAGTATCATGACTTGCTGCGACTTTTCGAATACGGCGGTTTTCCACCTGATGCCAATTATCTGTTCCTGGGCGACTATGTCGATCGTGGAAGACAATCTATCGAAACTATTTGTCTATTGCTCGCGTTCAAAGTGCGGTATCCTGAAAACTTTTTCATACTTCGCGGCAACCACGAATGTGCTAGCATCAATCGCATTTACGGCTTTTATGACGAATGTCGTCGTCGTTACAATGTCAAGCTATGGAAGACCTTCTGCGATGTGTTCAACTGCCTTCCCGTCGCCGCCATAGTTGACGAGAAAATCTTCTGCACACATGGTGGTCTTTCGCCAGATCACACTTCAATGGAACAGATTAGAAGAATAATGCGTCCTACGGACGTACCAGACCAGGGATTATTATGCGACCTTCTGTGGTCTGATCCCGACAAAGATATCAAGGGATGGGGAGAAAACGATCGAGGAGTGTCGTTTACGTTTGGCGCCGATATTGTGGCCAGGTTCCTCAACCGCTTCGACCTGGATCTTGTTTGTCGTGCGCATCAAGTGGTGGAAGATGGTTACGAGTTCTTTGGCGATCGAAGACTTGTGACAATATTCTCAGCACCCAACTATTGCGGAGAGTTTGACAATGCGGGCGCGATGATGAGCGTCGACGAGACGTTGATGTGCAGTTTCCAGATTCTTAAACCTGCAGAGAAAAAACAACAGAATCCTAGAGCGTATAATCAGCAACAGAGATGAGTACTTCGCAGGATTGAAAACAAAAAGCTGTGAGTTTGCGTTCGGTTTTCTTGTCTTTTGTTCAAAAGCAATCGGTGATTAGGAGCGATGGGTTGCTCAATGTTGTTCTGCTCGTTTTAATGCTTTTGACAGGCATTTGGTCGTCGCGTCATCGTAACAACCCAGTTTTCATTTGTTGGTGTATGTTTTACTAGGTGTCTTTTTTTTATAGCGTTAGTTCGGTGTTCCTGCGGTTTGTTCCTTTGGTTTGACTGGGTCTTTAGTTGCGCTGAGATAAGAATGGCTGGGACAGATGCAAGGGGTTTACACTACATGACGTGATGGAGATGAGGGCCTTTCTCATTAAACAAGAGTCGTGAGGAAGCGACTACAATTCTGTTTGTGCCGAGTGCTATTGCATTGCTTGGGATCGCTGTTGCACATGCAGAACGGGTGTAGTGTATTGGCTCCTAACATCAAATACCTCTCTGTGAGACCTCTGTTTTACTTGCCGAAGTGTACTCCCGCATTCTCAAATGGCTGACTTCGCAGGATCTGTGGGTGAAACTGAAGTTCGCTGATACGAGAAGCCCAGGTGGCAAATGAGGGGGGATAATTATGCTGCGGTGATTGGCGCTCTTCTGCTACCTTTATTGTGATGCTTTTTACTCGTTTCAACGATTTTGAACAGCCAGCCAAGGATAACTTAAGAAGACAACAGACATGTTCAGTCCAATAACTGTCGAAATCCCATAAAGTGGAGAAGGTCCAAGTTTGTTGTCTTTCTGAAAGACATCGCAACTACCAAAAACTGCGGAAAACGTCATCCAGCAGCGCCAGAGAAGAGCAGAGGTCAACACGTATTTCAAATCCGCTGCAGCTCCTCGATTTGAACGAATTGTCTTCTTCAAAGACTTCGATTTGTAAGAGACACGAGTCACAGTTTGATCCAGTCTCGTGTGTATGAAACTTTCGATAAGAAAGGTAATAAGACCGGATGCTGGAGAAAGTCCTGTATCTACAGCTGCAAAACGTCTAAAAATATAATCGCGATCATACTGGGCCGCGGTCACGACAGCGTAGACCCCTGGAAATGTGTTGTCTCCGTGTTGGCTCTTTCTTCCTCGCGGTTGCCCCAAAAGCTGGCACGGGCGCGATAGCATTGCAGCGTACATCCGATTGCTACTGTACCTTCGAAACGCTCGAGCCCGATAATCCTCTTTCGAAGCTGCCCTTTTCGAGTTTGACCGTAGGCCGCTTGCATTTTTTTTTTCGTAACGGAAGAATGAATGAATGAGTGAGGCTATGACGATTATCGTCACCATCATGGTGTGACTGGATACAGCTCTCACACATTCTTCTGTGATTTCGAAACCGCTCTTATTGAACTCAAAGAACCCCTTTGCTCTGTCTGGGATACCAGGGGTACATCGGGACAGGTCTACGAGTCATCGATCGTCGACATCAATTTTCTCATGTCCTTTGGCACAAGGCCAATTTGCAACGTAGCCTGCCGGTCTTTCGGACTTTTGCGCTTTTTGCTTGTTCTTAACGTTTGAAGACTTGTCCTTCGCCCATCCTTACAATTCGTGAGAAGCCGTATCTACGCGTTGCTACGCGTTGCTACGCAGATCTAATTGCATCGGCTAAGTTGTCTGAATGCTGTGTTTCCGATTCATTGTTGATGCGCATTGACGGCCTTTTTCAAGTTTCACGTTCCTTCGCGGAAAATAGTGACAAGTATTCTCGAACATACAAACATCGAAACCTAGCGTTTTACTGTGATATTTAGAACGTAGCTTAAGAAGATTTCCCTTTTGTTCAATCTGTGTACTAGAAGGACGAGGATTTCATGGAGGCTGCTCTTGGGTTTATTGGGCTTGGTCCGCCCTGTGAGATAACAGTTGAGTTAGATGGAGCCGCTAATCGTCGTTATGTCAACCAGAATCCAACGTCATCCAACTCCTTGTCAGGCTCAAAGGGAAACACTGAAAGCACAGTTTTGCTTCCTTTGTTCACTGAGACAGAGACTGTGAGCGGAAAGGTCACGGTTTCGCTCAAAGATGGCAAACAGATGCAACACCGAGGGATAAAAATCGAATTCATTGGAACCATTGAAATGATGTATGATCGGGAGAATTCCCAAGAGTTTACCTCTCTTGAACGTCTGCTCGATGATCCTGGAACACTCACAGGTACAAAGGACTACCGTTTTGAGTTCACTAACGTTGAAAAGACTTATGATACTTACTCCGGTATCAATGTGAAGTTGAGGTATTTTCTGCGGGTCTCTATTATGCGGTCACAGTATAGCAAGGACGAGACTAAAGAGGTGGATATTGCTGTACAACATCTCGTAGATAATCCTACTTCCAACCAGGAGATTCGAATGGAAGTTGGTATTGAAGACTCGTTGCATATAGAATTCGTGTACCACAGCAGCAAGTTCCACTTGACTGATTTGGTGATCGGAAGAATATACTTTATGCTTGTTAGAATCAATATAAAGCGAATGGAAATGGAAATTCGCAAAAGGGAAAGTGCAGGAACTGGAGCGAATGTCTACAATGAAACAGAGACTGTGATGAAGTTTGAAGTGATGGATGGAGCACCTGTCAGAGGAGAAGTGATCCCTGTACGAATGTTTTTAGGCGCTTGCCGTGCCCTCACACCATCCTATAGATCAATTAATAACAAGTTCTCTGTGAAATACTATCTCAATCTTGTTCTCGTCGATGAGACGGATCGTCGGTATTTCAAGCAGTCAGAGATTACCATATGGCGAAAGTCATACCAAACTGTGTGATCGTAAACGTTTAGGGCCAGGAAAAAATGGCAAACAGTTCAAAGGAGCGTTTCTTTCGATGGAATCTAACACTCGCATGGGGGCGTGACGCGTGAAGTAGAAATGAATATTGAAGCGAAGAATACAAGGATGGTTGTGCATAGTACCTCTATCCCGATCAAGCTATTCATCGGACTTATCATCCTTTGAGTTTGTCCCCTGACTGGTCTGCATGCCAACAGCACCCGACATCAGCTTTCCAACACGCCCACGCTTCTCATCCGATACAATAGGTCCGCTATCTTTGATTCTCTGAACCCGATATCGAATCCTTTCTCCAACACTAGAATCGACAGCTCTGGCGAATCGTCTCGTTCGATATCTAATACCATCAACAACAGAAGGATTGAAATAGAAATACAAACCACCAACCAAACCAACACTCGCAACCATCGCAGTAGCTATACTGAAAGAGGCCATACCGAGAATGGCACCCTCTGCATATTTCTCACTTCCTGGCAACGGACGTGGCGGAGTAGCAGTATTTTTCATATCTGCGAGTATGTTGAGTTTTCCACTACCAAGCGCTCGCATCATTGTTGGGTCAAGTGCCTTTGATGAGGAGGAACTTTGAACTTGATAGGCTGCGGATGATGATGTTTGTACGCGATGTAGAAGGGATGATGACGGAGATATTCGTTGTGGAGCATGGTGAGCTGAATCTTTTACAAGCTGTTTGTAGGCTGACTGCGCAGAGATCGAAGCTAGTTTGTCCACTGTGGGTATTGCGTCTGTTTGTTCACTTCGTAGCTTACTGATATCGTGTTTGGATAAGGTGCTGCGTATCTTGGCGGCTTGTGTTGCTTGTTGATCCTTGAAGAAACTTCCTTCGGATGCTTTTGCAAGACGTGACAAATTGAGACCCCTCATTTCGTGGTGGTTTCAGCAGTAAGAGAGCTGGAACGATAATGGGCGAGGAAGGAGATGTGCATCGTTGGCTCTCATAATTCGTGAGAGCCGCGACAAATCGTTCGAAACAGCTTTGGGATGCGGTGACGAAACGACCGCTGGGAGATGCCATGATGGAAGCCACAGAGCAGCTTGGGGGCTGTGTTTAGCCAGTTGCGCCGGGCCGTGACAACGTCACCGACAAACGTGGCAGCGATGTTGCGATGCGAAAAAAAAAGTGAAGTTGTGTGATCGTTGTCTCTACGGCAATCAAGTATGATCCTTTGTTTGCGGCGACTGGGATGTGAGGTTGCTCTTGCAACAATCAAGGCATTCGTTTCCAGGGCTTGGAGTCCAGGGAGGAGGCAGCCTACCACTAGCTGTCAACGAGGAGTACGAATGGTGCATGGTCTTGTCCAGACTATTCTCTCACGAGTTGCTGAATGCACGCAAATCGAAGTCGTCGCCAAATTTCTTTGTCTCGTTTTCTCTCCAGTTTCTGCTGGGGACACCCAATAATATACGCAAGGCTTGATAAGCTGTATGCGACCAATTAACTTCATCGCTGAACATGGCGAAAGATTTGTACGAACCAAACAAAACAGAATGTCGAAGCAGCATGAATGTGAGGACTCCTCACTGAGGAGTGGCTAGCTCGCGGGAGTTTGGACAAACTGGTGCAAAAACCCTGGACATACTTGCCATTCTCGAATGTGCTCCCGGCCAGTGAATATAGCTGAAAGGTCCTCGATAATTTTAGTGTCGCATGAGCGGTCATGATAGACGAAGAAGGCCTACGAGATACCTTCGCTCCAATGAACACATGACATTCTCAGCACAAGCAATATCTCAAGGCACAAAGGGCCAAACCAAATTGTTGTTGAGCGATGTGATTGTTCTGCTAAAACCCAAGGTGGAGTGGGTGAATTTTTGACAATGCTGGGAAATGCCAGCCCTTGCGGCTTGACAGCTCTGAGAAGCTCATATTGTTTCTGTTGAGGACTTGCTCCATGTCGGTATAAAGACGAAGAGTCTACGTGCAACAGCTCTCTTCCACCGTAAGTGACGACTTTGTCCATTGACAGAAATCGTGTTCCAATGGATCTGTTGGCAGACGTTGAACAAGGTGAATATGAATCAATTCATGAGGATGGTGCTTCAGATGAACGGGCGCCTTACTTGGCCATGTTTCACCTGTTTCAGATAATCGTCGGGATGAGCGCAATAATATTCATGATTGCTTTTGTCATTGTAATAGACGGTGGAGAGCATCATGACAAAGCTGGGTCAGCGACAAATAGCACCGTGGCTGGGGTGGGAAGGGCGATGTCTCGATTTCGCGAGAATGGCATGTAGGGACTCCCTACTAGCCTAGGGAGGCATGAACTGTGAGCTACAGTAGTGTGGGACGGGCTACGATCGAGAGTGGACGCATAGGATCGAAGCCGAGTGTAAAGTAATAGCAAGAGTGGAGATGCACGCGGTGCGGGTGGTGCGCGAAGGCATTCGGCACTGGTTACACAGTGGAGTGAGCCGCGGAGGTGGACGCGATGATCTGTATCTACTACGGAGTCTCTAGTGGGGACTCCGCAGGTATCGCCGGTATGAGGGGAGGAAGATCAAAAGCGGAGAAACGGTCGAGTTGATCGAAGCAAAGCAAGGCGCCGAGCGCGGGCGGGGCACAACGCGGCGGCAGCAGCGGGGCGGCAAGTTCAAAATCGGACCACGCAACGGCTATTTTCAAAAAAGCGCCATGTCACCCGCGCAGCGTATCAAACAAGCCGCCGCCAACGCAGCCGCAGCCGCGCGGCACACGCAGCCGCGTCGCCAGTGCTGCTCCCGCGCAACCAAAAAAGAAGCGTCCACGGCATACGTTTAACCGCCATCGCCCGCCGCGCCGACGCCAGTCATGGATTGAGTGTTTCAGCAGCCGTAGCGCCCGTCTACTTCCGCCCCGCCATGCACGTGCCCTCCGTCCGCCCCCGCTCTGGGCGCGGTAGACGAGCCGTCGCCAACGCCCTTTCCCCCAATGCCACGCCGTCCGTCACGCCCACAAGCACGCCGCGAAACACGCCCAGAGGCACGCCCCGGAACACGCCGCCTGACCAGGTGAGGCCGAGCGACGGTCCGCTGAGCGCTAGCACCATGGCCAAAATTCGGTGTCCGACGCGCTTGGATTTCATGAATGCGGTCAAGTGCGATGACGTGCGGGAGCTGCATCGCTCCAGAATGGGTAGGAGACATGGCGCCTTGCGCGCCGCGTCCAGGGCCATTCCGAAAAGCCCAATCTTCAGCATGAGGATGTCGAAGGTGTCCAACGACGGCAGCGATAGCGATGACGAAGGCGTGCCTGCGTATCTGAATGCGGCTATTCTGGATGCGATGGATCGACTTGAGGATTGCACCGAGTTAAAAGCCATCGTGTTCTGGCTGGACGATTTGAGAGCTAGACATCAGCACCACATTCGCATCACCGACAAGGATCTTTCGAACGGCGTGGCGCTGTTGGACGCCATATTTATCATTGATAGCAGCTTATTTTCGCATGCGTCTCCAGTGAGAAGTAGTGCGCTAGGGGCGCGGCGCGACGTAGGCGTGAACCGGTTTGTGGAAAGAGAGTTAGATGAAGGCGGACACGCTGCGAGGAGAAACATGCAGCTTGTGAGGGAACTGCTTGCGCGGTATCCGTGGAGAGAAGAGTGCGCTGACGACGCCAGCATAAAGGTGCCCAACTTTGAACAGATTGATGATTGGAGCCTGGCGAACTTTGTGCTGCTTGCGGCAGTCACGTGCGAACACTGCGACGAACTAGTAGGACAAATGCTGAGCTTTGATGAATGGGTTCAACAGCGATTGTCTGATGTGGTGGCACGGGGCATGGAGACTCTGGGGCTAGAGGCAGCAGTAATACCAGAACGCACCGATCAAAGCGACAGAGTTTCGGAATTGGAGAGTTTATTGAGCGAAGAGCGGCAGAGACGGCTGGAATGCGAGCAACAAATCGACGCGTTGACGGACGCTTTAGATGGATGGCGAAGCACGTGTGAGGATTTGGAGGAGGAGGTCTTGACGGTGAATGCCAAGCTGGACGAAGCACTGGCGGAAATCCGGCGGCTGAAGATTGCTGGACGTAGCGTTTTGCGGGATTGTGACGTGAGGAAAAGAGACTCTTACAACCGACAACGCAGAGCAGTGCGGCGGTCAGGCGGCTGACGATCGTACCTGCGGTAGATATCCAGCTGTGTCGTATGCTGTACATTGAATTCACATCGATAAAAAGCTGTTGCTTGCTCAAGTTAAAGATTAACCTTCCTTCGTAGAGTCATATTTCAGCCCTGCGCCATATCGCGGCGGATAAAGACGCAGGGGGAACCGCCATTCGCACAGCGCTTCCTGCCAAGTAACGTGTGCGCGCTGTGCGTGACGGCGTGTAGCGCCACCGCTCACGTGGCTGACGTCAACAGCGGCGCGCCACGCGTGACGCGGCAAGTCGCGTTGTGTGGCGCCCGCTGCGCTTCGCCACAAGCTCCCGCTGTAAGGACGCTTGTTTCTGTTTTTCGAACCGCCCTTAAATAGGGCCGCCCCCCTCCGCCGTGGTGAACCGCTACCGCGCTCAAAGTCGACTCCCCCTTCTTGTTCACACCTCCGTTCCCCCCCCACCCCCCCCCCCTCCGCTTCTCTTAGCCCTTTTTGTTTTTCTGCTTTTTTCGTGAGGCGTTATGAGTTCGAAGCAGGCTGTTGTGATTGATAATGGCTCTGGCCGTTGTAAGAGCGGCATGGCCGGCGAGGATGCACCGAAGGCGGTGTTTCCCGCCGTCATAGGAAAGCCCAAGCAAAAGGTAAGTCGCACGCAGCATGAACCCGTACCCCGTTTTCTGCCGCAGTTCCACTGACTGTTTCTGTGCTCGTGTGCCTCTGTAGGGAATTATGGTTGGTACTGGTCAGAAGGATGAGTACGTGGGCGACGCCGCTATGGCTCGTCGTGGCGTGCTTATTATCAAGTATCCGTTAGAGCACGGTATTGTCACTAACTGGGACGACATGGAGAAAATCTGGCATCACTGCTTCTTCAGCGAGTTGCGGGTGGATCCTCAGGAGCATCCGGTTCTTCTCACAGAAGCGCCGTTGAATCCCAAGAACAATCGTGAAAGAATGACACAAATCATGTTTGAGACATTTTCCATCCCTGCTTTCTACGTGAACATCCAGGCGGTGCTTTCGTTATACGCCTCGGGAAGAACGTCTGGTATCGTGATTGATTCGGGTGACGGTGTTACTCATACAGTGCCTATTTTCGAAGGTTACTCCTTGCCACACGCTGTGAACCGCATCGACTTGGCTGGTAGAGATCTCACATCTTGGATGGCGAAGCTTCTGATGCAAAGGGGTCACTCGTTCACCACATCTGCTGAACTTGAAATCGTGCGTGATATCAAGCAGAGCCTCTGCTACGTCGCGGAAGACTTTGAGAAGGAAAAGGCCAATGCCGAGAGCAATGCGGCGCTTGAGAAGGAGTATGAACTACCGGATGGTCAGGTTATCACTGTAGCTTCGGAGCGCTTTGAATGCCCAGAGGCTCTGTTCAGTCCGGACTTGATAGGAATGGAAGCGCTTGGAATGCATGCCACAGCGTATGACTCCATCATGAAGAC
Organism: Gracilaria domingensis; assembly: GCA_022539475.1. Classification (NCBI taxonomy): domain Eukaryota; phylum Rhodophyta; class Florideophyceae; order Gracilariales; family Gracilariaceae; genus Gracilaria; species Gracilaria domingensis. The sequence continues at coordinate 234,228 of VCMS01000071.1, forward strand.
GGACATTGACATCAGGAAGGATCTTTACCATAACATAGTCATGTCTGGTGGTAGCACCATGTTCGCCGGAATCGCGGCTCGTGTGCAAAAGGAAATGGAATCACTCGCCCCGAGTACAATGAAGATCAAGGTTATCGCACCGCCAGAGCGCCAATACTCTGTGTGGATTGGCGGCTCTATCTTGGCGTCTCTGTCTACCTTCCAGCAGATGTGGGTGTCCAAGGCAGAGTATGAAGAAATGGGTCCGAGTGTGGTGCATAGGAAATGCTTCTAAGAAAGGGCGACGGGTGTGTGGCGTGGAAGGTGGTCTACGATAGTGTAGCGACGGGGTGTCGAGTAGCTCTTTAGGGGTTGAGATGCGGTTGACGGTGGCAGTAAAGCGAAAACGTGCAACGTGCACGAGATTATGCGAATGTAACTGACCTCAAGTTACACAGTACGTGTCCGACGCGGTGAACGTCGGCGCACGGAGGCTGACACTGGCGCGCTAAACACTGCCGCGGCGGCTGTACAGTGTACACGTCACTGTGCCGCGTCACTTCGCGGCGTCACAGCTGCTCGGTAGCCTGCGGTCGCGCGCAGCGCGCGCCGGGTATCCTCATAGCCGCTGCCGCTGAGGGGCGTGCCACCGAGCGTGCGCTTCTTTGACTGCGCGCGTGCAGCGCTATTCTTCGCGCCATTTGACGCTGTCGTGCAGCCCGGAAGCCCGTGGGTGGAGCGCCGCTTTTGTCACTCTTTCTTTCTTCTGTCGCAGTCTTTTTCTCCGGCTGCGCGCGGTATGGGACCGCATGGCGTTCAGGGCGTCGACGACTCCTCAGCGGTTGCCGTTCAGCTGGAGCCGACCGGCGTTGAAGAGCGCGATGGCGTGGAACAATCGCGCTCGCTCGACGACGCTGAGGCGCGCCAGGACGCCGTCATTGATAACGTCACTGCTTCGCTCAGACAACATACAGCCAGAATTGTACGTGTTTCACCGACTGCTGCTTGCGTTTCTGCGAGGGCTTCGTCTCTTTGTGAGCTTCGTTTCTGATTTTCGTTTGTTTGCTGGCTTGCTTCGCGCAGAGGACGTTGAAAGTTCGGGCCGAGTTTGAATATACTTTGCTTATTGTGTTGTCGGTTCACGTGGTGTACATGTATTATTTGGACTATACCTTGCTTGTTTTTCTCATCCGTGCGTCTCAACTCATCCGAGTACGTTCACTGCCTAACTCTCCGCATGCGGAGCATACGGCATCGCTACTGCCTTCGTACTGACCCCATGTCAATACACAACAGTTATTGTATTTTCCATGCGAAAATCCACACAGTCAACGCGGCACTGCGCTTCTTCTTCTACTCAGCAATATTCCAATACTGGCCATTCATCGCATGTTATTCATCGGTTCTTTCGAAGTTAACGCAGGCCAAATGATATTCATCAACTTTATCGGTCCCGAACCTACAAACTTATTCAAGACACTTTACATAGATTGCGTCACCATTGTTCTACAGATCCTTCTTCTACAATGCAAATGGCACGCATCGACTTTTCGAATTCTTTCAGCTTTACCAGTACCACCGTCAGAACCTCTCGTTCCAATCCCGCACGACTCGCAACTCGATCAAGAACAACACTCCCACTCAACAAGCTCACCACCTCTCACATAAGCCTGGAAAAGAACAGCAAGTATGTATCGTTATCTACGTAATTGCGGAATACCTTTGTATCACATTTGGCCACATTTCTGCAAAAGTCAACGTCATTACCTCGCAGTACATCCACCACACTTACATCTCGCTTGCCGCTGCTCGCCAGAAATGCGTACCGAGGCATTGCACGCTGTTGCAGATTTGCGCACAACATTTCACGAGGCGCTGCGACGAGTTCTTCGATTGATGCCCCCATAGTCTCATGGATGAACGTCCATTTCGGTGCAAGGTTACCTACCACCGAGTACGTCAAAATTGCTGGCGCTTCTCGTAGTACGCTCTGTACTTGCTCTTCGGAAAGCCCTACCTCGTCGCGTAACCACAGAACTCGATCAAGAATGTCGTCAGTTGCGAAGATTGAAGGTACTTTGTCCACGGCTGCTGCAACGTGTTCATCTCCCACCAACGACTGTAACAATTTAACTTTTGGTACCAACTCTTTCTCTACGCTCCAATCAAGCAACTCTGGTGTGCACACAAGGATTTTGCCCACGGTCTTTGTGGGGAATCCTAATTCGCCACAAAGATAGTTGAGTCGTTTTGGCAGACATTTCTTCATGTCTTTAACTAGCACCACCGGCGCTTTTGCTACTACACGGCTCATGCTCGCCGTATCAGACACTCCAGCTTGACGTATGGCGTTAAGGTTTTCTTGTATTGCATTAGGTCGACTCAGTAAAGCTTGAGGTACGCTTGAAAACACCTCGCCCAAAGTTGTCACCGACATTCTGGGGCATTCTTCCATAATATTTTCCACGACCTGGGCCGCATTATTAACATCCATCCATAACACATGCGGACATTTCGAAATAACCGATGCAACATTCGCCTCCGGTATACGCGCAACACTATCCATGAACTGCAGTCGCGCAGCAAACTGACCTCGTGGTCGGAAGAAGATCTGCGGCGCATGTCGAACAGCGCGTGCAATTTGACGAGCACCCAGGCCCAACGAGCGAAGATAGGCGAGTGTAGGTTCTGCGAACACGGGAAGATCTGCTCGACGGAGCTTTGGTAAACGTGCTGGTAAACGACGCGATTCCTCGACGCTTAGACCCAGAGAGCGCAGAAACTTTTCTGCTAGTTCGCGATGGGCGTCGGTGATGTGCGACTTGTCGCGGTTGGTACGAGGTTTTTGAGGAGAGGCTGGGGGCGCAGAACAGCAACGAAACGTTGAGCGCGGTCGGCGCAGGCAGATGAGTGCCTTGGCTGGTGAGGGAGCCGAACCATGCCGGGGTGCAAAACCATTGACAAAGGCCATAGCGCTTGAAACTGACATAATTCAGCGATGCTTCGATGAGGTGGTTGACAACGTCATATATAGCGTTCAGCAGAAAGGACCAGAGACGGCTTGGCAAGAACGAGGGTGCTGCCCAAAGGAGGAGAGCGACACCAATGCTGCGGGAGGGCTATCATTGAGGGCTACCTTTGGTACCGTCGTACACAACGTTTTTGACTCAATACCAATCCAAACCCTTGGGAGTATAATTTTGAGGAGCAGAATTTCAACCTCACACACTCGAGTGAGCTTGTGGAAAGTCTTCAGAAGACTTGGTGTTCAAGCTCGGAGCGGCCACGTTGCCAAGAGTCCTTCATACGCGCCAATGGAAACAAGGTTTTGGTTTACATCATAATGCCAATGTTTGCGGACAAAAGCTTGGTGCGGATGGCGTCGCCATCCGAGCTGGGCGGAATCAATTATAGCTGCGGGCAATGCGTCTGTTACTTCTCAGCAGTCTATGACGTCGAAAGTCAGCGTAGTGCACGTTGCTTAGCCTATCCTGTACAGTTATATGGCACTCCCAAGACTCACAATCTCTCCTTTACGGGCGCAAATAGTTCAGTTACTACTTATTGCAGAGCGTTTCAGTTCGAAGAGTCCTTCTCTCACGAAGTAAACCAGAAATCTCTTGGGCCATTTCTTGATGATCTCCATAAGTGCCAGTCCTCGACAATCTTCGGAAAGAAGTTAACAAATGATTCATGATATGCTTCTCATGGGGCGACGCAGAATAATGTGCTCAACATCTTTTCGTACCCTGGCCGGCATCTACACGACAAGCGTTTCTTCTCCATATCATACCCAGTGGATGAAGCCTTGGAGTATGCCCAACGAAAAGCTGCGCTAACGCCAACTCTGCTTCCTGCAGGCTACTCTGCTTCCACAGAACCAATGGTAGTGATTCTGGTAAAGTTTCCATACTAGCTTTAGATGTAAGGGTAGAAGGCTAACCCTTCTCTTCTCTTCTGCAAATTGGTACCGCGCTTTCGTTCTCAACCGAACAAGATCATCCGACTTCGCATAGAACCATTGCCACGTCCTGTAGCGCATGAGGTTGGTCCCCCACAGAGCTTTAAAGTCCATCATTTAGACCCCGGGGGTCTGTTATTATCCTCACGTCACCTCTCGAGCCGTTTGGAACTCTTTCTAATATTGCCTTCTAGTGTACATTTGCTTCCGCAAAGAAGGGTGCTCCCAAATCTTCATAACTAGAGAACGGTGAGAACTACATGAAGCTTAATATTTACAAGCGGGTGTCAAAACCAGCTCCACAAAAAGGCTCCCGAGTTCACCGAAAGCAACAGATCAACAATCAGTGATGGATGTTGAAGAAGTTCTGCACGATATCCAAACTAGCAATCACCTCGTCGCCTCCTCACGTTCTACCGCTCTCGCCAAAAATGAGACAATTTAGCCGTCGCAAGTGATCGACCACAGACTTGCTGTCTTACAAAAGTCAATCATGGGTCAGTTCGAAAAGAATAGAAGCCACAGTATCAGCAGCAGGAGAAGGGTTTAGCGCCAGTTCGACAAGTCGTGACTCGTAGTACATTAGAACCGACCTGTTATTCGGAGCCTCTGCCAGATTCAGTAGCGTCAACGCCGCTCGTGGTGCCAATTCAGCATCTGAAAGCATACCAACCAATCGCTCCAACGCACGAGGCGTGCGTGCAATTCGATCGCGCGCAGGCCAGTCAAACGCACTGAAATTGCACAACGCCGCAAGGCTGGCATTCACATACCGTCGACTCCGCCCTCCCAACATGTCCACCAATCGCGGCAATACGTCGTCAAAAGTGGAAACAATGGCCGCCTCGTTTCGCTCGGGGCTGGCAGCAAGACGTGCCAGGACTTCGCCACAGTTCATGAAGCGTGACTGCTCGGCTCCAGCGTTAAAAGGGTCCAGCAGCTTTATACATGTACCCAGCACAGCACTCCCAGCAGAACCAGGTGACGCGTTGAGATAAGGGGATACATTGATCCACATGTCCATCAATGCCTCCCGCAAATTCGCTGGAACTTGCATGGTTTGAATCATCACGGCAGATATGTTGAGAATGGACATGGAATTGGCCAGAAAAATGGCATTGCGATCGAAAAAGCTCATGTTCCTCAGCACATTAGACGCGACAACGGCACATTGTTCACGGTCAACTGCAATAGGATCAGCAATATTGAACAAGTTGCTGTACTGCTGCAGCGTGGATGAACGCAAATGTTCTTCTCGCATACGACGGTTTGAAACTCCCACCCCAGGTCCTGTGTCGAAGTAACCGGCCGCCTGAACATCCATCGCGGGTAGAGGAACATCTCGTGGAGCACATGGGTCAAATTCCTCCATACCGGCTTCGACGCCAAACGGCCTCGCTCGAACAATATCCTCCATGTGACGGTTCAACACTTCATGAAGCGCATCAAGCACACCAGGGAATTCTTGAGCCACAAATATATTGCGAAGATCAAACGAAAGCGCGTTAAGAGTTCCCAAAGCCCACGCAACATCATCATGAATGGGGCTCCATAAAGCAGCCACCACTCGCTCTCGTTCACCGGGTTGATTCGGGACATATATAGCATGTGGAGCGCTTTCATTCACCACCTGGTCCTCCAGAAGCTGTTCCTCGTGAACGGTAAGCGAATGTTCATCAAGTCCAGTGAGTCGAGATCGCCTGGGGAATATGGGATACGCGTAAGGATCGTCAGACACGGCGGCTGCCACAGCAGTGCTGGCTGCGACCGCCGCATGTCGACGAGGTCTGCTGCTCGGTTTCTGCAGCGGGTGAACGGCGGCCGGAGCCGTTGGGGCAGGTGGCGGTGGTGGCGGAGACGGTGGTGGTGGCGGAAGCGCTATTTGATGGCGGAAAGGATTGAAGGCACGACGAGACCTGTCGACGGCGTAGAGCGGGGCAGCTTGATGCGGTTCTCGGTTCCAAACGTGCTTCTGCTCATACATATACAACAACTTTTCATACTCAATGCGAAGGATGAAAGCGGCTGATGTGCACGTCTTCGGCAGCACTAAGGCCTGCGCCACCATCTTGAAAGCGCGTGTACAGATGACGGCTTGCAAGCCACCACGTTCTAGAACGGCCTTGTACAGACCGTAAAGGTCGAGTTCAGCGCCACCGATGCGACGCAACTTGAACGGCCGCCCAATTTCGTTCATGAAGCGGTAGTGATCGGTGATAAAATCGGTGCGTCTATCGCCTGTGATGGGTTGTCCAACGGACATCTTCGCCTGTAATTTGAGGCCAATCTCCGTTGCAGCTTGTTGATTACGCGCCATTGCTTCCTCCGTAAGCACATCTGGCAGACTTGACAATTTTGTCGCAATGGGGATGTGTGTGGGGGGTTGCGGGGAGTCGTTAGCGCCATTGGAAGAAGGTTCATCTGTTGGTGCGTCGGGCGCAGTGGACTTGGGCTGCTCTGGCGCAGCGGGCGCTGCCGGCTGGGAACCGGCGGGCGGTGCCGAAGGGGCGGGAGCGGTTGATGATGCGGGCGTCGTGGAGGGCGCGGCTTCTACGGCGGCGCTCATGGTGCGGCGAGTGCTGGCACCTCCGCTTGTGCGAGCAGCGGCGCTGCTGCAGCGCTGGGTGGCGCCGTTTTCTCTGCAGTTGGCGCTCCGCTATGTAGAAATCGGCTGTTTTGCGCAAAAGTAGATCTGTTGTTGCATAGCAAATAGAAAAATAGCATTTTACCGCGGTTTTCCGGCGTGCCTTGTCTCCATAGCCTGGTCCATCTGTGTGTCTTGTCAGATTGCCCTCGTAATGTCCATGGTAAGCCCAAGTCGTTTATTCTCGTTCTCAGTAAAAATCATTCGGCAAGTTAAAGTCTCTAAGAGGCAGTTAAAGCTATAAAGGTACCGTAGTCAAAATTTGTATTTCAAAAGTTAAGGATAGCTCAGGTGCTACATAGCCGCAGCGCGTTCTCTTTCCGACAAAAAGTACATCGAGTACTGCGTCAATCACAGGCCTGGACAGTCATATTATTTAGCTCTTGCGGCACATCCTCGAGCACTCATGATCCTGGAGAAAGTTGTACATGGGCGATGACTCGGAGGAACTCCAGGTATGCTTTTTGATCTCCGGTGAAGACAAGTAAATCGTCTTCTTTTTGTAGTCAATACACCCTTGCAAGTTGGTCATCATGCTTTCCCTCCGGCTGTGACGGATGCTGAAGTGTATCAATGCCTGCAAAACCATGGCATATGTAGACCCTTCCAAATACTCGAGGTCGCCTACGCACTCATAAAACACCTTGAAGTTTTTCAAGTATGGTTCTACAACCACTGTGCGGCTTCGAACATCCTTGAAAAAGTATCCTCTCCCCTTCTTTGGCATCACAACCTTTACCTTCCAACCTCTGGTATCAGTTTCTTTCATGAAAGCCTGCACTATCTTGGCACACTTTTTCGTTTCCTTGATGTAAATCGAGATGTGATCCTTTTCATACGCATGCCTTGGACGAACCCATTTCACTGAAACCTTCTCTTCATCGTCACCGATGTATGCCTTGCAAACATTGAACACAGAACCGCGATGGCAAGAGTTTTCCACGATATCCCTTCGACCGACACTAATGTCGTCTTCTTCTACTTCATGGACCACATCATCTAGCGAGACTTCGGAACAACGCAGCCTCCAGCGCCCTCCCTCACACTTCCAGACACAGCGTGGGTTGCAATTGCACCTACACCCAAGATTTCCATACCCATATCCATATCCATATCCATATCCATATCCATACCCGTCGAATGGCCATAGAATTTGAGACTTTGCCTTCTCACGAACGCCGCATGGGGTACAAGAGCAATGCCAGTTCGAACAAAAAGAACACGGGCGATAAGAACATTTCCCACGTTCAATTGAATGCGATTTTGAACTGCTGCTGCTCTTAGGAACGCGGCAGTCGAGGGTACAGTGAGACGGTGAGGAGGACATATCAATGAATGACTTCGATGCCCTGCAACTTGAAACCACTAAGGCTTTTGTTTCGTTCGACTTAAGCCTGCAGAAACCGCACGACGTAGGGGGAGATGGTTGTGTGTGATACGCCGGATGTGAGCTTCGAAGATTGTTTTAGGTCGTTTGTTCGAAACCGTGAAAGCTCCCAATGTCTGGTGGGGAAGGCATTCTGCCTTTTATAGACGTGACAACGGTCGCTTGAGAACTTCTCTACAGCGAAGCACGTTGGAGTGGAGTGCAAGCTTCTCTGTTGCAAGAAGCACACATCTACACGTGCAAACAGCTCAACATGCTCAGGTTGAAGATGACCAAAAAAATGACGAACAGGCCATTGTTGGAAGTAGGTACAAGTTCTTGAAGGCCTTGTCCCCGCAAGGCAAGTGAACGCTTGCTAGATACATCTGTACATCATCACAGCAACGATGAGTGCCTACGCTCTCTGCAGTGCCTTTCTGTCTCCCAATGTACCAAGTGCGTCAAAGCTCACACTATGATATGAAACATGCACTACACATATTTCCACGGCATATTTGTGATATGAAGGCCAGTCACTAAAATGACTGGCCTTCTGCAATATGTGTAGTGACGTCGGGAGTGTGGAATACGGCTTTCCAGATCAAACAGATCGTTAATTAGGCGTAATAGCTCAAATAAAGTAAGAAGGAACAGATCATTCGAAGATGGTTGGCTTTGCCTGCAAATGCACATCAGCATTTATTCAGGCTAATAGACGTTCCGCTTGGGTCACAGAAGTTCGGTTCTGACTGCTGCAGGACTCCTGCATCACTGTTGCCCTTTTCCTTGCTGGGCATATGTGCCTTCAAGGCAGCGTTGGCTTTTTCAGGTGTCCTTTTTGCAGCAACAACAAGTCACAGACGTTGTTTTACCGGGGTAGTAAGACCTTGCAGACTGTAGGACCAGTTCTGTGCCAGAAATTTTGTGAATCTCAACCTCACCATGAGGCGCAGTCCCATGCAGTCTGTCCGCGGCGTTCATCTCGCTCTCTCTGTAGCTCTCTTCGTCGACCTGAAATGTTCTGGCCGCCCTCGGAGACTCGACCGCTGATCCGTTTCGCTTTCCGGAAGGAGCGGAAAGTCAGGCATGTAGGGCAACGTTAGGGCGGATCGCATGTGACTGTTTGAGAATGCAAGGGGGACGTAGACCACCACAATTTCAGTCCATCTATAATCTTGAACGTTCCACCATCATGTTGAGATCTACATGTACAAGCGAGATTAGATGAATGGAATACATGCCAAGTTCGTGATTCTCCGTGGCACTGATGACGTATGGGAAGAAGTTGTCGTGCATCCTAGTCCCCACTTGTTCAATGCCATGGCAACCCGTGCTTGTTCTCAAAAACATTCGAAGCCAGTCTCTTCCTTTAGACCACTGCACAAAAAGACGAAACGAGTGCTGTCTGGACGAGTATATTTTGGTTCTTGCGACCACGCACGCAAACAACACCAAGTGTGACACGGGACCCTCCGCTGTCGATAATGTCCTGTTTGTATCTCAAGGGGTAAGGGTTTAGTGCTCATACTCGTGTACGAAGGTACAAAGGTACCAGTGGCATCATCAAGATCATCTTTCTGATGGTACACAACTATGCATGCTGCTGCATCTATCGTTGGAAAGAAGAAAAAAAGGAAGAAACCCTTTGGGCGTAAACCGTTCAACTGTAAATCGATCTTCTTCTCCTTCAAAATGGCGAATATTATCGCCGCTACACGTAGTTCCTCGCCGGCTTTTTTTGTTCGCTTTTGGATGCTTCTTCTAGGACGTCATCCTGAGAGTTTCAGTGAAACGAAAAACAGGCTTCATGTTCGCGAAGGCAAACGATAAGAGTGCAGATTGCGAAGCAGATTCACACATGGGCGGAAGTTTCAGAATATTTCGTTACGCAGCGTTCTTCGCCAGAAGAACAGAACAGTTTGACGCGTTCGGAAGTTGTGAAACGACATACCCCTGTACGTATACATATACGTATATGTGCCTCGTACATGTACTCGAGTACCAACCATAACGCAGAACTCTAGGGAGATCCTCCGAAACTATTGGATACCATGTAACTTCGTCGTAAAGTTTATGACACTGCCTGCCAATGCTTCGTTGACCATTGCATCTTCTCCAATGAGGTGCAGCACGTTTTGTTGGACCTAATGCGAAACCCAACCATCATACTTCAGTGCAGAACAACAATCTATTGCCTTGACTTACACAGTGCAGTGAGACACAACGACCAGTGCCCGATCAAAGGCATATGTGCGTTGCGGGCCGCAGACAAACGTCTTGTTCACAGCGTGCCTTGGCAGCAAAAAATGTAATAGGATAGGGGTAAAGGGTTAACGAGATATACTGGTGGTCTACATAAGTGAATCATGGCACAAAGCAGAGGCCGAGTTGGTTGTCATGAAGCATATTTCGGTGATAAAGAGTGAGGAAACTTTCTTCCATGGTCATCGTCTGGCGGCAAGCGTCAGAAGCAAGGGCATGCGCTAGAAAACACTACCTTTCTCGTCGTGACGCAGAAGTGCACATATCAGGTGAAAAAGTCGTTGGGTCTTTTATCATACCCAAGCGTAGAATTCACTAGTAACATGCTCGTTTTCGTAAACACAGATTGAAAGAGATAGGGAGATAGATAGAGAAAGATCATCTGCGGCTAATTTCCCCTAGGAGGATTGCCTTCAATTGCCTTCAACTATTTCAATGTGCCAAACCACACTTCAGAAGCAACTTCATAGCTGATTTGCACGAGTTGGGAAATGTATCGAGTCTGCTACCAGATCACCGCTTGGCGCAAGGGAAGGAACAATGTCGGCTTCGGGCAGGACTGTTCTGGATTCTCGTCGCTGTTAAACCTTGCTTGACAAAACATCGTACGAAATGTTCATGTGGTCTGCCCCTTGCTGTGGACCCTTGACGAACTTTCGCAGCAAAACATCCATGGCAATGGACGCTGGACATCTTCATAGTCAACAAGGTTGGGGAAGGAAGTTTTGCTGCGGAACTCAGGCATTCTTTCACATTGGCCGACCTTCCACATGTGTGTATTAGCCTTCGGAGGGTATTTAGTTTGGTGCTCTGCAAAGGGCGGGGACAAGTCGTAAGCAACCGGCGCGATAGATTCTACAATATGTGCTGATACCTCAAAGTGCGTCCTTGGGGGCACGATGCTTCCCGAAATTGATCTTCGTCTGGGAGTTCTTTCTGCGCTTTGGTGCAGGGTTGGATGCCGACGAAACTTGTTCCGTTTGAAGACCAAGCTTATCCATGATCCTATCGCGTGGTCTCTTCAGTCTACTCATCCTTCTTCTTTCATGTGCTTTCTCTACCCTTTTCAGCGCTTCAAAGTCAAAGTCGTCATCCGAACCGAGCTCTATGCGCTTTAGCGCCTGCTTTGCTTCTGGGTCTTGCTCTTCCTCGCTGAAGTCTTCGATTGCCTCACCCAGCTGGGAGCGCTCAGCAGCACGTTCTTTTTCCTGCTGTTGCTTCAGCATGGATCGTGCGCTTTGAAAATCGGCAGCCGGCGTGGAAACTGCAGCCGGACGTTGGGCTGCGGTGCGTTTTGTTGCATGATTGGTGACACGGATTGCCATTCGCTTTCGAACATCATTGATGTCAAAACAAACGTCGCACCCATGACGGCCGCAAATCTTGTTGGCAGAAGCCTTCTCACCAAAATAGTCAAGCAGTGCAACGCGTCGGCATCGCAGTTTCGTGCAATACTCCTTGACACTCTTCAGCTTCTTCTCCCTCGATTCGATCAGGTGCTCATCGGCATTCTGCTTATGCTGGCGATCGAGAAACTGATACAGTTCAACATCACGCTCCGAGTAATAAACGATGCTGTCACACGGTTTACCATCACGCCCCGCACGGCCGCTCTCCTGATAGAAGGCCTCCAGGCTTTTCGGCACGGAGTGATGTATGACGTAGCGGATGGCAGACACATCGATGCCCATTCCAAACGCGGTAGACGCAACGACGACAGGGCATTCGCCGCTCTCAAACTTGCGCTGGGCGTCCTTGCGTGCGTTTGTGGACAATCCAGCGTGGTAGGAAAGGGCAGGCACGCCATTTGCGTTGAGCAGGCCTGCCACAACATCGACGGTAGAGCGCTTAAACGCGTACACGATGCCAGTCTGAAACGATTGATCGGGGTTTCGCCTCCGCAGTATGTACGGTATAATGTCGAGCTCGACAGCTGTTTGCAAGGTATCTACGTAGCGCACTTGGTAGCGCACGTTGCTTCTCAAAAACGACGTGCGCACATGCTGCGCATGGGGGATGCACAACGAGCGGAGTATGTGCGTCTGCACAGGAGGGGTTGCGGTGGCGGTAAGCGCCACGACGGGGACGGAGGAAAAGTGCTTCTTGACAAGGTGCAGATTGGAATAGGCCTTGCGGAAATCATGCCCCCACTCGGAGATGCAATGCGCCTCGTCCACGGCCACCAGCGCCAGCTTCTGGCGCGCATGCAGCTTGTGCAGCACGGCGAGAAACGAGGGCGAGGTGAGCTTCTCCGGCGTGAGGTACAGCAGCGCGTACGGCACGCGGACGCGGTGCAACGCGGCCACGACGTCGCGGTTGTGCGCGGCCGACTCGGCCGACGACAGCATGGCGGCCGGCACGCGGCGCGCGCGCAGCGCGGCCACCTGGTTATGCATGAGCGACAGCAGCGGCGTGACGACGAGCGCCAGCTGGTTGAAGCGGCGGTGCAGCAGCAGCGCCGGCAGCTGGTACGTAAGCGACTTGCCGCTGCCGGTGGGCGCGACGACGAGCACATCGCGCCGCGCCAGCAGCTGCGCCACCACGGCGCGCTGCGTGTCGCGCAGCCGCTCGAGCCCGAAGCGCTCGCGCAGCAGCCGCTCGAGCAGCGCCGCGTCGCGGCCGCCGCCGCCGCCGCGCTCGGCCATGGCGCGCGTCCGCTCGCGTCCGCCCGCGTCCGCCCGGCCCGTCGCCGCCGCCGCCCGTCGCGCGCGCCGCGCCGACGCGCGCAGCCGCGCGCGCTACGCACGGCGGCTGCACGGCGGCTGCCGTGGCGCAATTTGGCGCCAAATCGAAAGCGGCGGCGCGGCGGCGCGCGCCGCCGACTTGGCGGCCGCCCATTGGCGCGCGCGCCGCGCCCGCGCCCAATGACGCGCGCGCCAGCGCGCCGGCAACGGCGCGCGTGCCGCGCGCGCGCGGCGAGCAGAGAGCATCGGCGATGCCGCGCCGACAAGTCGAACGTCGCGCCGCGCGTCGTCCTGCACAGCCATGCGTGTAAAAAGCGCGAGCGCGTCGAGCAGGCGCACAGCGCAGCTGTGCGTCGGTCGCGTGCCGCCGCTCCGCGACGCATTCAATGAACAGCCCCGCCAGCAGCCGTACCCGCTCTCCAGTCGCGCACACGTCGCCGGCCCTCCCCACCACCCTCCCCGCGTTCGTCTTCTTCTCTCTCTCGCCCCGCCCCCCAGACGGCCCTGCCAGTCGCCGGCTGCCCATGGAGGCTGCGTGCGATATCTCCGCGCTGCATTGCCCCTGCGCCACCCCGCCCCCGCCCTCCGCGCAGAAGACCGTCATCACCGGCTGGCAAATCGAGAGAATCCCCGTGGAGGATAACACCCACCCGTGCTTCAGCCCCGCGCTGGGCCACTACACCGTCCCCGTCGACGGGCTCTACAACGTTATCGTCGAGGTCATCCCGCTCGGCGGCCCCGCCATTGCCGCGCAGAAGAATCAGCGCCGGGTCGTGCCGTACGCAGTCTGTCTGCAAGAGCCGCCCAGCGAGCAGGAGGATCAGATACTGCGCCGCTTCCACGACATTGGCACCAAGTTCGCAGAGCTGATGCATATCAAGGCAGGCACCCAAATCACCTGTGTGCGCATGCCAAACGTCCCAGGCGATGAGTGCCTGCGCTTCAAGGTGGAGATCGTCATCCGGAAGCGCAAGAGGGAGGAAAAGGAGCTCACCAAGAAGGAAAGAAAGAAGCGCAACAAGAGGCAGAGGCGCCACGCCATGGCACGCCAGCCCCACTTCCTGCCGGCGCGTGGTCGTGGCGAGGCGTCACGTGCCCACGATCCCGATCTTGCCCCGTTCGATATCGATGACGCTTCTGACAGTGACAGTGAGTGGGAGAACGGATTCGAGAGTGATTCCACTTCGGATGAACTCCCGTCCAGCCGTCTGGCCAAGCGATTCAAGCCTTCCCGTCCGTCCGACGACCTCAATCGCAGTGAGGTCTTTTTCGACATTAACGATGAAGTAGTTTCTTAAGCCGCCCCTCTCCTCGCTTACAAGTCTTTGTTCGTCAGCACTTAACCTTACCTTGGCCTTGCGTAATTGAACTAGCTCGTTCTCGTAGACGTCCGTTTCGCCCCATGTGTTTTGCTTCGGATTTACCCACGCGGACACACACCAAGTGATCCTCGCAAAAAGTCGGTAAACCACTCCACGATCGTTAAGTATTCGCACCTTGATGCATCCTTACACTCTGCGCCCTGGTAGACACGCTCGGTACGTCTCAATCAACAGAGAAGCGAGTCGCTCGTTGGTTCAAAACACGAGATATTCTTCGCAAATGGCTGCAGCCATTTCCAAGCTTCCGCTTCCTCGATATATTTGTATCAGGTTGTACGCTGCATCGCGTCTCAAGTCCGCCCACTCAGGCACCTTGCCCTGCTCCACCCCTTCATATTCCTTTGTCAGCACTCGCTTGTATGCTTCGGTAGCATAGTGCAGTAGGCCCAGTTGATGCATCGCCCTCCCCAAGTTGTAGTCCGTTTCCATCTCGTACAGACCACGTACTTCGGCCGGCGCTCCAGCTTTTCTATTTCTTGTGTAGTCGTTCAAGAACGCGAGCGCGTACGTAATCATCTCATTACGATTCTGTATGCGTCTTCCCGCAGCGACGTAAAGCGTTTGAATGGCCAACACTAGGCAGATGAGAGGATGATTGGGGCACATTTTCAACGCGTGCAAGTATATACCCACGGTGTACCTTCGAATATTAATCCCTCCTCTACTGGAGCAGTTGCCTGCCACAAAGGCCAGGTAGAGAGAAGGATTCTTTCTCTTCAGTCTCTTCAAGAACTGAAATGACCTGTTGCGCTGCGTGTCGCTCTCGAACTTCCACATTTGGTCAACCACAGAATAGGCAAACGCTTCATCAGCACTTTTCGGTTTATCCAACAGCAGCCACCTAGCAGTGTCATGCGCACGAGCAAGGTCGCCTATTGCAGTTGAAGTGATAGTGTCCAGCACTCGCAGACGTCGTTTCAAGTCCATACGGCCGCCACTGATGCGAAGATGTGCCAATGAATCAAAAATGCGTACCAACGATGATGCCTTTCTCACGTCGTTGCGCGCCTGAAAGGAGAAGACGACCATTTCTGCGACTTCCACAAGCTGGTCATCAAGCAAGATTCGCATCATAACAGCCCCCAGCCCTTGAAGTCTTTCCTTATCCATACCAATCGTTGTCACATGTGCCATACTGTGAGTTGCATTTAGCGCAGGACCAATACCTGCTTCTTCTGTAGTTGACGGAACAATCTCGTCGTCTTCATGTTTGTGCATGTTCTCCTCTCCAGAATAATGATTCGAGTTTTCACGTGGGTCAGATTCACTTAGGAATAACGCAGACTCTAAGGGAAGGAAAACCTGAGCAAGAAAACCATCAGTATCTCCGCTATCGAAAAGCTTCTTGCCATACGTAAGCGCATCAACAGCCTCCTTTCGTTCTTTTGCACTGAGAGAGTACTGTGCAACTAGACTGGAATGCTTTTTGGTTGTATTGTGTTTCGTCTTCGCCACTTCTTTCGTAGACTGAAACTGTTGATATCGCAGTGAGGCCTCGACGTGGCGCGGATGAACCATTAATACGTATTCCAGGTCCGATTTCGCACTTGTCATATCTCCTATACCCATATAACAGACAGACCTATGCAGACGCAGCTCCACTGGGCTCTCGGCTAGGTTTTCCATTTCTAGCAGCATAGTGTACGCCCGTACGCCATCGGCAAAATTCGAACCTTCCCTACATGCATCAGCAACCTGTTTGAGTAATATGGGGTGTTTAGAAACAATACTCGGAGATGACATGAACTCCCGGAACGTTGGTTCAGCCACAGTTGTTGACACAAGCCTATGATGACAAATCGCTTCCAGAAGACGTTGCACAAAGGTCAAGGCACACCCTAGTTCTGCATTTAGATCTTTCATCCTAGACAGAAGAGCCGCTGCGTCGAGGTATCGATTCTCTACGAAGCGCAAAGCGATCAAGATCTCCAACAGCGCCAGAATGGACTTGAGTTTGCTTTCTCGACCGGAGCTCTTCCTCTCAACAGCAACTTCTAAGTCCCGCACCATTCCTTCCAAAACCTTAGAAGCTTTTCCAGGAGACTTCGACTTCCTGTAGAGTTGAGTAATTAGATGAGCCAACTCAATATCATCCGGTACCAGCTTCACTACCCTGCTGAAGTTTTCGGCAGCTTTCCCATGCTTTCCGAGTTTCATAAGGAGAAGACCCCTACCACGCAGGGCTTCTACGTCTTTACTATGCGAACCGCGAAGCGCCTGAGTCAGGCAATAAATGGCCTTCTCATAATCGCCTTCGTCCTCCCATAGGGCAGAATTGCGCTTCCATAACTCTCTGTCTTGTCGGTTGAGTTGTGCTGCACTCATATAAAACTCAAGCGCCTTTTTTCTATCGCCTTGTTCTTCATGGATAAGCCCAAGGGTTCGTCGGGGCGCTACAGCACTTGGTGCCTCCTTGATCACCCTCTGTAACAACTCAATGGCTTCTTCAAAGTTCTTCGCCACAAAAGCCAGAGTTGCAGCACCCATGACTGAGTTGAGTTGTCGTGGAACGTCGGTGTGCCTGGCACGTTTTTGAACAGTAGGTTGTCCGAGTTTTCGTTTTCTACCTCGTCGTCTATATTGGCGTCTCTCTGCAATGAGGTCATCTATTGCAGCACCAAAAACCTCTTCCCTCTCTTTCTTTTCCGCAGCATCCTCGCCTGACGTGGCCAAAGGGTCACTCTCTTCTCCCTCGCTATCCGTGTCGTTCTGAGGCTTGTTGTGGTATATTGCATCTCCGTGGACGTCATACTCAACTTGTTCGTTGTCTGACGACATGGGCGATCAGCAGTTGCTGCCGGAATAACAGACGGCGAACGCCGGGAGGAATGTTCAAGCCGGTTCGTGAGCGGTGGAATCTCAGTTGACGTGGAGAAGGCACCTCCTCAACAGTGTTGAGTCAACACGTTGCACCAGATCGCCCGAGTCTCGCCGAAGTGACCGTGCGCGTTTCTATTGAAAACCGAAACGGCGAAAGGTCAAGTCCGCCTTTTTGTGGCCAACAGCGACGTCGATTGTGCCGCGTGTTCCTCCCCGTGACACGGTGCATGACGTCACGGACCTACAGAATCAAACAGAATCGGCAGCCGTGCAAGTGCTGCGACGACGGCGAACTGTAATTCAGATCACGGGTCAGGGTATGGCAACGTTTTTATCTTTTATTTTTTTGGGATAGTCCAGTGTACACGTACCGTTGGTATCTCGCTCATATAATGCTTACACACATCCCCCAAACCGTGAGCACGTCTTTGACGTTCTACTGCACTCTGAACGTCTTTCATGGTCGTCTTTCTATTTGCCAGGGATATCAAAGATAACTTGGAGTAACGTTCGTTGTACATACTATCGTCATGATGGTGTGAAAATTATCTTCGTTGTCTCTGCTGATTCTGGTAGCTTAGCAGCCCGAACACTGAAATACAAGTCTCTGTCGTATAGGCGAGGATGTTGTTCCCATTCTAGAGTTCCAAGTCTAAGATAATTAATTTCTCTACATCATTGAACTCCTCTCAGATGCGGAAAGAGAGACCATATCTCAGCGAACTCGGCGCACCTGTATAGTATTCACCGTATTCTTATCTTTCACCAGCATATCGCTCGTGATGACGATGTTATCACCACTTGAAGTATGGCCCTTTTCCAGAAGAAGATCTATCGCACGAGCAATAGTTTCTTCAGGATCACCTGAAAAGTCCAATTCATATGGCTTGACGCCCCAAAACAAGGTCAGTCGTCGCACAAGATCACCATCAGGTGTGAGCGCAATGATCGGACACCTGGGACGCGTTGACGCAACTAATTTTGCGTAGTTCCCAACCCTAGTGAACACCAGAATTGCCGCAACGTTCAAACGCGATGCCAAAGTGGACGCCGCGTACGCAAGATTCAGGCGAGTGTCTTTCGGTTCTTCTTCTTCAGGAGGCCTCGCCATTGGTGAAAACAAATCGTTCTGCGACATGGCAGAGTCCCTCGACACCACGCTCTTTGCAACAGTTGCCATCACGGACAAAGCCTTGTAGGGGAATGAACCATTCGCCGTCTCTCCACTCAACATGGTAGCGTCGGCGCCCTGTCGAACGGCCTCAGTAATATCAGCAACTTCAGCACGGGTGGGAGTGGGATATGTAATCATGCTTTCGAGCATATGCGTAGCTACAATGGTTGGCTTGCGCAGAGTGCGATTAATATGCACAATCTCGTCTTGCACCAGTGGCACATCTTCGACGGGGATCTCCGCGCCCAAATCGCCTCGAGCCACCATAGCTCCATCAGATACTTTCAGAATTTGAGGGAGTCGGTGAATAGCATCTGCACTTTCGATTTTGGACAAAACAAGTGCCTTGCACTCGTTGTCTACCAGGTATTCCTTCAGACGGGCAACGTCATCCTCGTGCTTAACAAAGCTGAGCGCATAAAAGTCAACGTTATTGCTCATTCCGAATTTGATGTCCTCCCAATCCTTGTCTGTGATGGCCGGTAAAGAAGCGCTCTTGCCCCTAACATTGAGATGACGACGTGACGTCAGAGTGCCTCCATCGATGCACTCTGAGATGACGTCCGTCTCTGTCTTCCCCGTACACAAAAATGAACACATTCCGCCATCCACGAGCAAAGTATCTCCAACGTGGACATCGTTGATAAAGTCATCGTAACTAACATCGACAGTGCTTTCGTCAAAGTTATCAGAATCCTTTCGAATTGTCCACACAAACCGCTGACCCCTCTTCACCTTGATGGGCGCCTTGACATCGCCACTCCTAACCTCAGGGCCCTTAGTATCCAACAAAATACCAAGGTTGAAGCGCCCCGCCGCATTAATTTGTCTAACGTTATCGATAACCCCCTTGTGCCATTCATGCGTGCCGTGACTCATGTTGAGTCGAACAATGTCCATCCCAGTCTCTGCGAGCTTTTCTATGCTCTCCAAGTCGCAGGTCTTCGGACCAATGGTGCATACAATCTTGCTCATACGCCCTGAGTCGATGTCCCACATCTGATCATCATCATAAGCATTCGCGAAACCCAGACTGGTTGCTTCGCCCCGCGAGGTCGCAACAGCGCGCCATCTCGCGGGAGTACGCGCAGAGCGAACGGGCGGCGTGGCGCGTTGTACAAACGTGGACGATGTCATGCGACCAACATAGGGTCCATTAATGGGCAATGGGGGAGAAGCTGCGAAGGCACTCATGTTGATATTGGATTCTCAAGCCGGTCGAAATGGGGAGTTGCTGTCGTTGCGGACGAGATCCGGGGAATTGGGGATCAACAAAAGTGATCTAGCTAGCTTCGTACAAAGAGCAAGAAGGCGTGGGGCGGGTTGGAACTGGACGTCGGGCAGGAGGAGGTGCGGCGCGGCCGGACACCTCGTTGATCACACGCAGCAATCTTCGCTGCGACATACGCAATGCAAAAATCTGCGCCTGTCGCGCAATCAGCGAATAATCGCGAGACACGTCACAGAGTGGGTGACACATGCGCCGCATGCCATGCGGCTTCTCCAGGTACGATGATCGGATCACGATGATCAACATTCATCGTACGTCGGTGACGCGCAGCATTCCCCAGCCATCTCTCCTCCGCAACTTCCCCCACTTCACCTTCTTGCTATCCTCCGCGTCCTCTCTTGCGGCCGCGGACGGAAACGAACAGGCTGAAACCAGCTCCTCATGTCGAAACCTGGCCCGCAGATCGCGCGCATCATCGCAGAACCGCCCCCGACAAGACTGGTGCCTGCTGCCGAGGCTGCCCGCCAGGCTGCGGCGGCGCATGTATGGCGTTCCGCCTACGAGCAAGGCGCTAGAGCCGGCTGGGCTGCTGGCTGGGCTGCCGCGACAGAACAAAACGAGGTCTCGTCCGCGGAGGGGCCCAAATTTCAGCTCGAACTAAGCCAGGAATGTGCGCGCTTGTTTTCACGCCCGAAATCACGTCGGCAAAACACTCCGGAAGAAGAGCCGATCAAACACGACCTCAGCTCGATGGGAGGTGGAACGGCTGAACGAGCCCGTTTGCAACATAAGCGTCGCCTGTACGGCGAGAATGCTGAGCGGATTATAGAGAGCGAAAACGCGGCTGAAGCCCATTTCCGCGCCGAAGCAAGTAGATCCGGGGCGCATTACTGGCCAGTCGTACCGCTGAGGAACTCCCAATGAATGGGGAGTATGTTCAGTTGTGATGTGAACCCAAAGATTTCATTTGCTCCTGCGCCTCACAATGCCGTATCGAAAAGGCAACGCTACATTGCTGGAGCTAGAGATAGCGCCCTTTTCACCAGAAAGCTTGTGCAATACACAGCTGGCTAGGAGTATCCTGACAACCTTCTACGTCCAAGAGGCACATTTTGTCGTCATAAAACTGAACAACGCACCTCTTCAGCGGCAACTGTGGGTTTGAGGACGATCTCTCTTTGCATCCGGGGGTTCTTATTATTTTTAGTTACAGGTTATGTTCATAAGAAGCAATCTCTGCTGCTACTGATGCCACCTGTGGAAGTATGGAACCATGCTGAGGTCTAAGAAGATCATCCATATTCTATGGCAACGAAGGTGATCCTCACGAAATTCGAAGCCTTCAAGCCCACGCTCTTTGTACACCGCATCCCATCGTCTTACACAATCATGTCATTAGCCAGAGTTTGTTGATTTGATGCCGAAGAGATGCCGAAGAAACAGCCTTCGTTGAAAGTTGCAATCGACTTAACTTCTAAGACGCGGCAAAATATGACAGAGCTCTCCTAACACCGCTATAGCTCACGCTTTCGAACTCATTCTTTGTTTAACTTGCTGTGGAGCAATTGTTCCCCATCCCGAAATATATCTAGGATATGTACTATTATGGTGGCAGAGCAAATTGCTTTTGCTACACTCTTACACTTCGTGAGCTCTTCTGCATATATTGGAGCAATTATGTTCCCTCAGGAATGCCGGAATAACGCCATCCCTTTCATCAATCATCTTATGATCGAGCACAGATGGTCCTGACAAGTATATTGTCTTCCGCTCCCTGTCAACAAAACCCTTCAAGTTTGATATCATGCTTTTCCTTTTGGTGTGGCGAATACTAAAGTGTATCAAAGCCTCCATAACCATAAAACACGTGTGGCCGTACCAGATATAAATATCGTCAGATCTCTCGTAGAACACTTCATAGTGCTTCAGATATGGCTCCACAATGACAGTAGTGGGATGTCTTTTGCGAAGAAACCATCCCTTCGCCTTTTGGGGAATCAGGACTTTCACTTTCCATCCATTTGTGTCGGTCTCGCTCATGAATGCTCGGACGATCTTAGCAGTCTCTTTTGCCTGTTTAATGGCTTTCCAGTAATGGTCCTTCTCACAATCATGGTCTTCACGCACCTACTTTACGGCCACCCGTTCGCCTTCCTCGCCAATGTATGCTCGACATACATTGAATACCCTTCCATGATGACATGACTTCTGGTTTATATCTTCTCGTTCGATGTGGATATTTTCTTCATGCACATGCTTGGTTACGTCATGATATGAAACTCGATTGAATCGCTGCATGCGATCATGCTGCATACAACACCAGCTGCAGATAGGATTACAATTACCCCTGCACTTCAACCTTCTGCTCTCTTCACAATCCCTTCTTCTGGCGGCATCGGCACTCTCGTAACGCCCACACGGTATGCAACCACAATGGCAGACTTTGCATAAGGAGCATGCACGATAAACGCAAGTCTTGTGCTTTATAGATGGTATCAACCCTACGCTCGTCGTGCTATCCATTGAGCCATATTTGGATCCGTGCGACGTGAATGACATTGCGAGAGGTTGTTTGCGACTCTGTCCTAAGGGAGTTGCAAGGGAGTTGCTGTGTTCTTACCAGAAATTCACTGCGGAGGCTGCTTGCAAGGAACGATGCTTTTGTGTGACTCCATGAAGTTGACCGAGGCTGTTTGCAAGGAACGATGCTTTTATGTGACTCCATGAAGTTGACCCAGGCTGCTTCGGAATCTCCGTTGCGACATATCCTGTCGACTGAAGTGTTGGAAAGCAGGAGTCAAACGGTTCGGAGTGTTGAGCGGAGGTGCTGAGTGTGAACTGAATACACGTGCAATACCAATCCCCCAGTCAATAAAAGTCGTAGAGCCGCCGTTGGTACACAAGAACCGCAGAGTAGCATGGTTCTCTCTCTAGTCTGGGAGACATATCGACCAACAAGACAAAAAATACAGGAGTATCCTTTTTCGCGTCGATTGGTCAAAGAGAGGATTGAGAGCGTACGCATCGATGTTGGTGACGATACCAAGCGCTGTCATTGACAAAAAGAGAACGCATTCGGGAGAGCCGCGAATTCGGGAAAGAACGCCATTCCTGGAACTCGAGTGTCTCTGCTGCACTAATTTGTCTGCAGTGTGACGAAGATTACAAGGTTATAGAGGAAATGCCTAAATGACCTTCAAGTGCTTCCCGCGAGACTGCAACATGTGACGGAAAGATTGATTTCACCATCTTCGCTACGCAAAGAGTCATGAGGATTGCGCTACCATGACTAGTCGTCACGAGCTGTATAATCGAATCCGCCCGAACGGACGACTCCGCTGAGTAGGGATGACGCAGAAAAAAAAAGTCCCGATTGTTTTCTCTCTCTCTTTTTATGGGTGTAACAGCCTAATTCCGGCATGCTATAGAACGTTTCTGTTCACGATTGTTTTCGCGCATCATTGCGTTGACATCGATGGAAGTCTTCGAGAAGTGAAGTGCAATGGATCCTGGTTCTGGTTCTGGTACGCGTCTTTGTCGTGGTGCAGTTGTGGTTCCCGTCGCCTACGCAACGCTGGCGTGCTAGTAGGGATCCTTGTGCCTTTCGATGACGGGGAGCCAGAGAGCAGATACAGCAACCAAAATGAACGTGCAGTGCGGAACCTTGCAAGTATCTTCTGTCTTGTTAATCAGATGGTCGGAAATGGGTCCTCCCCAAAATTTCTAGTTCTAAAGACTATAAGGACATATGCTGCTGTTGAGGTAGAGATGACCTTTCAGGTTACACAGGTAACCTGGTAAAGTCTTTTCTCAGACATGAGTGGAATAGAGTATGGAAGGTATCACGAAGTTGCTGTCCGCGGATGCATTCTTGGCTTTTGTGTTTGTCTTTACCACATTTTCTGCATTCTAAATGAAGTAACCAATTGTGGTCCGTTGACGTTGCCCACATGCCCTATACCATAATGTATACCTGTAGCACCACTCCCACCGCTGCTGTGGCTGCTGCGGTTGCTGCTTGCCTCCGCACTCGCGCCGCACCAGCCCGAGACGCGCGTCTGTCTCGAAGAGCTGCCACTGTCGCTACCGATCCCGCCGGCCGGGCGAGTGGCTTTGTAGCAACGTTGGCGTCCCGGCGGGCTAAGCCTGATCCACTAAGGGCATATCAACGAAAGTGCCTATTGCACCGAGGTAGATGCAGGGGTATGACATATACCGTAAAGGGACACGTACCATCGGGACCCATATAAAACGTAAGCTTTGTGGACGTTGTGGAACAGGCATGGAAATTCGAAGCGTGACAAAAGAGTTTGCCAAATGCTCGGTAAGCATTGTGTAACCTTTGAACCGTCACAGGTTGTGGGCGAGAACACCATGTGGATTGGTTTAGCGTTGGAACACAATGCCCCTGTATCGGGTAAAGTCTTCAACTCGGTAGGAAGACCAATCATGAGTATCCTATTTTGAAAGAAAACGGTTGTGCGTAATTGAGTATGGTTTTGCTACGCAAACGCACAGCGGCTTTTACCAAAGTGTTCGTTCATTTCGCTTCAAG
Source organism: Gracilaria domingensis (assembly GCA_022539475.1). Lineage (NCBI taxonomy): Eukaryota > Rhodophyta > Florideophyceae > Gracilariales > Gracilariaceae > Gracilaria > Gracilaria domingensis. The sequence goes on from VCMS01000071.1 coordinate 258,286, forward strand.
AAAGACAGTCCCTTTGGCGAAGTAGCGAACGACGATGCATAGATTGCTTAAAAGGCCAATTTCCTCGCAAAGGCACAACAAAATTAAATTGCGTTTGTTAAAGGATGAACGCCACTCTTAAGACGGGCAATCTTGAAGGTGAGGAATCGAGTTCAGCATTCTACAAACGCGAGACCTTTGGTTCGTCTTTGTATTTAGTCCTCTTCCAAAGACCTAATCATCTCGGTCAAAAGGTACGAGTGTAATTGTTCATCCGTCACCGCTCAACTCCTGATCCGTACACTTTGCTCTAAGTTTATTCTTCAGAATAGAAACTGATGCCGCGTATCGCAAGAGCGAACTATGATACCGTTCTCACAGGCCTCGATTTACGTCTCAAACACTTCACCGTTATGATGCATAATTGTGTTTTCTCTCATGCACGGATTTGCAACGTCTCGTCTATATGCAGCAAAGAACGCTACTTACGAAAGAAAAGTTCCCTCAGTATGATAACCAACATCTAACGATGCCGCCTGATGATACAGGCGGCATCGTAATGGATGAACCTCTTCTTTCACGACTTGGAAATAAATCTTCTCCGTAGTTCCAGTTTCGACAACGTCAGACTAAGTTAACTACATCATTTTTAGGACGATGCGTCTGCGTCTGCACAACGTTTTGCTTTCAGATATAAATCAAAGAGATGTTAGGACAGCAGGTACCCAACCGTTGGGTACATGCTGTCCTAACGTTGGGTCCCAACGTAAAGGTGTGAACATGCAACTTAAGCTTCTCGTGGTGACCATTGTTTCTTAAGCTTATCGGGGACTCCTATGAACATTTGGAACTCTTCTTGTTCTTGTTCTTCTTCTTCTTTGAGTGGCTTCCCGATGTATGTAAAGTCAATTGGTACTTCGAGCTGAACTCGTAATGCAGACTGTAGCGCATCTTGAACAAGCATGTCCACCAAATCGTTCCGATGTGTACCTTAGTGGCATGGAATCTTCTTCATGACAACATCACATACATATCGAATTCTGCTCAACAGACATGATAGCACTTTCATTGCGTGCGCTTGACTTCAAAGAGCACTGTGTAGACTTCCTCAACTATGGTTCATGTGTCTATTACCAGACGAACTAGGCCTCAGTCAAATCCTTCGCGATTCGTCTGCTCGGTAACTGCGCCCTCAACTACAACAATTTGTAACCACAATGAAAGAAATAACCCCACCCCTGCGGCCTTGATTCCTGTTTCCAGTATTCGTAAAACGTTCCATCAAACGCACTCCCCGTGCTTGAATGACATTCAAAACCTATACGAATAATGAATATACTTCTGCATCGATTACATGTCCTCTGAAGATAACGTTTTGAGTCCTTCATTGATTTGTACTGAATGGCACAAGAAACATGGAGAGACTGGTGAGGATTAGGACGCGGCCGCGTCGTCTCTGCATGTGATCATTCTGTTGCCAGATATGCCCGAAGCGTCGTGAGAGAAAAGATGACTGGCGAAGTCAACGCCGTCTTTGTTCCCTTTCGCCGGACATGACGCGGTAGTGTCGCATATTCGAATATAACTTCAAAGACCGCCGGTGCTGCGCGCTGGTTCTTTAACCTAAACTCGCGAATGAAAGGAGGGCTGGGTAGAAGGACGTTGCCAGTGCTTCCATTCGCAGTCCACGTGGAGCGCTCCTTTACCGAACATCTTATGAGGTTGAACGAAGAGATATGAAAAGAAGACGGCTCTAATCGCATGTAGCGAAGCGCTGTGCAGTCGAAAACACGACAGGCACATAAAACTGCCTTTGTAGCCCAGCAAGCGTACTACGGTTGTTGATGGGTTATCGGTGATTACGCCGTGGCGTTGCCTATATAGAGGTGTTGGGTGTTACGCGAACCCCCCTTGGACGAGCAGTTAGTACAAGTTACCCGTTCGGCCAACAAGAGTGTGCGTGACTTCTGAACGGATCTTGCAACGCAAGTATTTATTCAACTTGGAGAGTGATTTTGCAAACCCTGCAGCACGCGGTCGGCGCACTGATCTCCGGTGTGAGCTCGAGAGTCAAGCACGTCCGCCTGCAAGTTGCTGCAACCATTCACCATGTGCCGGACTTGGAGCGTTTCTGCAACTGGTTTCGTTCATACGTTCACCTCGCGACGTATGCTTCCAGTCCTTCGCCATTTTCAGAGCAAGGCGTGTCCAGCCAGATACACAACTACCGCCGTTGTGCCTTCCACTACGCCGACGCCACAAGAATCGTCTGCGTTGCCTCACATTCCGGTACTACTCTCCGAAGTTTCTTCATCGTTTCCTTCTCATATCCCTTCCTTCTTGGACTGCACGGTCGGCGCTGGTGGTCATGCCCGACATTTGTTGGTTGAGAAAAGCATCGATCGCTACGTCGCGTTAGACAAAGACCCCCATGCTCTACGGATCGCTGCGGAGACATTACGCGGTTTTGATAATGTGCACTTTGTGCGCTCGGACTTTCGCTTCTTGCGCGCTGTGCTGGACAAACTGAATATGCGTTCCGTTCATTCGATGTTGCTGGATATTGGAACGTCATCTATGCAACTGGATCAAGCTGAACGTGGATTTAGCTTCACACACGACGGTCCTATCGATATGCGCATGTCGTGCAGAGGAATGTCGGCGGAAGACTTGCTTCATGATGCAACTGAGCAAGAGCTGGCAACCATATTTTGGGAGCTCGGTGAAGAACGTATGTCACGCCCAATTGCAAGGGCCATTGTAAAGGAACGAGAGTGTAGTGTGATACGTTCGACTAAGCAGCTGGCCAACATCGTGGAGCGAATAAAGGGATGGAGAAAGAAAGGGATTCACCCAGCGACAAAAGTATTTCAGGCTTTGCGCATTGCTACTAATGATGAGCTTTCGGCTCTTGAGGAAGCACTGTCGGATGCGGTAGATGTGCTGATGCCACATGGAAGGATGGCCGTCATCAGCTTTCACTCACTGGAAGACAGGATTGCCAAGAGGGTGCTCAAAAGAGCCTCGGAAAGACAGGGTGGCGTGAAGCTAGTAACAAAGAAACCTGTGGTTGCGAGTAAGGAAGAGTGCGAACTGAACCCGAGGGCCAGAAGCGCAAAGTTGCGAGTTGCGGAAAAGTTGAATGCTGATGAAATGGCTCGTACAAAGGTGAACAAGTACCGAGATCGGTAACGTTGGTTTGTCGCTTTGGCGCTTTGTTCCTGTTGATTCTGTAGCACACGAGTTGGCGTTATAGTACCTATACTGGAGAGCACGGATTGTATTCACTGCTCCCTTCCCTGGCATTTCGTGCGCTGGTACAACAGCACAGCATTTGCATGATTCTCGGTCAAGCAACAGGTGCAGCTGTGGCAACATGACACATACGGACATGAAGGAGAAGGACGAAATGACTTTTTAGGCAATCTCGAAAAGAATGCTGTCTGGGTTGCACAATGTACGCAAGGCAGTTTCCGGTTCTGATTTTGTCAAAGATATGCACACGAATGTACGCAGGCGACGTAGACGCGTCCATTGAGACATTGGTCTGAAGCCAATACATTGAGTTGCACGTCTCGGGAACTCGCCCACGCGTGAAGGAAAAGAGAGGGTTGTTTAGCACAAAACGCAGCAAGCAGGCTCGCTGTTTATGGTTTTACATGAGGGATACATGCAGTCACTTGGCCTCGACATTCGAGATGGTGAACAAATCGATGCAGTGCGAGAAGCGATTACAAAAATTACTGTACGGCGATCTTTCTAGGTTGTGCTTGCTCTTTGTTGGGGAGAACAAGGGTAAGAACTAAGAACTCCGTTTTGAAAGCTTTTGGCTTTGACGGCCTCCACATGCACCACACGCGCCAGTGCGAAAGTTGTGTTATAGATGACGGAATTGTGATCTTCAATAGCAACATTACCATCGCTGGGCTGTTCATGCGTGTTTTCGGCAGAGTGATTGGCGAATCTGAGCCTCTTCCCAGTGACGGTCAGTTTGTGGGCGTGCACTTGCACAGAAACATGTTCCTTGTCAACGCGCGGTAGGTCAAGCTGCAGAACGGTGTGCTTTTCGTCGAGCTGGTGGGTGCGCGCGGCGGGGACCAACTCGGTGGGGGTTGGGTTGGATTTGCGCAGCACGCACGGGTGCATCTCGAAGAAGGTGAAGGCTGGAATGTCGAACGGAGTGATGTACAGTACATAACACCATTTTTGATTTTTTTGAAGACTTTTTTTGTTTTCGAAGTTGTATTCTGGAGAGGGGGTGAAGGTGTGTTGAGATGAGAGGAGCCGAGCAGAAGAGGTGTCGGTGAGCATGGCGCTTGTATAGACACAATGGGGCCGGCAACTTGCGCGCGTCGTTTTGAGCTCATGTGCAGCATCAAGGTGAGATTTGTGATGGGAAGCTTCGCGAAGCGTGGCGACGTGAGCACTCGCGCGCGTTTGATTGGCTGCACAAGGAACGCGGTGAGTTGCAGATTTTTTTTTTTTTTTTTTTTTTTTTCTCTGCAACAGAACGGTTTGGAGCTCCAAGAGATTTTGTTGTATTGTGCAGTAGGGTTGTTTGGTTGCTTTATTCAATAAAGTTTATTGCACGCACGCAGCGAGTGCGCGCATACAGCGTGTGGCATGCAAAACAATTACGCGCGCAAGTTGGAATGGCATCCGGAGCTGCGGGAGGGGCGTTGTTGGCGCGCTGGACCGATACTTGATACAAGCGATACACGAACGTCGATCTATATCAGCGCGTAGATGTCTATCGCACAGCTTCTTTTTTTTTTTTCTTCGTGACGATAACCGGCGCGAGGCACCGCCGTGGCTGCGCTGCGGCGCGCCGCGCTGCGCCTTGTCGTTGCCTGTTTTGGCTCGAAAGGTCGCGCGCGCCAGAGCCGTTGGCACACACGCACACGCACACGCACACGCACACGCACACGCACACGCACACGCACACGCACGCAAGGCGGCGAGATAGGATGACAGCACAAATCTTTCAACTTTTACCAGAGCAAAGCAGCGCGATGTGCGAACCAACGCACGGCGAACGCGCGCGCACGCAGAGGCGCAGGCGAAGCACGCCGGCCGCGCGAGGCAGGCGCGCAAGCAAGCCGGCCGGCGAGCACGCGCGCGCGGCGAGCGCCGCCTCTAGCAGCCGCAGCCCTTCTTGCACTTGCAGTTGGTGCACTTGCAGCTCGCGCCGCACTTGCAGTCACATCCGTCCTTGGTCATCATGGCGGCAGCGCGGGCTCAAACAACAGCGGCGGCGGAAACACAGCGGGCGCAGCAGGCGAGGCGCAGGCAAACAGCAGCAGCAGCAGCGCGCGGAGGTAGCGAGCTCAGCGGCGGCGCGCGACGCACCCCGCCCGCCGCGCCGCCTTTTATACGCGCGCGCGCAAACCCCCAAAGCGCCGCCGCTATCGCTCCGCAGAAGAGCTGGAGAATGTGTCACGTAACTCACCACAAACCGCGTAGGACTGTGTCAACTACGAGGCAAGTGTGGTATGTGTTACGAAGTTACTAGCCTTTACGAAGAGGGGTGTAGGAAAGTAGATGGGTCCTACAAGTAGGGTTGATGACAACTGACGACCTTTCAGACGCGTGACCGTTAGTAGTCGAATTGTAAGTCCTTCGGTCACGTGTGGTTCATCACTCACTCTCTTCCAAAAAAGCCAGCAGGGCAACGACAAATCGTAGTGAAGTGTACCTTCACAGGAAAAACAAAACGCATACGAAAAATACAAGTGCATGACAAAAGCGTACCTTGATACGCAGATAAAACATATGATGAGTAGTGATGACAATGCAAACTACGAAAACTTAGCTGAAGACGCTCGTATTGTTCCGAACAACCCACTGGTTGATTTTGTGATCCATGATGCCAGAAGTCAATAGCTTGATCAAGGCGGAACAAGGTTTCGGCTTCGTCAGTCCATCGGCCGGGTTATCAGCACCTGAAATGTGGCCAATGTCCGAGATTTCCAGTTGTTGATAAGCCTCTCGAGCGGCTTGAACGTCAATCATCAGTCTCTTTTCTGTGATAAAAGAGTTCTTCACGATAGTATCAAACAAAGACTTGCTATCGGTGAGCATGCAAAGACGTAACGGTCTTCCGAGAATTTTCTCCAAATCAGAACGCAGCATATAAGCAACGTCGAAACCATCGGCAAAGGCGTATATTTCCCCACCGAGTACACTTCGTACAACGCGGCGTGATTTGTACGATCGATACGACAGAATGTTGCAACGGTTGTTTTTATCACAGAGAGTAATAATGTAGCCTAGTTGAGATGAGTGGTCCGGGTTGTTGGCAAACGACGCGTCGGTGTACACACGGATGTATACGGAGTCAAGGTCTAATTCTTGCTGGACGATACCCTGTTCGGCACTCTGGGTGACATATTCGATTGACTTGTTCAAATCTTGCGCGTGTGATGGAGCGTAAGTGGTCTCGGTGACTTGTGCCAGTTGTGCGATGCGGCACGAAATGTCGGGACGAGTATGGGTAATCCAGCCGAGAGACATTAGCCGTGATTTGAAGTCTGCAAACAAGCAATCCTTCGGTAGAGGCGACAGTTTTCCAATTTGTTTTCGCTGATGTACGCAGAACCCTTTATCCGATGTTGAAACTTCTAGTCCGGCAAATACGAAATTATCCATGTTCCGTTGCTTTGTTTCGAATCGGTCAAAAGTAGCGTCAGTAGTGTCCATGAACTTCTTTGTGCCGCCCAAGATAGAATCGTCGACATATGTTCCTGCGAGTCCTGCGAGTTTACCATTGATGTGTTTGAAAAATAGCGAAAGGTCCCCCACGGCTTGCGTCATATTGAGATCGTTACGCATGTGCTCCGAGAATGTGTAATTCCAATAGTCCCCTGATTCAGTTAGACCATAGAGGGGCCGCAGTAGCTTCAGCAGTTGGTTCGGTGCAAGTTCGAATTCGGCGGTAGGACGGATGTATACGTCACGCATTAACTGTGTAGCTGATTGTATGTAGGCCTGAGTGATGTCGGTAGACCAGATTCGGAAACCAAAGGTGGCAGCAAGCGCGAGGATTATGCGGATGGATGTGTGTTGCAGTGTAGTTGAGTTGTGGACGATACTGCCTTTGTCGCGATCCATGTGCCCTTGTGCAATAAATCGTGCTTTGTACAACGGTTGGTGCGTTTCGGCGTTCTTGATGCACAAAACAAAACGACCACCAATAATATTAGCGTCCTCCGGGATGTCTTCCTTACATACGACAGTCCATGTTCCACGTTTGAGGAGGCCTTCGAGCTCCTTCTTCTTTGCAGGCAGAAAAGCAGGGTCATTATTACGGTGGTCACCGTATGGGATGACTTCGGTGATGAGTATGCCGGAGGTAGGCGGGCTTGATGCAGGAGTGGGTGGTTTCTCGGGTGAGGAGCGGAAGGCAGAAAGCTGCTGATGTAAGGCGTCCACAGCATGAGAATCAGTGAATATGGAGGAGGGAACCACTTGTGAGACATTGTAATGAACGAGTCGATTGTTCTGTCGGACATAGATTTCTTTGTCGGCAACACGGACGACGGGCAGTGGGCCAAAAAACTTCTTGTCGCCCTCGCGGTAAACGAATACGGAGTCACCAGGAACGATAACGTGCTTAGAGGCGGGGGGGATGCGAGCGCGGAGAGCGCGGGCAATGCGCAGACGTGCGACAATAGAAGCATATTCCTTACGGGCGGTATCCAAGGCGAGCATGCGGGACTTCTGGTCTGGGAGGGCGGTGTTGGTGGCGGGAAAGCGCGGCAGGGATCCAAAAACCAAGAGGGACGGAATGTAGCCGTCGGGGCCAACTGTATCGTTCATGGCCTTGAGGGCAAGGCGTATCACTAGAGTATGGGGTAACTCTGGCGCATCGTGACGGAGTTTCCGGTAGATGCGGCGTAGGGGCTCATGGTAGCGTTCGCCGAGGCCTAGGGAGTTATGTGACTCCACACCACTAACCTTGAGATCGATGCCGTGTTCGCTGGTGAGTTTGTGCCAACGGGTAGATGTGAATACTGAACCGGAGTCGGTGCGGAAACAGTTGGGGTGGCCGACGTAGACTGTAGACCAACACTGTGTGTACGCACTCCAGACATCGTTCACAGATTGACCGCTTAGAAACGCAGCATTAGAGAAGCCAGTACCGATGTCCACAACATGAAGAACGGCCTTACCATCTAACCAGAACAGGTCCAGAGCAACGTCGTGGTTGAACACGATGTCGTCCTCGGGCATGGCGACACGGAAGCGGAGAGGTCGAGAGGAGAAGGTGGTGCATGTCTTGCAAGCACGCGAGATAGATTCGAGCATGGCGAGGGTCTCAGGTGTTACCTTAGAGGGGTCCGATCTGCGAAGGAGGTTATAAAGTTTTTGTGCAGACGGGTGGAAGAATTGAAAGTGTAACTTTCGAAGTTGGGGAAGGGTGTAGAGAGCCGAGGCGTATCCGTATGCAACAGGGTTGGTGCTGTTCATTAGTGCATCATGGTCCCAAGTCCAGTATAGGTGCCCATTAGTGCGAGAAAGAGTCTGTGTCCAACCGTCCGATTTGGAACGGAGAGTGTCAGAGTCCATGTCGAGAATAAGGCGGTAAGAGGTACAGACGTCCAGACCGAGTAGGAATGGAAGTGGTACGTCTACGACGTGGGTGTGGATCGTAACGGTGGTGCCAATGTTTGTAGGTAAATTGAGGAGTATAGAGCCAATGCTCGTTTGCTCGCCATCTCCAAAACGGAATTTCAGTTGTGCATTGGAAAGCACAAACGGAATGGACAGCAGTTTGCATAGAGCTTGGAGCTGGGACTTTCCAATTACGCTGCTAGAGGCGCCAGAGTCGATGAGAGCGCCGGCAAATTGTTCGGGGCGGGACTTGGAGGAAAGCGCGTGGGCGATTTCTGAGAGGAGGATGTTAGGGACGTCGACTACGACAGCAGGAGGTGGTTTGGAACGGTATCGGGAGAGACGCGAGAGACGGCGGGGGCGGAGGGAGGTGCACCTGAGCACGGCGTTCTTGAGGCGGCGAAGAAGGGTCGGGTGATCGGGCGGTGGATCAGGAGAAAGTGGTTCATTGTGGGATGTCGGAGAAGTCCTTGTGTCCGTAGTGCTGCAGGGTACATCAGTAGGGATGGACTCAACATCGTCGGGTGGCCGAGATAGTTTGGGAGGCAAGAGGCCAGGTTGGCTCCCTTTTAAAAAGGTGTGTCCGAAAAATCTGGTTGTCCCAGAGCGGCATGGAAGTTAGCCGAGTCCTCTGCTATTTTCATGAAAAAGGCACTGGGATTTGAAGGGACGTCTGGGGTTACGGGCATTTCATCGGCGTCCGGGGTAGAGTCAGGTACGGGAATAGCATCGGTGACGTGAGGAGTATCTAAGACGTCGTCAGTTTCGTCTAGGTCTAGGAGTTCAAGGTCATCCTCGAGGACGTAGAAGGCGTTATGACGTCCTGTCCGTGACTGATTGAAGTGTCTCCGAACTCGATAAAGACGGCGGGGTTCGTTGGTGCGTGGTTTCATTGGACAGTTTCGTATGATGTGATCAGGCGAGCCGCAGCGATAACAGTTCATTTTGCCACCATTTTGTCTCCGATGGGAGCTTCGACCAGTGCGGTGGTAGTTCGGAGGATTGTGCTGTCCGAAGCGAGGATTGGTGTAGAATGCAGTATTGGGTGCGGATTCCAGAGTCGTTTCGGTGGGTCCTCGGGCTACGTGTTTCTGTAAGACACGGGCTAATGCTCTCGTGAGAGCTGAGTAGGTTGGCAACTCCTCAGTGGTGCGGTCAAGAGTCGTTAGTGCCCAGGGCTGCTTTTCGACAGCTGTGGATAATATACGACGTTTGTGATAGTCGTCCTGGAAATGAGGTGGTGCACGGGGGAAAAGGTCCTCCAATTCGTTGGTTAACTTGACAAATGTGTCGTTGAGTGAGGTGCCGGGTGCGACGAAAGTTTCGAAGCGCAATGATTCCAATTTCGCAAGGATACGTTCTTGTGCAGTTTCCCCGTGAAATTCGGAGTCGAGAATGCGCATTGCTTCATCGTAGTCGTGAACCTTGTTTTTGATACACTTGCGGTATGTTAATCGAGCTCCGCCAGTGAACAGGTTGTTCAAGTACTCAAGTGCTTCCGACTTCGTGCACTTATAGTTCTGAGCAATGTCCTCAAATAACTGGCGCTTCTCGGGCCACGAATCATCGATGGTGCCATTGTATCGGCTACTCGCGTCTTTGTATGCAGTCGAAAAGGCTGTAGCGAGTTTGTTACTACGGTCATAAGAGCCCTTACTGTCGGTTCCATTAGAGGCCTGCAAAGGGTAGTTGTTTGTTCGGTTGTTATCCTGGCTGTGATATCCGTGTGAATTGTACACAGAGGGAGTAGCATGTCCAAACGGGGGCGCGGGCGTATTGGCATTATTGGTTATCGCTGCATTAATGTGATGCGTTGGATGTCCTTCACTGGGCAGTAGACGGTAGTCTGTTGTATTCCTTCGAAGACGAGAGGTGTACGGTTGTTCAGTAGGATTTCTTGGCTGTCTCGGATTTTCTTCTTCGAACGTTATACGGTGCAAAACCTGCTCTCTTTCTACCTGTTGCGGTGTTTGGTGCTCTGAATTCCGATTGAGGGTAGCTGTCCAAGATGTCGCTAGTCCTGTGGTGTTCACCTGCTGGGCGGGTATATGGGTGATGTGCGCAGGTGGCGTTGAATGCGGTAATATGGGTTCACCATTAGGTGACATGGAGAGTGTTATCGGCCTATGCGGATCCGGAGTAATCCGATTGTAGACGATGTATTCCGCCACATTGCGTTCGTGCTGGTATTCACTGCTGTGCCACACAATACGAGCCAAGCGAAGAGCACGAGACTTTTTCTCGCCGGGAACAAATTCTGGTACTGGTATACCCAGTTTCTCGAATTTCTCCGTAAGCTTGGTGTATATGTTCGGCTTTGCACAAACCTCAGGGTGAACAAAAAGTTCGGGGGTAAAGTCCTCTTGTAGTGCAGCCACAAAGTTGCTACCGGTCAAGGCTGATGCACATCGACGAAGGCAGTCACGAACCGTTTCCACGAAACGAGTTTGCAGCTCGTTTGTGAAATTTGAACGAGGGCAGAACTGTAGCAAGTTCTCCAAGTCCGAGGGGCTTGGTTGTGCGGGCTCTCTGAAAGAAAGCGTAGCGTCACCAGTTGCTTCCACGGGATGGGGTGGAGGCGGCTCTGAATCACGCAAGTTATTTGAACTCATCGTGAGTAGCTCGTTCTCGAGCTGATTCGCGAATATCGCTCCGCAGAAGAGCTGGAGAATGTGTCACGTAACTCACCACAAACCGCGTAGGACTGTGTCAACTACGAGGCAAGTGTGGTATGTGTTACGAAGTTACTAGCCTTTACGAAGAGGGGTGTAGGAAAGTAGATGGGTCCTACAAGTAGGGTTGATGACAACTGACGACCTTTCAGACGCGTGACCGTTAGTAGTCGAATTGTAAGTCCTTCGGTCACGTGTGGTTCATCAGCCGCACCGCGCGCGCGCCGCGGCCGCACACGCGCGCCAGCTGCGCGCGCCCCATTGGCCAGCCGCGCGCGCGCGCACGAAAGGCGGCGGCGCGCGCGCCGCGCCGCGCATGCGCGCCGCCATTCAAGCGCGCGCGCGCGCCAGCGCGCAGCGCGCAGCGCGCGCGCAACGGCGCGCCGCCGTCGCGCCACGAGACCGCGAGATGAGCGCGCCGCCGCGACGCGCCGACGCGCCGCGCGCCGCCGACGCCGCCGCCGCCGCCGCTGAAGCGCCGCCGCCGCCGCCGCCGCCGCCGCCGCCGCCGCCGCCGCCGCCGCCGCCTCCGGCGTCGTCGTCGTCGCCCGCGGATGCGGACGCGGGCGGCGGCGGCGGCGGCGGCGGCGGCGACGACGACGACGACGAGTGGACGTGCGTGGGCAGCGCGCGCGCGTACATGCGGCGCACGACCACCATCCTGGTGCGCGGGCGGCTGGTGGCGGTGGTGCACGCGGACGGGCGCTGGCACTGCCTGGACGCGGTGTGCTACCACGCGGGCGGGCCGCTGTCGGCCGGCGCGCTGCAGCGCGTGCGCGGCCGGCCGTGCCTGCGCTGCCCGTGGCACTCGTACCTGGTGGACATCGAGGACGGCCACGCGCTGTACATGGACCTGTCGCGCCGCTACGTCTCCAAGGGCGCGCGCCAGCGCACGCACCGCGTGCGCGTGCGCGCGCGCCGCCTGTTCGTGCGCCTCGCGCTCGGCGGCGCGCCGCTGCCCAGCGACGACTACGCCGACGCCGGCCGCCAGCCCGCGCTGGCGCGCCGCGCGCAGCGCGCGTTCGGCGGCGCGCCGAGCGGCGCCGCGCGCGCGCAGCAAGGAGCGCCGCGTCACGGCGCGCGCGCGCCGCGTGACGCCACGCCACAGCCATCGCCTTAAAAGCGCCAGTGTTTCCCCCGCCGTCATCGCCATCGCCGTCCACCCGCGCGAGTTGCGCTCCCCGACGCACCCGCCGCAGCCATGACCGCGCCGTCGCGACACCCGCCCGCCACGCCCACCGCGCGCGCCGCGCGCCGCCCGCCCTGCCGCTCCGCGCCGCCGCGCCGCCCGCGCAAGCGCGCGCGCCGGCGCCGCGTCGCGCTGCCGCGCGCGCTGGCGCGCAACCTGCTGCAGCAGCTGTGCGAGCCGGAGCCCTTCGCGCGCACGCCGCCGTGCTCGCCCGTGTCGCCGCGCCGCGCATCCGACCGCAGCCCCGCCGCAGCGTCGGCGCCATCGCCGCTGCCGCCGCTGCCGCCGCCGCTGGCGCTGCCGCCGCCGCGCGCGCCGCCGCCGCCGCTGTCGCGCGCCGCGCGCCGGCGGCGCGTGCGCGACTGGCTGGCCGCGCTGCGCGCGCCGAGCGACGGCGCGCCGTGCGCGCCCGGCTGGCGCGTGCGCTGCCGCGCCTCGTGAACAAGTTGAGCACTAAACCGCGCCGCCCGCGCCGCGTCGCCCCGCCCCCCGCTTTGTGGCTGACGTGCGCCGCGCCGCGCCGCGCCGCGCTTCGCGCAGCCAGGCGCGCCGCTTGCCTCGCGCGCCGCGCTTACACGCCGCGCCGCCTCGAGCCGCCTGCGGCGCGCGCGCGCGCGTGACACGGCGGGCGCCCGCCGCGCGCGCGCGCGCGTGGCGCGCTGCGCGCGCGTGGCGCGCTGCAACCGCGCGTCGATATGCGCCGCACCTTTTGCCGCGGCGCGCCGCCGCCGCGCCAGCGCCGCGCCCGTGGAAGCTGCGCGCCGCGCGCTCATTCGCCGCGCTGTCCCGCCGCCGTGCCGCGCGCTTGGCGCGCGCGCGCGCGCGCCAGCCGCGCTCATAGCGCGCCTCATACGCGCGCCGCGCGCGCGCCGCGCAGCGCGCCGCGCCGCGGCGGCTCGCGAAAGCGCCGCGCAGCGCGCGCCGCGCCGCCTATGACGCCGTGTCAAGCGCCGGGCGCCGCGCCGCGCCGCGCCGCGCCGCGCACGCACGCACGCACGCACGCACGCACGCACGCACCCCCCCCCCCCCCCCCGCCGTACCAAATCGACGTATCTTGGTAGATACCCTTGGCGTAACACGCGCGCACAAAAATGCCGCACCGCAGCAGCAATCAAATCGCCGCCGAGATTCTCGGCCCCACTGTCAACCCGCTGTTGCCGCTGTTGCCGCTGTATAAACACTACCCTGGAGCGCTCATTCCCCGACCTCTGCTTTCAACCATGCATCCCCCGTCCTCTACGCGCGCGCAAGCAAGGCCCCCCCCCCCCACGCGACCCCCGTCATGCCTCGTCTCACCACCCCCGCTCTCGCGCCACTGCTGCCGCCGCTGCTGCTGCTGCTGCTGCTGCTGCTGAGCGCGTCGCGGCCGCGCGTGGCGCGCGCCAATGTGCTCAACTCGTTCAACAAGCGCACGCGCCTCGGCAACCGCGTCGTGCACACAAAGTTTTTCGCGCAGATTCCAGACTGGAACGGCCAGCCGGCGCGAATTAACTTTATCACCTCGCTGGGCCCCAACCTGTACGTGTGCACCGACACCACTGGCGGCCTCGTCTACCAGGTCACGCCGTGGGGGAGCGTGTCGCTCTTCTTCGACGTGGCCGACGCCATGCGCCGCGCCACGGCGCGCCGCATGTCCTTCGCAAACCGCGTGCACGGCGGGCTGAGAAGCCTGGCGTTTCACCCCGATTTCTACACCAACGGCCTGTTGTACGTGAGCGCCATGGAGCAGGTGCCCCTCAAGCCGTGGCTGTTTCGCTACCTGTCCAGGCCGCCTGTCACGGCGCGCGCCGACAGCGTCGTACTCGAGTTTCGATACCACTTCAAGCAGCGGCGCGTGCTGCCCTGGACGTATCGACAGGTGCTGCGGGTGGCAGTGCCAGTATTTGACCACCCAATTAAACAGATTGCCTTCTATTGGCGCAACCTGTATATCGCCCACGGCGACGGCTCCGTGCAGAGCGCCACTGCCGGCGGTGGACAGCGCAACGACGCGCTGGGCAAGATCCTGCGCATCAACCCGCTCAAGCGCGCCCATCAGCCGTATTCCATCCCGTTTTCCAACCCGTTTCGCACGTCGTGGCGCCTGTCCGAGATCTACGCCACGGGCTTCAGAAACCCGCACAACTTGTGCTTCGGAAAGTGGGGCGAGCTCTTCGTCACCGACGTGGGACGCGACAACTTTGAGGAGATTAATATTGTCAAGCCGGGTGCCAATTACGGCTGGTCGCAGCGAGAGGGCCATTCTCAACACTTGCCGAGCGGCGGTTTGCTCAGTGGAATCGGTCCACTCCCATGGAATGATTCCGCCTATGGCTATACCTATCCCAACATGATCTTGGGACACCGCGCCCAGTTCGGCCGCCGCTTTGTGGGCCAGGCGATTGCCAGCAGCTGTCCAATAGAAAACAAATCTCCGCTGTCCAACACCATTCTGTTCAGCAACTTTCCAACCGGCGAGATGTACTACTCGCTGCTGAGCGAAATGAGGGCGGCACGCACGACGGGAAACCCGTGGCAACTCACGTCTGCGACCGTGTTTCGGCCCACAATCTTCTTTGACCATGACGGCAACCCTAAAACACCCGCCAAGAGAGTGGACAGGTTGTTGGACATTGTGCAAATGGACCCCCGCTTCGCCAGCCAAAGCAGGGTGGACGTGCGCTTTGGAAAGGGACCCGGCGGCGAGATATACTGGTCCAGTAAGAAGAATGGAAGAATCTACTTGATCACCAATTCGCGATGACGTCGTCAACGGCGCATCACTTCCACCGTGTGCAACGAGTAACAGCGCAAACTCTTTCTACCCTCGAGGCGGCCTCTTTTTTCCGTGGCCGCCCTCCGTGCACACGAGATGCCAACAATCCGTACAGTAGCAACAAAACCCGAGTATAAAAAGAAAAAAAGAGTCGGGAGACACGGCTCTTACGTCGGAGTTTTAACAATTCCAAGTTGCATTTGGCAGCAACCGCCCTAATCAGGTTATAATGCGCAGATACAGCCATATATTCCTCACAAATGTACGGGTAGGTCATCTATCGGGCGCTGACGCCCAGAGAGTTGGGAATACGACAATCTTCGCCAGGGACGTTCGCTTTCATTCAGCCGCCAATTCTGCCGTCCCTCAGCCCTTGTCGCTAAAATGACGATCTGATTCAGACAGAAGATGATGCACTCAGTGCATCAGTTCTCCTTATACATTCTAGTACGCCATCGTATGGATCACGTCCTCGATTTCCCCTTGCTTTCCCTCCCAGTTGTGACAAAGGCGGATTACTCTGGCCTGTACCACATGGGGACAATGTACAGATTTCTAAAGACCGCCCTCTCACCTACAGAGCTTCCTTTTGAAACGTTCACAAACTACAAAACTGTAGCCGTGTTACGCTCAAGAAGCAACTTCTGTGGTATAGGCTCAATAGGTGATCTCATCTGCGTGAGTATGACTGCAAAGATGTTTTCGCCCGTTCATCTCTTGTTTCTTCCAAGTACCTCTTCCTTCATCCCCTTGAGGTCACATCGGCTGAGGAGCACGCCACAGCAAGGCGCACTACGTGTGCCATATTGCGCCGTACAAGATGATGCTTTGACAGCTATATCCTTCTCTCAATCTTTCGTTCAAAAACGAAAGCGGTGAAAGGCGCAGCCAGTCGCTCCACATCTGGTCTCCGACTCAAATGTTCTTTCCACTTTTCATGATCTATCCTGAAAGATCGAATTCCTACAGTAAATCCATGGTCAGTGCCTCAGCCTGCCATAATTGAGCTTCATCCTCGCTAGTAGCCGATATGCAGCGACCAGTGACGTGTATCCCTTCGCTTGAAATCTCAAAAGGGCATTTGTACGCTTTCTGCGTGGATTCCACTTGTGAGTTAGCATCCAAAATGTAGAGGTCTCCCACCTTGTCCGTTCGCATGAGTTGAAGAATTTTGAAAGGAAGGTCAGGTTTTTGCAATGACTGAAACCTTAAACGACAATCTGGGTCACAAAAAATCCCGTACGGCGTGTTGCTGCAGACATCTTCGCGAAGAACACTTCTCAAAAGCCTTTGATTCTCGCCATACGGAAACAATCGGCGCTTTTCAAGAGCGTCCTCTAACCACTTCAATCTCGTTATGATTCCCGCCCGGGGAGAGTAACGAAAGTTAAACGTAATGAACTGTTGCAAACTCACAAACCATATCTTCTTATGATTCTTTTCAAAACTCGTCCCGCGTTCAACATCTGCACCAAACTCAAAGAAAACGCCTTCGCTTTTGCATTAACACCCTTCAAGCGCCACTTATGCTTCGAGGGTTCCTCATACACAAGCTTGTAGTCACTATCCAAGTAAACACGCTCGTTTGGAACATGGGTTTGCGCGTTCGTAATCTGTTCACACTTTTTCAAGTTCATTATAATTATTGATTTGTTGCTCAACAGGTTAGCCAATTGGATAACAGGGCTAACCTTCTCCGTGGCTTCACAATTCTCAGAGTTCAACAAACTGGGTTCCATAACATCATTGCCGAGGAGTACGCCAAGGCTTCCAACTGTTGCGTGACGCCTAAGAAACTCGGATGACATATTGAGTAAATACACCCATCCAATGGGTATAAACACTTTGCTGAAAATGGCAGTCACTTCCTTTTGGTCAGCACCATCAGACTCATGATTGCTATGTTCTTCTTCTTCGTCCTTATTGGTGATGAAAGGATTTACTGGTCCCTTATACTCTCCAATAAAGCAATTTGTAAAACAGCGGACGAGGCCAATAAGCTTCATGAAACCAGCGAACGTCTGTTCGCTCGGTACCAATATGAACGATAGGATTGAGAATCCAAGAGCAGTCAAACGAGCCGGTTCCACCATAACTATGAGAGAATTATGTCCGTACTCAATGACCATACATGTTGGGCTTTCAAGTGGAATTGCAGAGTGTGGACGAAGCTGAACACAAATACCGTGAAGTCGAAGTTGTTCTGCATTGTCCCAGAACGGAAAATCTCCTGCGCCTCTCACTGTTGCAAGGTGGATCAGATCTTCCTCATCAAGCAGTATATCGTTTTCCAAAGCTATGAGACGCATGAAGAGTAAGAACATTTGTCCTCGAAAGCAGTTTCCTATCGGCTTGTCATCATTCATGTGAAAGTCTCTCATCCATCTTGAGGGAACTACTCGCCGACTAATTTCGCTCACCAACACCTTGTTTTCAAGGAGAACCAAATGTAGATGAAGCAGTTCAATGTTTTCGGAAAGAATGTCGGCGAGCAAGGCTAGCACGTAGTTGCTCTCCAACAATTGTTGACAGCTTTCAAGAGCAGCTGCGGCGGAAAACAGCAGCAGAATGCTAAACTCAGAATCCACCGAGTGCGAAGCGTCGCCATATCTATTAATAGCCCAGTAGACCATGGCTGCTGCATACCGCCGCCGATTACCAAGTGAACTGTACTGCTCATGATTGCCCCACATACCTGCAGTCGCAGTATATTGGGGATTTCCCACGACATGACCAGGTTCTTTTTCTCCGTGACGGGTCTCTTCTTGAAGCCCCTGAAGAAGCTCTTCAAACCATTCTTCGAAAATGGACGAGTCAACTCGTTGGATGTCTGAAAGTTGATTCATCTTATCAGACAAATCAAAAGTCATGGATTCGCTCAGTGGTCCGTACAAAAGAGTCCTCAACTTCCCTGCAACTTTCGCTTTTTCAACCTGTATTGTTCTAGGAGTACCCATAGAACGAGGCTGGCTTTCAAAAACTCGATCAATCAAGGCAAGTGTCCACGGCGAGTGTTTCAGAGAAGATTTCCATAACTTCGATACATGCTTTGCTAGGATGGGCTGTCTCGGAAAGCCAGGAGCACCAACGGATAAAAGCTTGAGCAAGTTCTCCTGTGCTCCAGGGTTGGTGAATTGGGAGGCTAGAATGTGACAGATATAGTACATGTCAAGCGGTTCATCTCTCTCTGACACTCTATGGACACCTCTTACTACACTTGCCAATTCCACCATGGATTCTGGATTAGTTTGATGTGATTTTGATGCAAACCTCTGCTCAATCCTGTGTCTGGACATAGCGATGTTGATGTTATTTTGCTCTTCATGCCGTAATTCTATGTTTGTCCGAATGGACAAATTATGAGATGCGTTGTCGGTCCCATTTGTCTGTGATCGGGACCTTTGCACACTCGCACCTTTGGACAATCGGTACTCCAGTTCCTGGATTGCTTCTCGTTCTTTCTCTATTAGTCGCACAATTCTGTCCTTCAGAGCCGCCCTGCGAGCGGAACGGGATTGGCTGCAGTTGCTCCCAGCGGGTTCTTGCGTACATTCTTCATTCCATGAATTGCTGTGCTTGGCCTCAGTGCGATTGTTGTCCGGTTCAGGACGTAACGGTAGGTACTCACCAGGTGGAATGATGTGACTGTGAATATCTCGGTTCATTAGACGTTGCCCGGTCTCCATCAAACGATTGAGTCCCCCTTCGATTTCCCGCTTCCTCAACATTAATCTCTGCAATTCTTCATTCAACAGCCTGAGGTGCTCTCTCTCACGAACATGAGAACGGGCGTCAATGAGTAAGCTGTTTCGCTTGCGTTCTATTGATGCAAAATGAGAAGCAGTCTTCCTCAGCAAAGGCTTTACCTTAGAAGCACGGCGATTGGCTTCTTGGTATGCGTAGATTAAGAATTCTTCCTGTTCTTCATAGACTTTGCGCATGATATAACCAGGAAGCGGATCGTTGATTTGCGGGAGTACTGCTGCGTTCGCGGCTAGATGTATATCTGTGAGAGCCGTATCATCCATGCTTTGGAGCAATGCTTTCCCTTCTGAGGACAGGCGGCGCAGGTATTGAGGTACGTCTGGCGATGAAATTTCCATAGCGCAAGTTGTGTCATTTGTTGCGAACGGTCCGTGGTCCAATGGGGGGACCGTAACATCGTCCATGCCTTGTGAATATGCATTCTCTCCCGACGACGTGCTGCGGATGTAATGAGCTTCTGACCGTGGGAGCTCCATGGCGGTATTTGTGCGATTCGTTGCAAACGATGAGTGTCGCGCGGCTAGGAAGGAGTAGCAATATCGAATGTGGCACGGTGTACCATCGCGGGTACGCACGGGCTTTAAGAGCTACATGACTCTGGTGTAATGGCCGGCGTGAGCGCAGCTCACCTAGAGACTAAAGATAACAACCGTCGCACAACTTGGAACCTCAACGTTGGCGGGTTCTTTCTTTTCGTTTTAGTCCACGTCAAGAGCTTGCTGTGCTGACGCCAAATGGAGCGAAAGGTAGAAATGTGAAGCGCGTTGAAAAGCGGTAGTAAGGGCTTTAGCCTTCTGCTCCAACGGCTGAACGTCGCGCACCGTGTCGAAATCTTTGTTGCAACGCGCCATCAGAACTTTACCCGCGCACAATAGGACAAGTTTATCCTATAGATAAGATGTATCCCCAAAACCCAACGACACTGGCAAAGTCTTTTTTCTCTAGTAGGAACGTAAAATTTCATCGATCTATCATAGATCATGATCTTGGAGGGAGCACCATGCTGATGCCCCCTCCAAGATCCTGCCATGCTCGCACACAGAACCGAGATGTGCTTCTTTCACCAGGCTCGAACAACCCGCTGCGGGCGTTAGAAGGCTACTGTACCGTCTGGATTGGTTTCTGTCTATTAACTTTGTCAAATTCATTTGACTTAAAAAAGCAGGATAAGTTATCTAATTCATTTACAGAAAAGCTCCTTGTCCAATTCTCCCATATTCTAAAGCTATAGGAATACTTTCCTGAAGGAGTCGGTCCTCGCTTTTTATCGGCAATATCGGTATGTGCTTGAGAGTGCTATTTTTTCTTTTTCCCACAGCTATGCGTCGGGAAATAACGGCATCTGTTTCTGTTAGCCTGGCGACCAGAGGAAATGGATAGTACAGTACCTCTTCAAAGAACGGATAACTGCAAGCTGTTTCGTATTCTTGAGCCGTCTGTTCAGGATCTCGAGAATCTGGTGCGATCTTGACCGGAAAAAGTTCGACACTGAAGTCCTCAAACAAGATATCGAACATTTCAGAGTCACTAGCCCATTAACTTACCGCCGAGTGCATAGGAAGAGTTGGTCGAGTTGCGTTGTTTGTCGCACGCGGGGGTGGTTGTGGTTTTGAGCTGAGCTCTGGTTGTTGATCGTACAGTTTTGCAACTATAATCGTCTACATTGCATCTCATTTGTCGATACTGTTCAACACCGTTTTATCGATACTAGTCCATGACTTTGTCTGGATGATTTGCATAGCTACTTTGTGAGACAAATTACGCTTCTCGTCGTCGTCCAGGCTTGGACAGGAATCTAGTCGCAACAGTAAACACAGACAGCATAGCCCGCCCTCTCTGTCCGAGCACAACATCGTTTTGGTCGTCGAAATTGCGCAACGTTCACATTGCACCATGAGAACTGATGATACGTGGCACGTGCACGTGACTATCCCGCCTTCTGGCCCCTTCATTGGATGGCGGTTTCCGGCGAGATTCCTTCTGGAGCCAATCAAACGCGCGCGAGCGCAGACGTCGCGACGTTTCGCGAAGCTTCCCATGAGGGTGGTGACATCATCACCGCAATGATAGCGCTACCAGAAATCTATGTGGCATTCAAGCTCCTTCCTGTTGTTTCCAGGCGTTCGAGACACTACCACGTTCTTCCAGAACTTCACTTCGTACGTCATCATCGCATGATGCTGGACATGGACATGAGCTCACAACAACGCAAGTTGCCTGCCCCGTTTTCTATATAAGCGCCATGCTGACCGACACCTCTTCTCCTCACCTCCTCTCATCTCAACACACCTTCACCCCTCTTCAAAATACAACTTCGAAACCAACTTTTCGACTGCACTAAACCACTCTCCAACTCTTCAAAAATGGTTATGTACATCACTCCGTTCGACATTCCAACCTTCACCTTCTTCGAGATGGATCCGTGCGTCCAGCGCAAATCCAAGCCAACCCCCACCGAGTTAGTCCCCGCCGCGCGCACCCACCAGCTCGATGAAAACCACACCGTTCTGCAGGTTGACTTACCGGGCGTTGACAAGGAACATGTTTCTGTGGAAGTGAACGCCCACAAACTGATCGTCACTGGAAAGAGGCTCAGATTCGCCAATGATTCTGCCGAAAAGACGGATGAACAGACCAGCGATGGTAATGTTGCTATTGAAGACCAGAATTCCGTCATCTATAAGAGAACTTTCACACTGGCGCGTTTGGTGGATGTGGAGGCCGTCAAAGCCGAAAGCTTTGAAAACGGAGTTCTTACCCTTGTTCTCCCCAAGAAAGAGCAAGCACAACCTAGAAAGATCGCCGTACAGTAGTTTTTGTTATCGTTCTCGCACTGCATCGATTTGTTCATCATCTCGAATGTGGAGACCAAGTGACTGCATGTATCCCTGATGTAAACCATAAACAGCGAGCCTGCTTGCTGCGTTTTGTGTTAAACAACCCTCTCTTTTCCTTCACGCGTGGGCGAGTTCCCGAGACGTACAACTCAATGTGTTCGCTCCAGACGAATGTCTCAGTGGAGGCGTCTACGTCGCCTGCGTACATTCGTGTGGATATCTTTGATAAAGTCAGAACCGGAAACTGCCTTGTGTACATTGTACAACCCAGACAGCATTCTTTTTGAGATTGCCTATAAAGTCATTCATAATAAATGATCGTTTAAGAGCCAATTCGTCCTTCTCCTTGATGTCCGTATGTGTCATGTTGCCACAGCTGCACCTGTTGCTTGACCGAGAATCATGCAAATGCTTTTGTACCAGCGCACGAAATGCCAGGGAAGGGAGCAGTGAATACAATCCATGCTCTCCAGTATAGGTACTATAACGCCAACTCGTGTGCTATAGAATCAACGGGAACAAAGCGCCAAAGCGACAACCCAACGTTACCGATCTCGGTACTTGTTCACCTTTGTACGAGCCATTTCATCAGCATTCAACTTTTCCGCAACTCGCAACTTTGCGCTTCTGGCCCTCGGGTTCAGTTCGCACTCTTCCTTACTCGCAACCACAGGTTTCTTTGTTACTAGCTTCACGCCACCCTGTCTTTCCGAGGCTCTTTTGAGCACCCTCTTGGCAATCCTGTCTTCCAGTGAGTGAAAGCTGATGACGGCCATCCTTCCATGTGGCATCAGCACATCTACCGCATCCGACAGTGCTTCCTCAAGAGCCGAAAGCTCATCATTAGTAGCAATGCGCAAAGCCTGAAATACTTTTGTCGCTGGGTGAATCCCTTTCTTTCTCCATCCCTTTATTCGCTCCACGATGTTGGCCAGCTGCTTAGTCGAACGTATCACACTACACTCTCGTTCCTTTACAATGGCCCTTGCAATTGGGCGTGACATACGTTCTTCACCGAGCTCCCAAAATATGGTTGCCAGCTCTTGCTCAGTTGCATCATGAAGCAAGTCTTCCGCCGACATTCCTCTGCACGACATGCGCATATCGATAGGACCGTCGTGTGTGAAGCTAAAACCACGTTCAGCTTGATCCAGTTGCATAGATGACGTTCCAATATCCAGCAACATCGAATGAACTGAACGCATATTCAGTTTGTCCAGCACAGCGCGCAAGAAGCGAAAGTCCGAGCGCACAAAGTGCACATTATCAAAACCGCGTAATGTCTCCGCAGCGATCCGTAGAGCATGGGGGTCTTTGTCTAACGCGACGTAGCGATCGATGCTTTTCTCAACCAACAAATGTCGGGCATGACCACCAGCGCCGACCGTGCAGTCCAAGAAGGAAGGGATATGAGAAGGAAACGATGAAGAAACTTCGGAGAGTAGTACCGGAATGTGAGGCAACGCAGACGATTCTTGTGGCGTCGGCGTAGTGGAAGGCACAACGGCGGTAGTTGTGTATCTGGCTGGACACGCCTTGCTCTGAAAATGGCGAAGGACTGGAAGCATACGTCGCGAGGTGAACGTATGAACGAAACCAGTTGCAGAAACGCTCCAAGTCCGGCACATCGTGAATGGTTGCAGGCGGAAGTGCTTGAGACTCTCGAGCTCACATCGGAGATCAGTGCACTCACTGACTATATATGGTGCTGACCGCGTGCTGCTGGGTTTGCAAAATCACTCTCCAAGGTGGATAAATGCTTGCGCTCTGCCAAAGACCCGTTCGGAAATCGCACACACACTCTCTCGTTTGCCAGTTGGGCAACTTGCGCTCGCTGCTCGTACAAAGGGGTTTGCGGAAGACCCAACACCTCTTTATATACCACGCTACGGCGTAGCCATCAACAACCCACCAACAACAGTGGTACGCATGCTGGGCTACAAAAACAGTTTTAGGGGCCTACTTTTCTGACAAACGAGGATCAATGATATCAATGACCACATCTAACCGCATTCGTTCGTTCTCCGTCGCTCTCTGAAGGTGGGCGCAGGGCCTGGCGCCCAGGCGCTGCGCCCACCTTCAGAGAGCGACGCCTTCAAGCAAGGCAGGATTCCTGTGGAATCGAGTCACAGTGTGGCTATTAATTTGAATTTGAATGAAAAAAGTGCGCTTCGCGTTTTTGGCGAATGCTTGAATTTGAAGCCACCCTGTATTGCAGTCGTGTGCTCCTTGCCAATCTGTAGCAACGGCAGACCAGGTGCTTCTCGAGCTGCGCACAGCCAAAGGACCGCTTCGCCAAGCTCCTCCCAAAGCTCAGTCCTTTCTGCTCTTCCGCACCCCGTTTTGCGAGCAACCCTCAAGCGGCTACGACTAGCAGCTACCTATCCGCTGCTACACGATCTTCGTGCACAACAAAAGCCATCGACGACACCGCGCCACGGTCGCAACCTGCCTCACCTCCCGTCATGTTTCACAGCGAAAACCTGCAGGCGGCGCGACAAATCGTCGATGGTCTCCGCAATGCTCTGAGCACCAGTACTGCCGATTTGAACGACTTGCGGACCTCGATGGACCAAAACGCCGTCGGCACCGCGTCCGATGCCGTTGCCGCCGCGAAGAAAGCAACGCTTGAAGTGGAACAGCTGCGGCGGCAAGTATCGCCGCTATGTACCCTCATGCGACAAACTCCGCGCGCGCAGGAGCTCATGACAGCGATGTACAAGGAGCTCGAAACGATTGAGCAAGTGTTCTCTCAGTTCCAGCAGTATGCGCACGAATCGTACGGCGTTGAGCCGGTGC
The DNA here is from genome assembly GCA_022539475.1 of Gracilaria domingensis. Lineage (NCBI taxonomy): Eukaryota > Rhodophyta > Florideophyceae > Gracilariales > Gracilariaceae > Gracilaria > Gracilaria domingensis. The sequence goes on from VCMS01000071.1 coordinate 282,895, forward strand.
GTGAGTCCGAAGCTGAGATTTGGCTTGAGCATCACGCGGAGGCGCCAAGTGCACAGGTAGACCAAGTGGGTCACGTCTCCAGCATGTCACGCAAACAGGACGCCGGTTCTCGCAGCTTTCTCAACTCGTACACGCCCGTATCGAAGAAGGTGCCAAAGCGCTCGAACGCGATTCCTGTCACGCCGCGGCTGGAAGACTTTGGGTTGCGGGATGAGGAAATTCGAGCTCTGGCGACTTCAACGCCCGGTACGCACGACAAGGAGAACTACGGCTTTGTTGGAGGAGCGGAAAAGTACAGCACGTCCATTTCGCGAAACGCCGGCATCGAAATCGACGAGGATGAATACGAAACGATGGTGCTGAACTCAATGTCAGCGCTTGGGATTGAAACGCCCAAGCAACTGGAGCAGCGATTTGCGACGAAACGAAATGTGGCGCTGAAGGAGGTGCTTCAAACTACGACGCCCAAGGTGAAAGCTGGTAGCTCGGAACGCACGTTGGATTACACGAATCTGGCGCACGGATACTTTGAATGTTCGGGAAAACGTGGGGGCGATCGGCTGCACAGGACGCTCAACTTTGGCGAGACGCCTGTGACAAAAGGAGGGGAATTGCAGCAGCTGGGCAGTTTCTACGATGAGCTGGATAGTTTCTGGAAGGGCATGTTCGACTTGGATATTATTCAAGACGTGTGCATGGCGCTCGGTAGCACGGGGCAAGAGCGGTTCTCCAAGGTAGATTTCCTAGATATTTTGAGCGAGCACGTTGACGTGCATCGGTGCGAAACGCTGGCCGTTGTACTGACCAAGCTGAAGGTGCTGAGCGTGCACAAAGTGCACGGCAACAACGCGATGTACCGGTACATGGGTCCCCCCGGGGGGGGCGAGACAACAGATGAGGTAGATAATTACTAGCTAATGTAAAGGGCGGCGTGCGTACAACGGTATGCTTTGAACGACAAGACTGGCTACTGCCATTTTCGAGGGATGGAGGCGGCTGCCACCACACCACGAACGCATCGGCCTGCGGATACGGGCGCGACAGCGGAAAACTCCGTTTTCACAGTGCTCGCCGCTGCGGAGCCGGCTTAGCCGCGACAAGTACCCGGAACTCGGGCGTCGGAGCCGTCGCCAAGCTCCACGGTGCCGCCAAGCTCACCGCGCGGCGTGGAAGCGCGCGCAACTCGTTCCGTCCGTCCGCTGTCTGTTCGGCGGCCTCTCGCGCGGCGGCGCTCTGCGCGAACGGGCGCGCGCGCGCGCGCGCGCGTGCAAAAAGATCACGCAGGAAGCGAGCGCAGCCGCCAATCAGCGGCGCGCGCCAAAAAATCACATTGGCGCTCGCGCCGCGCGCGCCGCACATGGCCGCGCGCCGGCGCGCGGCCGCCACCCGTCGCGGCGGCGCGTTCCGCCGCGGCGGCGCGTTCCGCCGCCGCGGCGCGCGCGCGCCAGCCGTTGCAATCCGCCGCCGCGGCGCCGGCGGCCACACGCGCGCGCGAGCGCCGAAATCTCGCGGCGCGACGCGGCGCGAAGCGGCGCGCCGCGTCATCCGCCTCCGCGCCGGCTGCGCGCGCATTGCGCGCTGGATTTTTGTGCCAAGCGCCACAGCAGCGCGCCGCGCGCCTGCTCTGCGGGTGCCGCCTGCAAGCCGCGTGCTGCGCTTGTGTGGTGTCGGTTGGAGCCGCCGCCAGCCGCCGCGCTGCATTCCGCAGCGCCGCTTCATTAGCCCCGCGCGACGCGCCGCCGCCGAGCGCCTCCCCGCCACCCCCAATCGCCCCCATTCTGCCGCACTTCCGTCTGCTCTCGTCGTAGGCCTCCCGCCGCCGCCGCTCCCCCGCCGCTCCCCCGCCGCTCCCCCGCCGCTCTCCCGCCGCTCCCCCACCGCTCCCCCACCGCTCCCCCCACCGCTCCCCCACCGCTTCCCGCCACCCCCCCCCGCCCGCGCGCCCATGGCTCAACGCTGCGCCGCCCTTCTATTCGCGAGCTCTTCTTCTTCATACCCATGTCTTCCGCCTCCGTTCTGGACGCGCTTCGCGCCTCCCGTCAGCACACGCTGTCCAACGCCGCCGTGCTAGACCACATCGCGTCGCCGCACCACTCCAGTTCCGACACCGCCGCCGAGCAGCGTCGCTCCCCCTCCCCGGACACCCCCATGCCCATCAGCAAGCACGTCCTCACCGCCGTCTTCTCCGCGCTCGATCGACCCCCCGCCAAGACCAACTACGTCTTCGTCGAGAACAGCCAGCAGAATCACCACCTGTACGGCCTGGTTCTCCCTCTTATCGCGCGTGTCTTCGCCGTCAGCTGCCCTGGTTTGCTTGCTGTCGTGCAGCTGCCGCGCTCCGACACCCGCCCAGAGTGGGCCACTCAGTCTTCGGACGATGGCTATGGTTCAAATGGCTCCAATGGTTCGAAGAGTAACGCTGCTACCATTCCGTCCTTCGTTGGCAACTCGCGCACGCCCTCTCCCTCGGACGACGGCAATAGTACCGATGAACCCAAGCCCAACAGTCCTGAGCCCACTCGCACCGCCGCAATGCTAAAGCACCCCGACCAACAGCAGCAAAAGCATCCGCCGCCGTCGCAGCAGCAACAGCAGCAGCAAAACCCGTCGCGTTCAGAGCCTGCCAACGACCGCACCTCCCCGTCACCGGATGCCGTCAATCAGGACTACCGTGCAATGCGGCTCATTTGCAATGGATTTGAGGTGCTCACCGGCAAAATGCCTCCACCTCGCAAGCACATGGGCCGCTTTACGCTGGCGACTGTGGGATGGGAAAAGGCGGGAGTTATCCAGCCCTCCCATCCTTCGAGGGGTTTGTCAATGAGCTTTTCCAACGGCATGGTCACTCCTACGGAGGGTATCGTCGTCACCTTTTCCAACGGTTCACTCTGTCTACTCACTTTGAGCGACCCATTATCCGACCTTCAAGCGCTTAACGTTTCGCACGAGACGCCTGTTATGGTGTTTACGTTTGCCGCTGTAGGTCGTCTCAGTGTTGGTGAACTCATCAGCAAGAGTCAATCGTCGTTGACCGAGGCCGCCATGCGAGTGAAAACCATATGCGACAGACCAAATTTCATGTTTGTTGAGATTGGTCATGGAGGTGCTTCCCCCGTCAACCCCTCTACTCCGGAACAAATGCCAGACCCTGATTGCGCGCACCAGGAGCACTCAAAACAGCAAGCTTCTCTGCCGAACCTCTCGAAGCCTGACTCCGTTCAATCAGCTCAGGAACGACCACCGATTCCGAGATACATTCCAATTGATGCTGTTCCTCGCGCAATACCGTTGTTTGTCAACACCATCAACCAGTGCTTCATTGATCCGCCGTACCAGGACATTCCGGAACATGCATACGAAAACGCATTACTCAATGACAGGTATCGTGTTGGCAAAGAACAGCAACCTGCACATCCTGCACATCCAGAGTCAATCCCTTTTCCAAGACATGTTGATGCTCCAAAGACTACGGAAAAGCCAACCCCGGAAGCCCAGCGAAAGAGCAGCCCCGAACCGACTCCGAAGAAGCCCCAAACGAACCGAAAGGGCGTTATCAGATCTGTTGCTAACGATGATGAGAAGGCTAGCAAGGCACAAGAGCCACCTCCTGACGCAAATAATATGAAGACTAACACTTCCTCCAAACCTGAAGCACGTAATCGAGAAACAACTCCCCCGGGTGGCCCCCAGAGCAGCTATCCCGCCATGTATGGTTACTACGGTTATCGCCCGGATCAAGCGTATCCCGGAGCGCATCAGCAAGGTCACGATCACTTCACAAACCGAGTCATTCAACACCCTGCTGAGGTGGACCGCAATCATATTCACCCGAACCATGCTGCGTATTACCTTCCGCATGCGACGAATGGGGTGATCCCCAATGGAGCGTATGGTCATCAGCATGGGTCCTCATATGCCGTTGGTGCGTACTATTCAATGGGATCTCACCACGGACTCCCTCACCAACATCCGGAAAGAGCTCCAGGATGGCATCATGGAATCCAATCGATTCCTCATAGCGTAGAACATGCGCCTAATTCTCATCTTGCTCATCACGCTGGAAGAGACGTACCTGTAGCATACGCATCTCACCGACAGTTTCAACCAAGTATTGGTGGCCAGTTTCCGTCTTCGTATTATGTTGTACCCCCCTCGTCCCAGATGTATGGCCAGATACCTGCCGCAGCTGTACAGCACCCAAAGCGACCCGGGTATTCACAAAGTTTCGCGGAAACATATAATAGCGTATCACACGTTGAAAGAGCTGCAACAGGAGGTCAGATCCCCGTCGCAGGCCGTGATAGAGGAGGACTTTCATCATCAAAAGCTGCAATTCCAGTAGCCAAGGGGAGTACCATAACTTCAAATCCTCCAGACCGAAAGGGTGCAGCGAAGCATGAGCGTCGAACAAGTGCATCACATGAAGAAGGTGAGACGGACGAGGAGAAAGAAAAGGCTTTACAAGTCCTTGTTGGTATGAGAGAAAGCTCAATCCGCCGCAGACCCACTTCTGACGCTCCCAAGGAGAGCGCAGATACCCTTTCAAACATTCAGGACTATCGGAACCGTAGCCTTAGTCTAGAAGCCCCGGCAAGCGAGCACAGAACGTTCATCCACATGCCTCATGCTGCTACCGAAGGCTCTATGAATAATCACAATGCAGGACCATCTGTGCCGAATGGTGTACATGCGTCCCCAAGCCGGCGCACGGGCTTGAAGAGGTCACAAAGGAATAGCGATACTCAAAGTAGCACTAGTACGAACAGTCAAGGGACAATGTTGATTAAGGGGGCAGTGACGGGGAACTCTCATGTGCCCGGCCAGGGGTACGCAAGCTGGAAACAAAAGAGAGCACGACAACGGTAGCGCGAGACATGGGTTGTTGAAATCTGGCTCTGAACATGACGACTCCAGAAGCTTTTGATCAGCTCGTGAAACATTAGAAAGGGTACCCGATGCATCGTCGTATCGTCCACCAGTCGCAGGAATGCTAGAGACAACGAAATATGACAAAGGCCGAGAGGAGAGTGGGTGCAAGGCCTATGGGATCAAATGAAAGCCCAAGTTGAAAATACCGCCATAGCTTTGCAAGTACATACATCGCTGTCTGAGTTATCTATGAGGGGATATCTAGGAGTAAGCCGCTATTGCTTGAAAGTATCGATTGGCAACTACATGCTGTCTTTCCCACCGATGTTCAATACACGTACAATATAAACACAGTTCATGTGCAATCATTTGATTTTCCCTTCTGTTCTTGCTATAGAAAATGGAGGCAGAAGCTTGTCAGGACCACCTCTTGAGCTTACGTTTGACTGCGATCTCTGCTGATGGTCATTGTAATATGCAAAAAAGAAAATCAATCATCACGACGACCGTGGTTAGGTTATCACACGACTGCATCCGCCACCAGTTTTCCTTGTACCCGCACGATTATCTATGTCGAAGAAGGCTCGACTAACCGAAACTCTCTTGGTCCCGAAGTGACAGCTTCAAAAGCAATCTTGTCCTGGATTGTGACAGACTCGTTCCCTTCTGGCTCAAAATTCTCTGCGTTCATTCACTTCGAATCACATCAGAGAGGCTATCGCCCAAAATATTATGTGTCGTAGCCTGTTTTAATGCGTTCTGAACTTGAAGAGGAGTTATACGTATATTAGAGATCATCGAGACAGTCCGAGAGATTCAGACACCTCAAACAACTCCGATATGATCAAATTACAATCTTCCTCATTTCTCCGTTGGCGAACCGCTTGTTGTCTCCAACGAAACTCTTGAGGAACACTCCGTGGGAAAAGACAATTATTCTGGACTCGGGTAACAAAAGGAGCCATCTTCGAAAATCGTTGATGCGTTTGTGTAAACTATCCACTGGCTCGACGTCCACATAAGCTCCGGGAGGATGCTTCCTTAATTCATTTACACTGTTCTCAACGCTGGGGATGGTCCCTGGCTTGCTCCACCACCAGCAGTCCGGCTCAATACTGCTGTAATCCAAGTTGGGAAATCGTTCTTTTAGTACTGAAGCGGGAGTACCAATGTCGCAGCTATACGCCAATCGCTCCCTACATAGCTGGTGAACAACTATGGGAACTCGGGGTATTAAACGGCACGCATCCAAACAGGTTTCCGTCGCTCTGGTCATCGGCGACGTGACAATCAGTTCGGGCTTGACACGGGCAATTTCTTCAGCAAGAGCAAACGCTTGTTGATGTCCTGCAGCAGTAAGCCGAGAGTCAACGTAGCGAATGTCATTGAGATCCGCGCCTTCCTCCTGCAATGAATGAGCGTTGTGCAGTGACTGGCCGTGACGCACTAAAAATATTGTCTTTGGCGGTATCCTTTCTCCTGTCGTAGCCTGTAAACAATGTCTGTCCATGACTCACGGATCGTTAGTGATCTGCGCTCGTTGAAAGCGCTGCCAAGAAGCGAAGACTCACTGCTCCAACTTGAAGATGTTCAACAGTGACTGTCTGCCATCTCTACCTTCGGTAACTACCTTCCTTGGCAGGGCAATGTGGGACAACGGCTAATGTGGGACATTGACGCTCGTTGACCTTTATTCATCACATAGAGTCGATGGTAGCCTTAACAGCCCGGCAATTGGCTTCGTTGCAAAGCTCCCCTATGAGAAAACGTACGCCTCATAGTTCAAACTGAAAGAGCGCGCTTCTTGTAAAGAACAGCTGTATACTTTAGTCAAACACACCACAATTTCTCTTGACATCCTTCACGTACAGATTCTTCTCTATTCAAACTTAAAGCGCGCCAAAACAATGACACGCACTACTATAAGACGTAACAAACGCTCACGTGAACTGCGTACTACAATTCAGGCGATATGTACTTCGGCAATCCAAAATGGTAACGCATTCTATGCGTAAACGAAGTCTGTAGCACAAGCGTAGAGTAGCCTGTCTCGAGGCCATTCGCGGTCAGAGAGCGAGCGCAATATCACTTCTGAGAAAAAACAAACCCATTCGGACTATAGCACGGCTCACACACCTATCAAAGGGCACAGTTTGTCGACTGAAAACTAAACTTTTGACCGCAAAGGAGAAAAACATGGATTACGACGATTCAGTCCAAGGTGAAGAGCGTCATGTTGTCGCACGAATAAAAAAATTGCCGACTGCCGTTTTGCTTGTGGGAGTGAGACCCTGAAAGTTATAGCGGCAGAACTAGCAAATGATGACCGCAACAGATTTTCGAACGGTTTACCCCCCAATGACTGGGTCCGCAGCTTTCGCGCGCGTCACAGAGATCTCCCATACCACAAGATGGAAAGTCGAGAGCGTGCCAAGATTGCTGCACAACACCCAAAGCATGTCAAGACGTTCCCTAACGCATTGAAGCTCTGCCAAAAACAGAACCCAGGGATCCTCCATGACCCGGAGACCGTGTGGAACATGGACGAGACACAAGTCACAATAAATTCAACGGAAACCAAGAAGGGGTTTGTGAGTTCTGAAACACACCACGGCGGGCTAACTATGAAGTGCGACAGTAAAGGCAAGCACCTTACCGCCGTCGTTATAGCTTTGGCTTCCAGAACAACGCTGCCTTCTTTCCTCATATTTGAAGGCAAGAATGATATGAATCGTTGGTGCGAACCGTTGTTTCCAGATATATTCAAGAACACCGCCGGCGTGCCACACTGGTTCGCTATCAAGGGTTGGTTCCCCGATGACGGATTCGTGGTTGGCAATGATAAGGGCTCAATGACTATGGAGCTCATTCCGTTTGTCATCGACCATATCGCAAAGCATGCAGCCGATATTCTGGACAGGAAAAAGATTGTATTAACTTTTGATGGCCACAAATCGCGTAATGGCTATGTGTGGCTTAAAAAGGCGAAGGCAGCAAACATTAAAGTTGTTCTAAGTCCCGCGCATACATCACATTTTCTCCAGGCCTGTGACCAATCGATCAACAAGATGTACAAGGAAACCGTGAGAGCCACTTATGGTAATCTGAACAAAAAGGCGTTCGTCGACTTTGGTGATTATGGCATCAAACTAAAGCTATGCATTGCGGGGTATCGTGCACTTACATCAAAGGTTGTGAAGGAGGCGTTCGAGAAGGTGGGCCTGTGGCCCATTGAGTTCAGGTTTGTAACCAGGGCACAAGAAAAATGGGGCGAGAAAACGGCCGTTAACAACGATGCACCACGAAGCTCTCAACGGGTCGCCGACAGAAAGCAGTGGGATAACGTTATGGGAATCGTCAACTAGCGAATGGGGATGTACTATAAGCTGGTTTCGGTGCGGGAACGTATTAGCCAAGGGCAATCGCGAGTTGACAGCATTGTGGAGAAGCATACACCGACAAAGAAGAGGATTTAGAGGTACCCTGCTGACCACTATGATAGAACTACCATCCAAAGAGGAGCGCCTGCAGCCTATTTGACTCACGGCGAAGTGATAAAGAGACGTGAAGAAGAAGAGCTAAAGGCGAAACAGGAGGAACTAGCGAAGGCCAAACGAAAAGTTGAGGCAGCCGAGAAACGACAGAGAGAGGCAGAGAGGAAAGCGAAATTATGCTCGAACGTCAGGCGCGAGTAAAAGAGAAAGCAAAACTCAAGGCGGAAGCAGACGCCGCTCGAGCCAAGAAAAAAGAAGAAACACTGAAGCGTAAGGCGGCTGCGGCGGAGGAACGTGCTCGCAAGAAGTTGGAAAGAGAAGAGAAAGCGATTGCGCGGAAGACAAAGAAGCAGAAATTCGACAAGACGCTTACCTGCAGACCAGTGCTTGTTAATATTCCTGCTGGAGCACTGGCGTCTGCGGAGGAGGACACACCAAAGCTCAGCGAGGGAGTGGATACAATCAGAAACAAATGCCGCGAAAGAGTTGTAGAGAAAACATTGCGTGGCTTTTGTATGAACGATCCGGAAGAAAGTGAGATTGCACGCAGTTTGCTCAAGCTAGGAAATGTAAGTGAATCCGTCCTTGACACTCACGTTGTGGATTTAGTCGAGTCTGTCGGCGATCAACAGGAGTTAGACGACCCGGAGTGGTCATATTGGAAGCTTGTGGCGAAGGACTCAGACGTCCCAGAATGCCCTGGGTCGGGCAAAACGGATAGTTCCGAGACCGGTGAGATGTGAGTCCTTTAGTTCGTCCGTTTTTCTGAGTTAGACCGTGGCTTTTGGTGCACGTTCTGTGCACTCCTATATCTTTGATTGAGTAAGATTTGTGTTTAATTTAAACCCTGTTTGGAACGGCTACTTCAAGTTTGTGAAAAGTGTAGTGCAACGCGATTGCGGGACTCCTTCGCTGATGCGATTCATAACATGCACGGCGATGTCGGGAGGTGGTGGCACACAGTATGAGTAACTGGTGAGATCAGCCCATTCTTGGGTATACTTAATATTAGAATTAGTGTTATGAGGTGCACGGCCTAGCCGGTGGGTCACACACCTGTGGGAAGTTTGCACCCATTAGTTGGGGTATTTTAGATGTTTATTCTAGATATTTTCGCTACATCGCTTGACAGTGGGTTGGCACTCTACACTACTTGTAGGTTGAGCTGCACCCATTGTCGGGGAAGTAAACGAACCAACCGAGTGTTCGGCTCTGATGTTTCACCCTTGGTGACCGATATCCTCCTCCCGGAGAGTCGACACCTTGTGCAGGGTTCATCATCCGCCTCGCGGCATCATTAACACCACTACCGCTTTCGCGTGTTTACTTTGTGTGTGTTTTCTTTATTTCTGTCCCTGTTATACAGGTAGCACTACTTGGTGTACCGGTGCATACCGTTCGTGGCTCGACACACTCGCGTGGGCCATTACCGCTCTCGCGTGTCATCGCTACACTCGTGGGTACCGCGTGCTACGCACGTGACGCTACTGCCGACTTTGTGTCGTGTGTTCTCTACCGCTGGACGCTTCTTCTTCGCCGCTTCGCTCCCTCCATTACTTGGGAAGGGTCGACCCCAGTCTTACACCCGGCATTGCCGTGTCGTACGTGTGGGAGCGCTCTACTGCTGTGCTCGCCTCTTGAGAGAGGGTCTGAACCGCCTTTGCGTGTCTTTCCCCATCGCTGGGTTTTGCACAACAATTGGTCTCCCGACTTAGAAGTCGCGTTGATCCAGCAAGTCGGTTTTCTGATCAATTTCCGGTTTGCCGGTTCGTATCTGGTCGTGGAGATACACTACACAGTTTGTACTGGAAGGTTTTGCCGACAGACGTCGTGTTGGTACTGCTTTCCTCATTTTGGGTTGTTGTTTGGACACGGTTTACTACCGGTGGCACTACCTATTTCCGTAGTGTGTGATTCCCGTCCGTACGGTTGTTGTCACCCCGTTTGGGTTGTCTACTGTTCCCAGCAATCTGGTCGAATCAGCCCTAATTCCGTATACGGCTGTTCCCGTTGGTACGGTCGGTTCGTCCGACTTGTCGGTTATCGTCACTCGTGTGAGGACGCTACACTCATTCGAGGTTAATTTGTTGTTTTGCTTTCCTGTTCCCAGTTTTCTGGTTGTATCTCGTCGTGGACGATGGTGTCGGGCAAGCGCTTGAGCCCTACGAAGTCTCGCTCCGTTGGCTCTGGCTTGCCCCCGCGTCTGCGGTCTGTTCCTGAACCCCTACAGGGGGATGGAAAGAAACCCGGAAACCGGAAACAGCCTGTCAAGTCGTCTGACGCCCCAGTGGCTGGGCCCTCATCTGCTCCTTGGGAGGTTCTTATACCCCCTGTCGCGCCGAAGGATGCGCTCGTAAACGAGTTGGAGACTCAAGTTCGTGTGCTTGAGGCTCAGACTGCTCTCATGAGGAGTTCTCATGAAGCACTCGTTTCCGAGGTCGACACACTTCGTTTGAAGGTTGACGCAGCCCTCAACGGAGGTGTATCAGATGATCTACGTATTTTACGGAAGGATGTTAATGCACTCTTGGAGGTTCTTCAAGGATATCCCGGTTTCACCGAGGAGGTCGACACGAAGTTCATTCGAATTCTTGGCCGTCTTGAGACGTTAGAGGCCACCATCCGTGAGGATGACGGCCCTGTTGCCGCCTCTGCGGGAGTGTCTCGTGGTACACGTGACTGGAAGTCCGGGAAGAGGCACTCTAAGAAAAGGAACGTCGACGAGTATGACTCGGATTCGTCACAGTCTTCTGGTATTTCAAACCGCTTGGCGGGTTCCTTATCATCGAGCTCGTCAAGTGACGGTGAACGTCGCGCTCGTTCTACGCGTTCGCGGAGTTCTACGTCCACCTGTGGTGTTGTTGGTACCCGGAAACGGGGGCGAAAGCATTCAGGTTTGAGGGAACTGGAGCCGACGAATCCCTTGTTCAAAAGGTTGTTATCCTACCGGTATTACCGTTTGGAAGATTCAAGTTTAAATCGGACGCCCCGAGGCACGGGTAAGGTGAAGGACTGCATCAAACGCATGTCCTTAACCTTTCGCAACCAGTTGTTCACTGGGAAGGATCCCATTCTGGTGCTTGACTTTCTTTCACGCTTTGTAGCGGAAGCTGACATCCTCGGCATGAGTGAGGGGCAAGCTTATGTTGCCTTACCGTATTTTCTACGTGGACTCGCTGAAGATCAGTATAACTCTGTAAGAAGTTCATCTCGCGCCTCTGAAGGAGGGGTCACTTGCTGGCCCGAAGCACTGCAGTATTTGTTGCGCTCGTATGCGACAAATACCTCTATCGAGGAAGCAATCACCGCGTTGCGGGAGACGAAACAACGCTCGAAGGAGTCGGAGACCGAGTACTCGGTACGCCTGAATAAGTCATTCCACCGTTGTGGCAATGTTTACTCGTCAAACGAGCGCTGTACGCTGTTTATCAACGGATTGAATCCGGCTATTCGTACTCTGGTTGCCCAGCGACGGGAAGACCGGAAGAAGACTACCTATCTGGAGTTAGTCCAGTACGCGAAGGCGGAGGGGGACGCCTTGCGCGCACGCACCGGATACCGGGTTTCAACCAAAGCGTTGCACCTCGACGGAGGGTCGTCATCAGCTTCACTGCTACCGCAGGACTTTTCTGGCCACGATGTGGATAACTTACATCTCGCACAGGTGGACCTGGGTTCTATTCCGACTACGGAGTTGCCTTCTACTTCAGAAGCCTCGTCGAAGACGGAAGATGCAATGCTTTACGCAGACCGTCCACGCGTTCGCGGTCCTCAAGTACCCTATTCAGGGAGTCGTGACCAGCGACCTGGTTGGGTAAACCCGCGAACGGTGAAGTTTCAAGACCCACGGAGTTCCGGAAGACCACCCCTGATCTGTTTCACGTGTTACAACCACGGTCACGCAGCTCCGAACTGCAACCTCTCGATGAGGGAAATGCCCACGGTTGTGGCGAATTTTGAAGCGCTGACCCCCGCAGAACAGGCGTCAGTGCCGGTAGCCGCATATCTGCGTGCGAAGGCTGAGTACCCCCGTAGGGTGTCTGCTGCAGAATTGGCTGCGTTACTGCACTCTGGTTCGACCCAGGTCAATGTTTCACCGGCTCAAGCCGTGGCGGCAACCGCTGTTGCGCGTAGTTCTGTCGCTGTTCCACAGGAATCTGTGAAGAGGCCTGCTTCACAGGACGCCGATCCCGTTACAACGGATGGAACTCAGTTAAACTGAGTATGGGAGTCTCCAATGGAGAGGCGCCCGAGTCGAGGTCTACGGCGCCCGAGGCGTCACCGCCTCGCTCCCAGGTCAGAATCCTTTCGAGGAAACAGACCGACTTAGACGTGGACTCTACCACCATTGGTGTGTTACGTCGCCCGTGGATACGGTTCAGGAACAACCGGATCCCGGATCGAGTCATGGTAATGGCCAAGCGAAACTACAAGATATTTGCTGACCTTGGCCTATCTACCCAGTATATGGTGCGTCATCTCTCTGTCTTAGATACAGGTTCTGGCCCCAACTCCATTGTGGAGTCGTTACTACCGCCGGAAGTCCCCTGTCGAATCCGCCATGGACCCTTCATGGACGTGGCAGATGCTAACAATAACCCGTTACAAACGGTCGGAATGGTTTCACTGATTGTCAGGATTGGTAACTGCATCGAGCAGGTAGAATTCATCGTCTGCAAGACGCTCGCTGCCCCTGTCATTCAAGGGTGTGACTTCTGCGACAGATATGTCGAAGCCCATACGACCGCGTGCGCGTGAAGTGGAAATGGAAGATGGTTCGGTTGTACCGATTTTTCGTCGCTCATTACGCCGAGCGTCAGCTAAGCTGGTACCACTACCCGGTCCTCTACAGGATTCCTCACCTCCGAAGGAGTCGCCGAAGCTCCGCGTAGCGCGTCCAATTTCTATTCCGCCAGAATCCCAGGTTTGGGTTGATGTTACTGCCGCACCGCGTGGTTTGCGGCTTGTTCAACCATTGAACTCGTCATACGAGAAGCATCAGGTCGCGTTGGCGAGCGGAGTTGTTCAAATCAACAGCGAACACCCCTTTCGGGTTCTGTTAGCCAACTTTGGCAAGAAACCCCAGTATCTGGTGAAGAACCAAGTAATTGGAACTGTACTACCGCACCCTACGGCGCTTATCCCTACAAAGGTAACTGCCGCCGAGATGCTCGGGATTGCTGAAGAACGCACTGGTGTGCTTCACCCTAAGGAGGGGGAGGGGGAACCGTCGCGCTCGTCTGCGCCGGACCCGTCTCAGACGGTTGAACAAACGAATGACTCGGAAGTTAGGACCGTTCCTACGAGTTATGACAAGATTGACCCTATCAAGGAGTTAGAAGAATTGAATCTCGGTCATGTACCGGTTTCACACCGTGAGAAGTTGCGCAACATGTTGCGAGAGTTTACATCAATGTCGGATGGTTCCCTCGGAGAGGTTTCAACTACGGAACACCGGATTGACCTCCTGCCGGAGACCAAGCCGATTGGTCAGCACCCTTACAGGGCAGGCCCGAAAGCACGGGAAGAGGAAGAGTTTCAGATCAACAAAATGCTCCGCGCTGGCGTGATAGAACCGGCTCAGTCGCCGTGGGCATTTCCAGTTGTACTGGCTCCGAAACCCGATGGGGCCTGGCGCTTTTGTATCGACTATCGTCGCTTGAACGATGTCACCGTCAAAGACGTGTACCCCATACCTCGTATGGACGAGTATATCGACTCGCTTGGCGATGCTACTGTGTTCTCCACTTTGGATGCAAACTGGGGTTACTGGAAAGTACCAGTTAGACCGAAAGACCGTGACAAGACCGCGTTTACCTGTCATTCAAGACACTACCGCTTTAAGCGTATGCCGTTCGGGTTAACGAACGCCCCCGCTACGTTTCAGCGTGCTCTGGACATTTTGTTAGCTCGCTTCAAATGGCGGAGTTGCTTGGTATACCTCGATGACATCATCGTGTTTTCCAACAGTTTGGACGATCACCTCGAACATGTTCGGGAGATAATGACCGCTTTGCGAGATGCTGGAATTACTCTCAAATTGAGGAAGTGTGAGTTTTTCACTGACTGAGTGAAGTATCTGGGCCATTTCATACGTCCAGGACGGTTACTGATCGAGGAAGCTCGCGTAAAGTCCCTCAAAGAGGCGAAGCACCCCACTACACAGACAGAGCTACGCTCCTTTCTGGGGCTATGCAACGTTTATAGACGGTTCATTTCTCGCTTCGCGAAGATCGCGGGACCGCTCAACGAACTCCTGAAGAAGGGACAACCGCCCAAATTGGGACCACTTACCCCCACGCAAGTGGAGGCTTTCAACTCTCTTAAAGAGGCTGTTACCACGGCACCCGTGTTAGCGTTACCGAAGAACGGGTTGCCGTACACCGTGGATACGGATTCGAGCGATTACCAAATTGGCTGCGCTCTCTTTCACACTACACCCGAAGGGGAACGCAAACCAATTGGCTATTGGTCTCGTACGCTCAACGTGCACGAACGCAATTACTCGGTATCCGAGAAGGAGTGTCTCGCCATGGTATGGGCTTTGCAGACTCTACGACCATATCTTATGGGTGTGCACTTTACCGTCAATACGGATCATTCCGCATTGCGTTGGTTAATGTCAGTCACGGAGCCTTCCGGACGCTTAATGCGTTGGCGTCTTCGGCTTGCCGAGTTTGACTACGAGGTCACCCTTAAGAAGAGTTGTTTGAACGCGCAAGAGGATGCTCTTTCACGTCTAGGAACGGAAGGTGAAGCTTTACCCGTCGATGACGAGGATGAAGATATCCCCTGTTTCCTCATGGAGGAGGGTGATGAAGACTACGACATCGTGTCGGACGACATCTGTGATGATTTGCTCGTCGCAGACGGTGAAGACCCGGAATCCGGTACATTCGTCCCCATTACTCCAGAAGAGCTGGTGCGGGAACAGCAATCTGACCCGTTCTGTACGAGGATACGCTCCCAAATTAATGGTGGTGCTAACATCCCGTTCGGGGTCAACACACAAGGTTACCTCGTCAGAGTGGTTCGTTCTACCCCACAGATTGTGGTTCCTCACTCCTTACAAACAAGGGTATTGCATCTCTCGCATCACACGCGGATGGCTTCCCATCCGGGTGCTAAGCGGTTATACACGACACTGCGTCGCGATTTCTACTGGCCCGCGTTAGCGTTGGACTGCTACACCACCGTGAAGGCGTGTACACATTGTGCTCGCGAGCGAGTTAAACAGCGTTGCCATGCGAAGAAACTAACGTTATTCCCTGCAAGGGTGCCGTTGGAGTTTATTGCCATCGACATACTCGGTGCATTCTTGCGCCTTTTCCGAGGTAATCGGTTCTTACTCGTTATTACGGACAGATTCTCAAAGTTATTCCGGACAGTTCCGTTGAAGAATATCACAGCGCGCACCGTTGCGGAGGCATTTGTTCGCCACTGGGTAATGGTCTACGGTCCGCCGGCTAACCTCCTTTCGAACCATGGGCCGCAGTTCACTGCGAAATTCTTCCAGGATACCTGCCGGATACTCGACGTGAAGAACCTCTTTACGACGACGTATGACCCCCAATTCAATGGGCAAGTCGAACGGTTTAATCGGACGATACTCTCCGCGTTCCGGTCCTATACTGTGGATCACCCAAAGACTTGGGAATTCTACACGGACACAGTGACTTACGCGTACAATACGCAGGTTCACAGGATAACTGGGTTGTGGCCGTTTGAGCTCTTGCTCTTACGGACACCGCCGCCAGTTGCGGTTGAACCCTGAGCTAAGCTAGATACGTTCCCGTCTGTACGGGATCATTACCTGCAATGGAAGCAGTGGTTGTCCGCAATGGTACCTGTCGCCAGGTCATCAATGGCGAAAGCACAACAGGCTTACAAGCGGAACTTTGACGCTCGGGTGCGGAGACCGCTACCGCCACTGAAGGCGGGAGACCTAGCCTTTGTCAGGAAAGAATATTATAACCCTGAGAAGGAGATGCGTCACAAGCTTTCACCCATCGCCGATGGTCCATACCGCGTTACCAGCGTAAATCAGGACACAGTCGTACTGGAAGTTGGTGACGCTCATGAGCGTTTTTCCCGCGATTGCGTGGTACAGGGACCGACCGTTCATACGGGAGTCGTTTCGAATGCACAGCAGGAAGCAGGACAGGCAGAGAACCGAAAAACCTCGTCGCAGAACACTACATTCCCTGTGAGGCTTCGTCACCCAACACGGGGTCTCGCAGATATACCGATTATAACCTCGCAAACCGAGATATCGGAACATACACCGCTGGTGAAAGCGAGTTTCATAGCGTCTATTACACCATCAACAGACGTGATGACTGCTCCCCATAGCGCTCCACCTAAGGATGGGGAGGGGGGATCACGCGGTGTCACGAAGAGTGGGTCACCGGTGTCTCTACCGTCGCAGTATCGTGGTTCATGGGAAAGTAGTGAAGAAGAGGCAGAGTCGCCTCAGGACACCGTCGAAGACGTAGTTGCTACGGACACCACTGTCAGTGGGAAGGATTACCCGCTGTCGCGTGTTGAATTCGCGAATGAAGCGCAGCAGTCTGCCGCTGTCGCGCAGCACTGTGCGGAGAATATACAACCTTCCACGAAGGATCACGACCTTTCAGAACGACACCGCACATAAAGAACGGACTCGAGGTTGTCCCAGAATACTGGTGGTGCTCACCCACATGGGGAATTGTGGCAGGAACACGCGCCCACCGTCGCACGGACGCAGAACGCGGAGCATGCGCTCGTTCGAGAAGTTCCATCGGCAAGGCCGGAAGTTGATCAAGAACACTGGACTTTTCGGCAGAGAAAGGCTACAGCGAAGCTGGATACTGTATCACGGAGTATTCTGGATGCCCAGTGGCCGCAAACCGTCGCTGACGACCGCCGCACACCGCCTTCACAGGCGCGCACAAAGGAAGTCACGGCAGATCCCGGTATCCTTGACACTGCAGAGCAGGAAGAAGAGAAGAAGCTCGCTGAAGTGGAGAACCAGTACCATGCTTCGGGTGATGGTGATATGCCGTTACATCCAGCCGTAGGGAAGTCGCAAGTCGCACGATATGACGTTTCACGAAGTCAGGACGGCGCACCGCTCGTCGGAGATACGGATTACACCCCTGATTTAGGGATGAAGCACACTGAAACCGCTGGCGCGCTTGTGCACCACAAATCACGTGGTGCGCAGCGCGCGCCACACAAGGGGCCAATCACAGCGCGTGGCAGTGCAACCACTGCGAAGCGTCGCGTGCCGTCACGTGAACCGGCACGTGCCGTGGTGAACAATCTGCCTCCCCGTCCGCCTTCACCGTCAGAACGGGAACTACAACAGGAACTAGCCGTTCGCAGAGCCGCCAAAGCGGCGAAGCTGCTTGAAGAAGCCCGAAAACGGGAACCAAACACTCAGCAGAGGACAAGTCTACCGCCGAAGGCGTCAGGAGAAACTCACAGCACCGCTATTGACAATGATACGGCACTGCCGCGGCGCGCTGACGACCCGTCGCAGGAAGAGTTTGAGCACAGCGTATACTCGGAAGAGTTCGTCGTAGACCACATTGTGTGAAACAGTTGGAACCCGAAGGGGTATTTTCAGTACCAGGTACGCTGGTATGGCTATCCGCCGATGAGGGACTCGGACGAGCCCGTGGAGCACCTACCCCGATCGAAGATCGTGCAGTACCACCGTCTCACTAACACGCCGTTGCTGGCTAATTTACACCAGGCAATGGTCCGTTAACACACGTCGCTGGAGACGGAGGCTTATCAGGTACCACGCACGGATGGTTCTACGAACCACAATCATCTCTCGAGAGAAGCTGTGACAAGCCCCAGAGAAGTACTGTACCGCTACTCGCGTGGTGAAGACACACCCTGGGAAGAGGAGAGTTGCAATTCGAACAGTTATGCCCTCAGGAAGAGGAGAAGTTAAAAATCACTCGTAAGAGGAAGAAGCACTCGTAAGAGAAAGATCACCCCGGAAGGGAGAATTTAAGAAGTATAAACCTTGGCAGAAGGTAAGAAGTCTTGAGATCAAGAGAAGTTCA
This sequence comes from Gracilaria domingensis, assembly GCA_022539475.1. Classification (NCBI taxonomy): domain Eukaryota; phylum Rhodophyta; class Florideophyceae; order Gracilariales; family Gracilariaceae; genus Gracilaria; species Gracilaria domingensis. The sequence continues at coordinate 301,319 of VCMS01000071.1, forward strand.
CAGTTTTATTGGTCATTGTTACTAGGTTGTGGCTCGCTAGTCGAGCACACAACGGCCAATTTATTGGGTATCAGCTAGAAAAGTATCCTTGGAGGGAAAGCTGCACGAGTTACTCGGATTTCTGCCCGTCCTCCGCGCTCGCAAGCTGCGCTACGAGTGCGTCGGGCATCTGCGAGACGTCGCCAGATGCCGCGTTGGAAAGACCAGCCTCGCTGAGGAACTCAGCAATCACGGCAGCCCGTGCTTCGCTGGAGAGTTCCGCGTTCGCAGCTTCATTCGGCGTAGCCGACGCCGCCATCGCAGGCGAAGCAACAGTCTTTGCTGGAGTTGAAGCCGCCATAGGCGAAGGCACCGGAGCTACTGCGAGCCCAGGAACCGCTTGAGGCGCAGAAGGAACATTCACCGGGCTCGGGAAGGCCGCGTTAGCACCCGCTTGGGGACCTGGCACTGCTGGAGCAGATGCTGTCCCCTCCACCGGAGCTGCCGCGAAGTCGTCGTCGCCATACTCGTCACTGTCATCGGGAGCGTCATCAACCATGATGTTCTGATCCCCAACAGGGTGGAAGAACTAATCAGTTATGATGAAGCCCGTAGGGTGCCCCGGAGGGATGACTCGCTCGGCATTCCGAAGGAGCTCCGCCTCGGCGTTGGTAATCGGCACCCGTGTCCAGGGATCGCAATAGATGTAATCACCCGACAGTGGGGACCTGCGACCCGGAGACCGATCAATAGCGAGATCACCTTCGTCCCGCGTGCTTTGTGAAAGAGGAACCTGGCTCCAGTCGACTCCGTTAATCACTCGCAAGAGGCACATGACTTCCGAGAGGTTTCCATTACCGCCAAGCGAGATAGTGAGATCAAAGGTTTGGATGAGTTCCCACAAGCGCGGGGGAATGAACCGCAGTCGATACTGGTCATAAATCTCGTTAAGGAGATACACTGCTGTTCGCGCCGCCCACTCCGTGAGGACGACGCTCCACCATCCCGTAAACGAGTTTGTCACGAGCCTACTACCAACATACGTGAGAAAAGGTCGGAGTTTTACATAACAGCCACGGCAGACCTCCACCGACGCCCACACGAAGGGGAGAGGAACATATCTCCCACGCATGTGGCGCGGACGAATCCGGTTTGACTCCGTGTTTTTATACGGGATAAGATAACCCCATCGAAAGCGGGCACGTCGTTCGGGACGGATCATCGTTTGAAGGTAGTTGGACCGCGGCACGCGTGGGAGATATCTAAATTCAGCACGCAGGAGCGGACGGGTCCAGCACAGGAGATTCTGGGAAACGGGGACGTTCTGGTAGCGCTCCACCACACGGGCGAGCCGGGCAAGATTCTTTTCATATTGGATTTCGCCGAGTGTTCGGAAGAAGGCCACGTCAAAACGGAAGTTCACCGGAATCGGGCGCTCTGAGTAGGTTCAAAACATTCGCATGTGCGCTACGCGAACCATGGCCGCTCGAGCAGAGTTATGCGACTGACCACGATGGTGGACGAGCGCGTTGGTAGGCACGGTAATCCGGTAATGCCAGTCGAACGTTACTGTCATCCAGACGTGCACGCTCGCTGGGAGGTGACGACTGCCATCGGCATACGCCTCGACCAGGGAACGGTTGGTCACGCCTTGCGGATGAAACCACGGAGCCCGTAAGAACGGTGTGGGATTGCTGCGAGGGTCGACGTTGTCGAGGTCGTCATATGACGCCCACGCGCCCGCATGCGGGTTGACTACCGTGTGGACCGGGACAGCAGGAGCGATCCAGTTTCACTGCGGTACGGACGCCGGGGGCCGAAGTTGACCACCCGTCTGGTGGAAGAGGCGCCGTGTGAAATCCCGGATTGACCGGTTGCGGAAACGGAACGCCAGCGGAAGACGGCTGTGAGAGAGGGACTCCAGAGGAAGAAGGGTGTACAGGCCCAGCGATACCACCAACGTATTGGCTCTGAGACCCGCCAGGCGTTTGGTTGCTACCCTGATTCGGGTTCGGCATCGCAGGAAGCGCACGAAGAAAAGACGAAAGCGCTGGAAGCGAGAGAGAAGAGAGAGCGCGCCGAGGTATCGGAGGAGACACTACCGCAGTACGCGTGGAGAGGGGTTGACCGGAGGCGCCGTTAGAAGAGACCGGGGAGGCCGGATTGGAGAACGTCATGGCGTCGTGCTTAAACGCACTACAGAGGAGGAAAGCGAAACCGCTCGCGGAGTCTTCTCGCTCCCTAAGGAGGGACAAATGTAGTGCAACGCGATTGCGGGACTCTATCCCTGATGCGATTCATAATATGCACGGCGATGCCGGGAGATGGTGGCACACAGCATGAATAACTGGTGAGATCGGCTCACTCTTGGGTATACTTAATATTAGAATTAGTTTTATGAGGTGCACGGCCTAGCCGGTGAGTCACACACGTGTGGGAGGTTTGCACCCATTCATTCGGGTATTTTAAGTAGATATTTGTAGCATATCTGCTGTACCACACTGACAGTGGGCCAACCTACTGCCCTACTTAGTAGGTTGAGCTGCACCCAGTGCTGGGGAAGTAAACGGAACAACCGAGTGTTCGGCTCTAACTTTCCACCCTGGGTGTGTAGTAAACTCCTTGCGGAGAGCTTGCACCTTGTGAAGGGATTGTTATCCGCCTCGCGGCATCTCTAACACCACTACCGCTATTGCATGTTTATTTTGTGTGCGCGTTTGTTCGTTTTTGCCCTTGTCACACAGGTGCTGCTGCGCTGCATACCGGTGCCGACCGTTCTTGGCACGACCACCCGCGTGGCTCCTTACCGCTTCCGCGTGTCGTCGCCACTCTCGTGAGAGTATTCTACTCGCCACTGTGACGTCACTGCCGACAGTGTCGTTATCTCTACCGCTGGACGCGTCTTCTTTGTTTTTCGGTCTCTCCGTCGTCGGGAAGGGTTGACCCTGGAGTTACGCCCAGCCTAGCCGTGTCATCCCGTGAGGGCGCTATACTGCTGTGCAGCCCTATAAGAGGGAGGTCTGAACCGCCTTTGCGTGTCATTCTCATCGCTGAGTTTTGCACCACAGTGTTGCGCACATGTCAAAAACACAGCTTAAATAGCTGTTGGAAGTGACACTTAATCCAGAGCAACACGACGTAACAAACTGAGATCGTCTTTGGGCCGCGTTTTGGAGACGCGGAGGTTCGCTGAGACCGCAGGAAGGATGGAGGTGCAAAACAAAGCGAGCACAGCAGGCTGCCGCTGACATTGTATCATAGCGCAATGGTATTGGCTTGGCATGGTATGCCGTTGCTGCCAAAACTCTGGCTAAAACAGATTATACAGTGAGACTTTTGGCGGTCCGAACAGCTATACCGTTGCCGATAGCGTTTCGTAGTCTGTAGAGCAAAACGCCCTGGAGAGGGATGCATCGAGGTGCTTTTCATAGTATACTCATCCGTTACCAATTTCGACACCTCATGTTATGAGAGGCTACTGTAGTGATGATCTTTTTTTGGGGTATGCCTGGAAAGGGTAGTGTTCCTGCACAGGTGTGCTGAGTTAGCCCTATGCCGGGTGCGCCGTGGTAAGTCTGCCACGGTTTCACACGTGTTGGGTGTTGGCCGGCAGTGCCGGATACTTAGGTATTTTTAGCTGATATTTTCGAGTGCCCTATATAGGTGGCGGCACTTGCCGCCACTGTACGGGAAGTAAACCTCAAGGAGGCCTTTGGCTCTAGCTTCTTGCAGCGTGCGAACGGTTCTTCGTCCCTTACCGGGCTAAACCGCCGCATCTCCGGAGTTGCTATCCACCTATGTCTCCAAGGAGTACTAGATCGCCGTTACAGCATCTTTTTGTTGTTTATTTGTTAATATGTCCGTCATACGGCTCTTGTTTCTCTGCCCTGTTATACAGGTTTTGCCCACTAGTCTCGGGACTTATTCCCGTTTACCACGAGTCTGTGTTTCGCAGTGCGGCTCGTTTGCTGATCTTTTGCTGCCTTATACCGTTGGGTTGGATATCCCCACTCGCTGTGGCACACCGGAACATCCGGATACCTACGCCGATTCTTCCCCTTTACCTCCGACTGCACGCTCAGATCGGGGCCACCCGGACTTACACCCGGCATCGCGCGTGCCTATCGGAGGGTTGTACTGCTGCATCTACCTCTATAGAGAGCGGGTTTCTAACAACGTGTCGGTGCGCTTTCCGCGACGCGGGTCTTGTTTTTCCACTCGTGGGATTGCACCATAAACTGGTCTCCCGACTTAGAATCGGCTTTATCTGCCAACATCTGTTGGAGTTGGTTCGTTTGTTTGAGGCCCAGATAGTTGGAAGTATCTGTTCATACGGTTCTTTCATTGTCCGTTTTCGGAAGTTGTTTGGGTTGCCAAATGGCCGACTGTGTCGATGAACGATGTCTTCCCTTCGCCGGAGTGGCGCTCCCCGTGCCGCTTCTGTGCCCGGTTCGTTCGGCTTGCCAGCAAGTCTGCCTCCGCTTCCGAAGGACAGGATCGAGTTCCGCGGTAATGGCGCTCCGAAACAGGCTTCCCGGGGTCTCCGTTCTGATAACGGGACCCCACCCACTCGTGAGCCAACTGAAACTGCACCTGTGGCTGATTCCGCCGCAGCGGTTGACGTTACGTCGTCGCGGTCCGACAAGTACACCCTCCGTGAATTAGAGACTCAGGTTCGCATCCTGCAGAACTCCCATGTGGGCCTCATCCGGGATATTACGAAACTACGGCAACGGCTCGATGAAGCCGGTATCCGGGATGTTTCGAGCGACGTCCGTGTTTGACGGTCTGATGTCAACCAGATCATAGAACACCGACAGGTGTCGACTGCCCTGCACGAGCAGACTTCCGCGAGCCTGGACCTCTTGGCTACCCGTCTGGAAACGATCGAACAAATCATTATTTCTGATGCAGTTACGCCCACAGCCGCGGTTTCCGAAGGTTCTCGGCATTCGCACCGCTCCCGGGGTCGCCCGGCTAAGAAGAAGAAGGTTAAATTGGAGTCTGATTCATCTTCTTCGTTCTCTTGAGAAGAGAAACCAAAAATGTGGGATCTTCATGCCACTCATCGGACAGCGAGAACGATCGCTCTCGCCAGCGCGCTACCCACTCGCCGACGACTGAAGTAACGCAGAGCGTCACGCGCGGCCGTACCAAAGGACGGAGACACTTTGGATTGAAGGAATTGAAGCCGACGAATCTACTGTATCGGAAGTTACTGTGGTACCGATATTATCGGCTTGAAGACACGAGGCCACAGAGATCCCCACGTGGGACTAGCAAAGTGCGAAATCATCTCCGACAAATGGAGCTCGCGCTAAAGTCCCACAAGTTCTCGGGGGAAGATGCAATTCTTGTCTTGGAATTTCTTAGCCGCTTCGTGACGGAAGCCGATGTACTTCGGATGAGTGAGGCACAGGCCTACATTTCGTTGCCGTACTTTTTGAGGGGCGTAGCCGAAGACCAATTCAATTCGGTCCGTGGGTCCACTCGAGCCTCCGAAGGAAGAGTTACGTGCTGGCCTGAGGCCATACAATACCTCTTGAGGTCGTACGCTACGGGTAATGCAATACAAGGTGCTATACTCGTGCTGCGAGACACTAAGCAAAGAGCCGAAGAGTCGGAAGCTGTTTATTCTACCCGCCTCAACAAGGGTTTCCAAAGGAGTGGCAACGTGTTCTCCGCAGCTGCTGTGTACGATGTTTGTTGATGGCCTAAATCTTTCGATCAAGACGCTGGTTGCCCGTTATCGGGAGAACAAACGCCGGATTACCTATCTGAAACTCGTACAATTTGCCCAAGCTGAGGGAGATGCAGCTCGAGCACACTCTGATGTAAAGACGCGCACGCGCCGCCTCCTTCATGTAGAAGGCCGGGACTCTTCTTTGCCTCTTTCGCGAGATTCGATTTAAGGAGGTAATGATAACTTACACCTGTTACAAGACGATAGTTCAATGCCGACTTCGGAATTGCCGTCAAAGACAGAGCAGTCTACAGTGGACACAGACCTCGCTCTGTACGCCGGTCAGCAGGTTCCGGTTTTGCATGTGCCACACGCAGGTGGATATTGCAACCAACGCCCTGGATGGAGGGACCTGTATCCTCCTCGATAGGAGCGCGGGCTGCCCAAGGGGGATCTTCTTCGTCACCTTATTTGCCACACCTGTTACAGGCATGGACCCATCGCTCCGAATTGTTTGATGCCCATACGGGATATGGCAAAAATCGTGTCCCAGTACGAGTCGTTGATGGCCGCCGAACAGAGACGTGTTCCCGACAAATCGTACCTTCGTGCGAAGGAGGAGACTCAGCCTGGAAGCCAGGAAACGGTGCCATCGAATGGTTGATCTGTAACCGCTCCTGCGGAATCGCAACCTCCGCAGATTGGCAGCGAAGCTCAGAAAAACTGAGCATGGGAGCCTCCAGCAACGGAGAGGAGCCCCCAGTGACGGGGTCTAGTGCGCATGAATCTGAGAGGCCTCGCTCCCCGGTCACAATCCTTTCGAGGAGGATGGCCACTACGGACGTGAACTCCGAGCACCTTGGTGTCTTGCGTCGCCCGTGGATACGGTTTAAGAACAGCCCGTCCCCGGATAGATTCCTAGTCATGGCGAAACGTAACTACAAAGTTTACGCCGACCTAGGGATTTCCGACAAGTATATATGGTTCGGCAGTTTGCCGCTCTCGATACAGGAGCTGGGCCAAACGTTTTGGTTGAGGCTATGATTCCGCCGCACTCGCATTCTCGCGCTCGTGCTGCGCCCCATATTGATATCGCAGATGCAAATAATCGGCCACTCTCGACAGTGGGAGTGATAGACCTGCTTGTCAGGCTTGGCCGTTACGTGATGAAGCTCGATTTCTTGGTTTGCAAGCAGCTCGCTGCGCCGGTTATACTCGGATGTGACTTCTGTACCCGCTTCGTCGAATCAATTCGACCGCAAGGAAGAACCATCGAAATGGAAGATGGGACCACTGTGCAGATCGTTCGGCATCCCTTTTGACCGGCTTTGAAGAAGCAGGTTCCCTTGCCTGCTTCGCAAGAGCCTGCATCTGATGAACGGAAGTCTACGAAGCTCCGAGTCGCTCGGTCTATTCGCATTCTGCCTGAATCGCAGGTCTGGGTTACTGTAACATCTCCACAATGTGGCTTACAAACGGTGCAACCGTTGCCTGCATTACAGGAGCAGCATCAGCTCGCCCTGGCTAATGGGATTGTTTTCGTTGTACCCGAGAAGCCTTTTCAGGGGTTGGTTGCAAACTTCAGCCGTTTTCCTCAATGGTTGGTCAGGAGCCAAGTTATTGGTTCATTGCTTCCGCATCCTACGGCTATAGTGCCTACTCAGGTTTCTGTGGCCGAAGTTATCGGAATACTCCAAGCTGAGGAGAAGGCGGAACGGAACAATTCCGAGCCGAATATTGGACCGAAGAGTTCGTCGCGAGATACTACGACGACTTCGTCGGATGCAAACCACCGCAACCTGTCGAAGGAAGCAATGCCGACCGTCGACAATAATAAGAAGGACCTGAGTGCGGCTGACACGAAGGATAAGGCAGTACAGAAACTGGAGTCTCTGGATCTTGAACACGTCCCAGAGACTCACCGCGATGAGTTACGGCATATGCTCGAAGAGTTTACGCCCATGTGGGATGGCACGCTCGGTAAGATTGTAATAACCGAACATCGGATTGATTTAATGCCGAACACACGGCAAATCTCACAGCACCCTTACAGGGCAGGACAGACAACTCGGCAAGAGGAGAAAGCTCAAGTTGAGAAAATGCTCCGCGCTGGAGTCTTTGAGCGAGCTCAGTCACCTTGGGCATCGCCGCTGGTGCTCGTCTTGGGTCTTGGCGATTTTGCATCGATTACCCCAAGCTGAACGCGGCCACGGTCAAGGACGTATAGCCTATCCCACGAAAAGATGAATGCATCGATTCGTTAGGCGACGCGAAAGTGTTCACAAGCCTAGACGCGAATTGGGGCTTTTGAAAAGTTCCCGTGCGCGCCGAAGATCATAAAAAGACAGCTTTCGTTTGTCATGAAGGATTGTACCGATTCAATCGGATGCCCTTTGAGTTAACAAACGCGCCAGCCACATTTCAGAGAGCTGTGGATATTTTGCTCACCCGCTTCAAGTGAAAGACTTGCCTGGTTTACCTGGACGACATCATTGTCTACTCCAGCAAATGGACGATCACTTGACCCACGTACAAGACGTGATGCGAATCCTACGGGATGCAGGCATTACGCTCAAGCTCAAGAAGTGTGAGTTCTTCGCCGAAACCGTCAGATATCTCGGCCACGTTTTCCGTCCTGGACGGCTGTCGATAGACGAAGTTCGTGTGAAAACCCTCAAAGAGGCTAAGCATCCGCGGACGCAGGCTGAACTCCGGTTTTTTCTCGGCTTGTGTAATGTTTATCGCCGCTTCATACCGAACTTTGCGGACATTGCAGCCCCGTTGAACGAGCTTGTCCGCAAAGGACAGCCAGTCAACCTGGAAGATTTCGACGACCGCAAGGATGCGGCTTTCTCATCGCTGGTCGAAGCGGTTACTTCGCCACCAGTCTTATCCCTACCCAGGGCTGGTTTTCCGTATGCAATAGATACGGATGCGAGCGACTACAAAGTTGGCTGCGCCCTGTTCTAGACCACCAAAGATGGCGAAAGATTGTCAATTGGGTATCGGTCAAGAAGCCTCAACGTTCAAGAGAGGAATTACTCGGTACGCGAGAAGGAGTGCTTGGCAGTGGTTTGGGCCTTACAAACACTGCACCCCTACCTAATGGGGATTCGTTTCATTGTCCATACCGATCATTCGACCTTGCGCTGGTTACTCTCTATTGCATAGCCATCTGGCCGCCTAATGCGGTAGAGAATCCAGTTAGCCGAATTCGATTTCAAGATTCGGTACAAGAAAGAACTCCTAAAAACTCAGGCTAATGCACTGTTTCGCTTGAAAACAGCGGCTGAAGCCGCGCCAGTCGATGATCTGTAGATACCGTGCTTCCTCGCGGAAGACGGCTCGACCGATGCCGATGAAGATTTTGAAGAACGGGACATCTACGATGCTGTTTTAGCCGTGTCAGACACGCACCCAGAACCGGGTTCTTTCGTACCGATCAAGCCGGAAGAACTCATCCGGGAAAAGCACGGACCGCTTTTGTACGGAGATTCGTAGCCATTTGAACGGCGGAGCACGGCTGCCTTTCGTCAAGAACGACCAAGGATTCCTCATCCGGACTGTCGGACAGAGACAACAGATTGTGGTTCCGCCCTCACTTCAGTCACGAGTACTGCATATGTCGCACTATGCGAAGCTCTCAACCCACCCTGGTGGCAGGATGTTGTACTACACCTTGAGAAAGGACTTCTACTGTCCAGCGATGGCTTTCGATGCGTATGCCACTGTTCGTGGATGTTCTGATTGCGCAAAGAACCTCGTCAAACTGCGAAAGTATTCCGAAAATTCGTTACTCTTCCTTGCTAGGGCTCCACTCGAATTCGTAGCTATTGACTTGCTCGGTGAGTTTATTCGTATTCGCGATGGAAACCGGTTTTTACTTGTGATCACCGAAAGCTTTTCTAAGCTGGTACGGACTGTGCCTTTGAAGAAGGTTACCGCCAGTGCGGTCGCCCAAGACTTCGTTACACACTGGGTTTTTGTCTACGGGCCGAAGATTGATTTGTTATATGATAATGGACGGCAGTTTGCGGTTAGGTTCTTTCAATACGTCTGCCGCATCTTGCGGATCCAAAACTGGTTTACGACAACCTACCATTCCAAGATTAATGGGCAGGTCCAACGTTTTAACCACACAATTCTTAATGCATTGCGAACGTTCGTCGCCGATCACCCAACAGAATGGGATCAATACAACGATGCGGTGACTTATGTCCACAATACGCAGGTTCATCCCACTACTCAGATCTCGCCGTTCGAGCTTGTGCTATCTCGCATTCACCGTCGGCGGTCATCGAGCCACAGCCAATTCTGGATAAGTTCCTCTCGCCCCGCCTACACACGGACGCGTGCAAGGGCTGGCTCACAAAGATCATTTTTACGGTTAGGCAGAATATTTCTAAGGCACAGGCCGCCTACAAGCGGGATTTTGACGCCGGAGTGCACAAACATGCCCCTCAGATCAGGGAAGGTAGCTTTGCCTTCATACGAAAGGAATACTACAATTCCGAGAAGAAGAAGTGCTACAAGCTGCCTCCTATCGCAGATGGTCTCTACCCGGTCATTTCAGTTACCGACACTACGATTGTTCTTGACATCAAGGGCGAGTAGGAGCATTTCTCGCGGGATCGCGTAACGCCTGGGTTAACGCCCGCTTCTCAGGAAACGCAACCGGAAACGCCGGATACCGCTACGCCTACTGTGGACTCAGCCGCCGAAGCGAGAGCACGCATTTCGTTGTCAGTATTGCCGCATCCTAACCGCGCACTTGCTGACTTGCCGGCTAAGCCGGAATCACCCCAGTCCGTCTCTGATACCTCTCATGTACACACTCCGATACTTGCCTCATCGGAGATACTAACCACCGCCCCCGACGCTCCAACTGAGGAGGTGGAGGAGGCAGATCGCTCTTCGTCGTTGTCACCGTCGTCGACGGAATTAACTTCGCAGCCCTCTATTCCGCAACACCACACGCTGACGCAAGAGAAGCAGCCGGAGATCCGGAGCGAAGAGACTGACCCGCAGTTGCGGCTGAAACCTCTCGAGGAGAGCACCATTTCGGTGGAGCACGAAGCTGGAAAACTAGAAGAACACCAGGATGTAGCTGCTGCAGAATCCGTCGCTTCGCTCGCGGATGGTACTGTATTGCCGTTACAGACGAAGGGACAGGAGCCGGCCTCAGCTGTGCAGCGTAAAACCGGCACGCCGTGAAAGAGTGTGGCAAACACAGCAACGCCCGCGTCAAATGCAGAAAATACACGGTTGCCGCAGCCGGAGACCGACAGCGGGAGCGGTAATGCATCAAGGAAAGCCGGAAGTCCTGGGGGAAAGTTTATCGAAAGAGACCGTGATTTGACGGGAGACCCGAGTTCGGGAGACTTTATTGAAGCATCGAGTGATGAAGCCGTTGAAAACACGGAGAAAACCGCCGATATGGCCAGCCCATACGCCACAGTAAGTGGAAAGAAGCACAACTCTACACGCGCGCACACAACGCGCCAAGTGTCTGGCTTCGCCGGCGCTCCCCCTCCAGTGGAGGATGACAGCACACGAGCCCGGTACGTGCCTGCTGTAATGCTCTCGGCCGCCGAAGACAGAAATTCCGAGTTTGAATCGGCAGCTCACAGCAATGCAACGGCGCAGGCTCTATCAACAGCAGGAATTGGCGCAACGCCACCACCTCGCGTATAACAGCACCACTCGCTGGCGCACCGCAATGCAAACCGTTCACTTCCACGACGGGAGATTGCGCCGGAACGCCAGAAGCTCGCTATTCGAGAAGACGAAAGTAAGGTCTCGGCCCGATAACACGGGAAGGAAAGCCAGAAATCTGGACGCCTCAATGTCAGGAGCACACAATCGTCACTAGGGCCACCTGGCGTACAGAACGAACTGCCGTCAGGACGGAAGCAGTTGGTCAACGATGCCCCCGACGGGAACGCTAGCAGCGTCGCCTCAAAAGATGACACAGTAACCAGACTGCACACCAAGCGGCGCGTCCTCGACAGGGAGTACGTTATGGACCGTCTGATCAGTCACGGCTCTGCCTCTGATGGAGAGCTATTGTATCGAGTCCGTTGGTACAGCTGTCCTTCCTCGAAGAACGAACATGAGCCTATCGAGCATTTGCCTCGCTCTAAGGTCCTACAGTACCACAGTCACACACGAACACCAATACCGGCTACGCTGGACAAAGTTTAAGTGGGTTGACCACCCACAACTTGTGAGATAAGCCGTCTCAGACGGAAAATGCCGCCTCATGCCGACGCAACTACGTTGATATTGAAATGGTGCTCAATGCAGGACCTCTTTGATGGACAAACAAGCGGCGAAAGGCGGAAGCCACTTACAGTGGAGAAGAAGATAAAGAAGAAAGAAGCCTAGGAAGGAGAAGAAGCCAGGACACTGGAAAGAAGACGAAGAAGCTTTATCGCTACAGCCGCTTCTGCGGAAAGTTAGACCTCTCTTGTGGTCCATTTGCAACAGCCTCGAACGAGGTATTGCTCACTGAGAAGGGGAGGAACAAGAAGAAATATTTGAGCCAAGCTAGCAAGGCTGGATAAGTTTACCTCTAACTATTGAGTTTTCCCCTCATCATCGGGGTCTACTACTGTAGGCCGTCAGGGATCTCGAGCCGGAGAGTTACGCACCGGACGTCCTAGCACGTGGGGTGCCCCCACTACCGGGAGCCTTGGAGAAGCGCTGTGCCTCTATCGCTTGCAGTTTCGACTCGTCGGTCAGAGTATCGAAAACGGCCACTCCCACGCATCGAAGGAAGTCGCGAATGACCGCCGCTCGCGGAGTGAGAGAGAAACTGCCCCCGCCCCCGCCTCGACGGATGCCACATCCTGAGCCCACGGCCCGGTCGGAGCGGAAGCCGCTACAGCGGGTGGGACAACAACTACGACTTCGTCGTCGTCTCCCATTGCTTCGGGCTCCTGTACGACCTCCACGCCCCCTAAGCTCCTCTCATCCATGGGGCGTTCTCCCTTGGCAGGGTCATCACCGTCGTCGTCGACGTATACAAACCCACACGGGTGCCCTCCCGAGATATGTAGCTCCTCTCGTGAAGGACCAGCCCCCTCAGCGAGACAAATTATCTCCCAAATCCATAGGTCAAAGTAGACGAAGTCGCCGGCGTTAACGTTCCGTCCCGGAGAACGGTCCGACTCCCGACGAACCCCGTCGGAAACCTGGCTAGCAGGCACCTCGATCCAGTCAATTTGGTCAATGACGTCCACCAACGCTTTGGCTTCGCGCGCATTACGGACCGAACCGAGCACTTCGGAGAGATCTAATGCCTGGATCGTTTGCTGGATGAGCTCCGGAATGAATCATACCCGGTACGAATCGTAGGCCTCGATGAGGAGGAAAGCCGCAAAGCGAAATGTCCATTCTGTCGCAAGGATGCTCCACAGGCCGCTATGAGGATCGTTCACGAAATAGGAGACTATGTAAGTTAGGCAGGGCGGCAGCTCTACGTGACACCCTCGTGAGACTTTCACCGCAGTCCAGAAGGACGGCAGCGGCAGGTGTCGCTCACTATGGAAGTGTCTCGCGATGCGCTTAACCTCAGTACACTGGTACGGCACCAGTACCCCGAGGCGGGAACGCCGAAGCGGGACCGCCATTTCCTCTCGAGTCGGAGGCCTCCATGGAATTGAGAGCGTGCAGGACAGCGAAGAAACCGGAATTCGGCACGAAGGATAGGCCGAGTCCACAGGATCAGCTCCTGCTGGGGCTGAACGGTGTCCGAATATCCGTCGATTTGGTGCAATGCATTGGCTAGATGGTCTCCGTAGCCGACTTCGCCGAAAGTTCGGTAACGTGCAACGTCATACTGGTACTGTGCCGGCACCGGATGCTCGTTCGGAGCTAGGAAGTGTCGCGCGTACCCAATGCGGGCCATCTCATTGCGAACAAATTGTCCGGTCTCGTTTCGACCTACGAACAGGCAACTCGGTGTGACCGCAACGCGAGCAATCTAGTCCCAGGAACGGGTAACGTCAGCAGAAAGCCCACCAGGGAGTTGACCGTCGACCGCGTACGAGTCGACGAGCTCTGTATCCCGAACGGCCTCGGCGTAAAGCCAGGCAGCCTGGACGAAGAGGAAGCTGTGCCGGTGCGGATCCCGGATGCGTAACGCGCCTGCAGTAGGCCATCCACCCAGCGTAGCTGGCATCTCAGGGTTGAACCAATCCCATACGGGCACGGGACCATCCTGAGCTGGAGCTTGATCTTGTCCGGAAGAACCCGGCTGGGAGGCAGCCGCCGAATGCGCGAGAGGCACAGACCGGAACGGCGGGTTGGAAACTTGCATGCGTGCCGTCGAAGACGGATGGGCGTTCGGCGTGTTGGACATCGTGGGAGAGCTCGAAATCGATAGGTTCGATATTGTCACCGGAGGTGTTGGTGGTTCCGAACAGTTCTCGGGTGACCCGTCTCGATAGACATCCTTATATACCTCCATCGTGAGACGCGTCGAGCCGACGGAGTCGGTGTCTCAGCCTCAGAAGGGGGAGATGTAGAGCATAACGCCATGGAGATGGATGCACCGAGGTGCTTTTCATAGTTTGTTGATCCGTTACCGGCTTCGACACCTCATGTTATGAGAGGCTACTGTAGTGATGGCCCCTTTTTTGGATATGTATAGGAATGGTAGTGTTCCTGCACCCGTGTGCTAAGTTGGCCCTATGCCGGGTGCGCCGTGGCAAGTCCGCCACGGTTTCACACGTGTAGGGTGTTGGACGGCAGTGCCGGATACTTAGGTATTTTTAGCTGATATTTTCGAGTGCCCTATATAGGTGGCGGCACTTGCCGCCACTGTACCGGAAGCAACCTCAAGGAGGCCTTTGGCTCTAGCTTCTTGCGGCGGGCGAACGGTTCTTCGTCCCTAACCCGGCTATAACGCCGCATCTCCGGAGTTGCTATCCACCTCTGTCTCCAAGGAGTACTAGATCGTCGTTACAGCATCTTTTTGTTGTTTATTTGTTAATATGTCCGTCATACGGCTCTTGTTTCTCTGCCCTGTTATACAGGTTTGGCCACTAGTCTCGGGACTTATTCCCGTTTACCACGAGTCAGTGCTCTGCAGTGCAGTCCGTTTGCTGATCCTTTGTTGCCCTATACCGTTGGGCTGGATATCCCCACTCGATGTGGCACACCGGAACATCCGGATACCTACGCCGATTCTTCCCCTTTACCTCCGACTGCACGCTCAGATTAGGGCCACCCGGACGTACACCCGGCATCGCGTTGGCCTTATCGGAGGGTTATACTGCTGCATCTACCTCTATAGAGAGCAGGTCTCGAAGACCGTGTCGGTGCGCTTTCCGCGACGCGCTCTTGTTTGCCCACTCGTGGGATTGCACCACAGAGTCCCCGGTGAAGAACCCAAAATTTGACTTTCGGGAAAATCCGCGACATACTATTTCGTTTTACCGTTTTACTGTGACCGGTGGAGATGCTCTAAGGCCCTTTTCAAATAGAGGCGGACATCATTAGGGGCAAAAGCGCTTTTTTACTGTCACGGACATATCGTGTCCTCTCTTTGTTCCGTGAGCAAAGTTGATACTACGTCGCGAAGTCGCAATGCCCAGTTTCATTCCTTTCTTCTCTTTACCATTTGCGAAAAATCACTGCGCTTCAATACTATCACTTTAATCGCTCTCTGTAACGCAGCATGTTCTAATGTGGAATTGGTGCCAGAATGTGGTTCTCATATTTTGGGCACATTCTCCGAGAGATACAAGATGGTCTCCGCCCAAAGCGGTCCAAACCAACTTTGTCGTCCTGGTTCTCCTTAGCCGAGATTCATTTCGCACATTTACTTGCGTCATCTTGGAAAACACACTATGCGTTGTCAAGCAGACCGAAAGAGAGATTAACAAAAGCCGTAAAAAGCAAACGCTGCTATCATAAGTATAGACTAGAAAGAGTAAACGCCACACATTTGACACATCATCTCGTTGTTCTTGATAAGAAACCGTATAAACAAACGCGAATAACCACTCGTTCACCGCTAAACAGCCATAACAGTCCGTACAAATACAAACCAAAACGCCCCTCAATCCGAACTCGAAGCAGACCACCCCTTCTGTGCAACGATGGCCGCTTTGATCGCCAACCAGAGCGGTCATGACGACGACGATTACATGGCTGTGTGCACGGCTGCAGAAATCGTTCAAGAATACGGAGATAGGCCAACGTATACGCTGCTAATGCTGCAAGAAGCCATATTCTATGTGCATGAACACGATGCCTCTTTCACAGAGGCAGCCGAACATTACGGTATTCCCCTCACTTCGCCTACCCAACATTACCACAGCTGGGAAGATTCGTCTCCCCGGCACGAGCTATCCAACCCGGAGGACATCAAATGGTCATTGAGAGAACCTGGACGTCCACCGGTTCTGTTAGAACAGGAAGAACAGTTAATTACTGAAGCGATCAAGGACTACGCACGAATGAATACACCGCTTACCAGAGTAACCGTCTTCGAATTTGTCCAGCATTATGTATCAAAGCTCTCAGTGCGTCGACAAAAAGAGATCAAGCGCTACTTCCTTGATGGCAGACCGGGGTATAGATGGATGCGATTGTTCCTGAGAGGACATCCTGAACTTCAGTTCAAGAGCGTGCGAGTGATTGATGACCGCCGAGTGAGAGCCGTGTCCAAAGAACATGTTTCTGAACTCATTGCGAGAATCAATGCGGCCATTGACAGGTACCAAATCCAAGACCCACGCAGAATTTGGAATGTAGACCAGACAGAGATAAGCTTCACAAATAACGTAAATAGAAGCATACGCAAGGCGCTTGTACCAACATCCACGAGGTTAGTTCAGAAATTGGCTAGAACTAAGGGAAACCAAGATCATGTAACGGTAATGCCAGTCTTGTCGACAGCAGGAGATACACTGACACCGGTTATTGTCTTTCCTGAGAAGCTCGCGAACTACCGCAAAATGAATAGAGAGTACCAGAGTCTCCATTCCGTCTTGCCTCACTGTCACTTGTATCAACGCGATCATGCGAGAGTTGATACTGATATATTCGCCGATTGGGCGAAGAAGTTTGTGCAGGAAGTTTCTGTCTCTCGCATGCCAGGTGAGAGGGTTATTCTGCTACTGGACGGCTACAGCGCACACGTCCAGCTTGTCTCCATTTGTCCCCTTCGTGATTGCAATGTGATTGTAATTGGGCTTCCTTCACACAACTCGCACCGCTTGCAACCTTTAGAAGTAGGAGTGTTCTCGTCCTTCAAAGCGCACCTACAAGCCAACATTCACAGGGCAGCGCAAATGAAGTCAGTATTTGACGGCTTTGACGTTTAAAATTGCATTACAGATGCCTATGGAAAGTCGGTGACGATGTCAAATATTCGCGCTTGGTTTGAAAAGTCGAAAGCGTTCGTACACTAGGAGGGCGAGGGGTCGGTTTCGCCGTTGGAATGGTTGTTTTCAGACGAAGGAGGCAGCGCTGCATCATTACAGAGCTTGAAAACGTCGCATGACAAGCAAGCGCGGTCGCTACTCAACGATGCCAATATTGAAGAGAACGGCGTTATTCGTATCAATTCTGAATCAGGCATAAACCTCACCAATGCTACAGTTGCGGAGGCTTTGGAGCGTCGCCAAGAACAGAGCTCCTTCAAGTCGAAGAAAGAGAAAACCCCGAAGGAACTATCTTATGAAACAGCCACGTACTTGCGTCGACTTCGAGAGCTCGCTCCGTGTCATGCTGTTCTACGGCAGCGCTCGACTCCGTCTTCAGATGCTCTTCAAGAGAACCGAAGGCTTTGAGCGCTAACCAAGCGCTCATTAAACAACTTCTCGCGACGTTGAAAACTCATGGGTCCTACCATGCAAATTCAAATAAAGTCTTTTGATTGGGTCATTTATCTGGAATCATGCTCTCTCATTAGTCTCGGGTCACGTGGCGTTCGTAATATAGTGAACCAGTTTTGGTCCACAACGAATTTTGGTAGTATTTCAAGCTGTTCTTCTTTCTTCTCTAGCTCCTAATCGAGACGTCAGTTTTTCTTTCTTTTTTCCGCAACGCATTGGGCTCTGTCTTAGCTTTCATCTAAAACTAAAATGAGGGCGTCGCGGCAAAGATCGGCTACGTTCTGAGGAAAACAGTAACCTCCGTTCCCATCAAAGACAGTATCTCCACATTAGGGCAAGTTGCGTTACCAATCACAGCTCAACTGTGCACCTTGAATTCAGTGTTCTTTCCAGTGGCTGTGATGGCACGCTGGAACTAGGCATGACAGCCTCCCATTCCAGCGGTACAAGTTGCAATAGAAGCACCGGCCGGCAGTATGCTGCACTTGGAGCCGGTGAAGAGACTGAGGGTTCCAGACATCGTAGCATCGTTTCGGCGATACTGCACCGCCACGAATAGGCCCCACCTTTCTTGACTCTTTCATTCCTTTTCCGTTCCCTGACCCGCCTTCTTCCCACGTTCTCCTTGAAGAGTCTCAAAACTCCGTGTCGACCGGCAGTTCGCACCAACCTCTGCACAAATTCTTTGCGCAACCCTGCTTCCGTTTAAACTACCGCGCATCATTGGTGGCTTAGCCGGGCTTCCAAAAAAAAAAAAACTAACCATTGTCGTTGGGCTTCGCAAAGCCGACCTTGAGACAAGTCCTGAGGCATTAAGGACACTCTTGTTCGATGTCGACTACCGTTTTAGTTTCTGTCCGTGCTTCCTACCTTGGCACTGGCACCGACTGCGCTTACTCAACCAAAAGCTCGACAATCATCTTTGGCACTTCTTATCCTAACATTACTGGGTTCCCGGCTGTCTGGTCTGGTTTTTTTCTTTGTTTGTTTTCAGTTACCGTACACCTGAACATAGGCCATCCCCTGCGGCGTCCAGCCACCCTGCCCTCCCCCCAGTGCAGCGCGTGCATTTCGGCCTTGACAATCGGTAGGCACAAGTGTTGCTTCTGTACTGGATAAGTTTCGCCGCCCTGCAGTATCTCTGTGCGGGGTGACAGCATTCTCAGGTAGGAAGCTTGCATCTGGGATTAAGGGCCTCCTGTGCTACAGTGTGGCAACGTCCAGGGAATGACCTGTAGAGACCCCGAACACCGGCAGGGAATCGTCTGGAGACTTGAACCAATTGGATATTTCAGGCGTCGCGCTCGATAAACGGCTCAGCTGGGGTGCGATTAACTTGTTTATCTGAGACGCGGTGTCTCAACGTTCGGGCTTTACAGGGCCAAACCTCTACGTTGAGAAGTGAATTTGCCGCGCTTTCACGCTGCAAGGAACTAGAGAGAGTACACTGGTGAACAAGTATCTTTCCGTTAGTAACCTCCTCTGGATGTCCGGTAAGTGTGACGTGCATCTCGTCCTGGATTGCGCAGGACTTGATGGGCTGAAGAAAACCGCAACTCACCGGGAGAGCATAACCCGGAGCCTGATGTCTGACCTCTAGAAGTACATAGCTTGAACCTCCCGCCAGTGGCTTCGATTAAAAAGGATCCCTCTCCCGGTTGGGGATCGGCAAAGATAATACCGCTTTCCTTTCACGCGAAGAGAGAACTCCGCGATGGAAGAAGTGCGAGAGAATGAACTCACCAGAAGAATACCTCTTCTAAAAGGCAGCGCCGATTACTACACTTTGCAGCTGTACGTAAGAGACCTGATGAACTTTAAACAAGCTCTCCTTGTCCTTACGGAACCACGTCTACTCGAAGGACAGAGCACTGCTCAAGCTAGAAAGAAGTGAGATGATGTCGACCGTCAAGCAAGGTGAATCATTGTTCAAAACCTCGACATGCAACCGATCGTTGCTGTTTCCGACGTCTTGGAACGAAGCGAATGCACAGCAACAGAGGTCTGGAATAAGCTATAGTCAACCTATAAGAAAGAAAACTTGCAAACGAAGATGAATCTCCGCCAACGCCTGAACACTCTGACATACAGGATGGCGACGATATCCAGAAGCACCTTCACAACATGGAAGAAATCTACTTCGCTTTAGCAAGTCTCGGAGATCTTCTTACCGACGCAGAAAAAACTACGGCCCTACTGTGCACCCTACCAGACTCCTTGATGGCCATCACTCTACTTGCCGGAGCCAATAACATGGATTACGATCAAGTCGTATCCATGACACATTTCGAAATAGACTGCCGCCAACATTGAATCATCACGGGAATTTTCAACCCTCCCTCGCCCACGAAAACAAAACAGCATCCTTACCACGCAGCACACAAATCAACGACGAAACAACAGAAACGTAAAAAAAAGAAATGTTAAACTTCTCGAGTGTTGGAATTGCGGCAAACCCGGCCATATCAGGTCATATTGTTCGTAAAAGTCATCTCGAAAGGTGAATAACAGAGATAACCACAGAGGAAGAGGTGGAAGAGATCATAAGAAGAGCAACAACTCTCGCAGGCGGAACACCCATAACAACCAAACCGATAATGACACTAAAAACGGAGAGAGAACTAACAACGAAGAGCCCCGCAGGTTCATCACTACAGCCCTGGCCGAACAGAGCCCTACAAACAAACCAAAACCCTGCGTCGACTCTTGGGCAACTCACGTATTCGTGAGCGACAGGAACCTCTTCTGGGAATATGCACCAGTTCAGGATGAATTGGTTCGAACTTGCCTTGAATCCACAGAAATAAGAGAAGAGGGCACGATTCACCTACCACTCGGAAGATGCGTAGTCCTACCGGCAAAGTATACGCCAACCTTTGACTCCAATCTCGTTTCCCTCTCAGTGCTTTCTCATCACGTTTTAATTCACTTCTCACCGAAGTCGGGAGGGTTTACGGTAAAGGACCCGATCAAAGACAATGTCATATACGCTTCCACTTCGAGCGACGGATTGTATCCACTGCCCAACCTTTTACCACGACCAGGCGCACAAGCTACTCTAACTTCTCCAGGGAACACAGCAAAGGATTGGCACCACAAGCTTAGGCACTGTGGTAAAGACGGGCTATTTTCTCGCCTGAAACTAGCTCACGGAGTTCCTGAATTCTCAAAGGCAATAAAAGACACGTGTACTGCCCAACGTGTCTCGAAGCAGGTATACGCACAGCACCTTTGCGTCGCTCAAACGAAGTCGCCCCACGACCGTTACATCTCCCGCACACGGACCTGACGAGACCAATCACCCCTGCGTCACTACAAAGATCCGAGTACATGCAAGTACTACTTGACGATCATTCAAGAGCTTTCTCAATATACTTCCTTGACAAGAAGTCGCAAATGCCCCAATCGGTACGATGGTACAAGACTCGTGCGGAAAATTAGCTTATCCCAAATAGAATTTACCGCGTTCGCTTTGATGGGGCGGGAGAGAATAAGTCCGAAGATTTCATATCCTTCGCATTAAAATCGGGGATTATATTGGAATACAGTCCACCATATGCGCATCAGTCGAATAGAGCCGCGGAGAACATTATCCAAGACCTTTAGAAGACCGCACCAACTTCATTTCAGGCTTCACAGCTTCCTTCGGAATTATGGGAAGAAGCAATATTACGCGCAAATTCGATCCGCATTCTGCTACCAACTCATGCATCGGAATGAAGGTACCATTCACAGTTTGGTTCGACAAGAAACCAGACTTCTCGAACCTCCTGAAATTTGGGCAGAGTACATGCCTTCATCTATCGCCTCGAAACTATAGCAAACAAAGAGCTCCTCCCCGGAACATTTCTTGGGCACTTTGTTGGCATGCAAAGCACAAGAACACTTTACCGGATTTATATTCCATCACCACGGAAGATAATTATCTGTAGACACCAGGACTTCAAACCGGAACAGAATCGTCTCCCCTACATCTCAGACCTTATTGACTTCACAGCTTCAAGAAGAAATGAGGCTGAGGAGAATATGAAGGAACAAAAGAAGGAACTGCATGATTCGGCACTGGCCCACTGCCTGGTGGCTGCTTCATAGCCGACAGAAAATTGGCGTGACGGGAGAACTCCGACGACATTAGAACAAGCGAAGACCATTCCTATTTGGTCCGGGGCTATTGATCGCGAATATAATGCGCTTATGAATCGACAGACATGGGAGCTGGTTGATAGAAGACCTGGAGTGCGCCCACTACCTTTTCTGCGGACATTTATATCGAAGCACGTAAGCGCACATTCGACAAAGGCACTGACGAATGCCAGATGCGTCGTACGGGGAGATAAATAGCGTCCATGTCCAGACTACGACCCCGAAAACCTTTACGCTCCCGTCGCAAGGATGGAAACAATTCGACTTCTTCTTCCGAAAGCCGCGGCGCACATCATGTATCTGGAATCCATTGATATTAACAACGCCTACTGAAATGGCGACCTAGAGGAGGCCCGGCTAATGGAACAACCCCAAGACTCCACGGGTTAATAATACGCACCGGGAAAGGTGTGCCTGCTGAAGAAGTAGATGTACGGTGGTAAGCAAGGAGGACAGATATGGGGATCCTCGCTACACTCAAAACTAGTAAGAATGGACTTGAAGCAGTCTCGAAAAGATAGCCGATTGTACATTTACAGATCTGACAACAGAGTACTCATATTAGTCGTCGTGTCGATGATATGCTACTTGCGGCAAACTGCAAGTCACTCTTCTCGGACTTCAAAAAGGAGATGAACGACCTCTTCCAGTTCAAGCTCCCCGGAGAAGCTAAGTCATGACAAAAACGGCATTCTCGTTAGACAAACAAGGTATATGGAGAAGTTCTTAAGTGAACACTGTATGCAGCAATCAAACAGTGCAAAGACACCGCTGCCATACTCATGCTACATTGGAAGTCGGAAGATGGAGACCTGGAGAAAAAGAGCTTTCTTCCCCACTGCACGGAAAGTACAGGAAATTGGTTGGGCAATTGATGTACTTGGAAGTGGCTTCGAGACCGGATAAAATGGTTGGTGCCTCCATGTTGGCTCGACAGGTGCACAAACCGACGTTAACGCATCTTAGACTTGCAAAGAGAGTACTTCGGTACCTCAGTGGAACGCGTGACAAATTAATTCTGTTCCCGACTACTTCAAGGGCTCCTCTAGAAGTCTATTGTGATTCGGATTGCGCGGGGTGCAAAGATACGAAAACTTCTACCATCGGGATGCTGGTGAAAGTCAACGAAGCCCCGATTATGTGGATCACAAAGAAACAAACTTTAATAGCATCTTCATCAGGAGAGGCTGCATACACTGCATTGTCATATGCAGGCAAGACAATAGCGTGGTTACGTCGTTTGTTTTGGGAGCTCATTACCGAGATGGTTCTCGATGAAGAGCCTGAAGATATATACTGCATGAACGTCTTTACCGACAGCTCGACATCGGAATCTATCGCAACGAGCGATAAGATATCAGAACGGAACAAGCACATAGCTTTGAAGTTCCATCATGTGAAGGAACTGATCAGCACCGGAGTTGTGAGCTTAAGTTATGTGAAAAGTCGTTTGCAGCCCTCCGATATATTGCCCAAATCTCTGCGAGCAGTTGATATGGAGAGATTGATAATCCTGTTAGGATTATTTGGTAGATGAAAATCATCTTATCGTTTTAGCATTCTGTTCTAAAGTTGATCTGTTTTTTATGTCTTGCATCCAATATGCGCCATGCGTCTTCCTCGGAACTGGAATTAGTTTTAGAAAAAGATCTCTACACCGGTTTTCTTCAGGCAGATTTTCTTCCTATAAGGTTTTGCTGCTCTGAAGGTTTTTAATGGTAGGAAATCTAGATTAGAAATAGAACCGCATCTGCAGAGAACTCCGTGTGATGCTACGATCGCAGTTCCCTGCGAGAGACGGTGCGAGAGGCTGTGATTGCACTCTGGAACGGGGCACGACATCCTCTCGTTCCAGCGGTACACGTTGCAATAAAAGAACCGGCCGGTGGTGTGCTGCACCCGGAGCAGGTTAAGAGACTGAAGGTTCTACACAATATTTGCAAACGCCTAGCTGGTAAAAATTTTTATGTGCGCGTCAGAAGTCGCACTAGCAAACCAGGATCTGATGTCGACGAAGATACACGCTGCGTACTTTCTTGACTACGACTGTGTCCGACATAAAAAAGGTTGATGCCGGTTTGTACCTCTTGTTCGGGTGTGAAAACGTCTCTTTTTATATACAGTGCCAATGCCGGGAAAGCCGTGCTTTCATTGAATATACCAATTCAAAGACCGCCACGTGTTGATATTTTTGCATATGTTCTCAAATGCGTCGTTGAAAATAATACGGATAGAATCTATTTACTAGATATGCAGTATCCTAGTTAAATTAAGTCTTTTAACCCCTAACAATCTTTTCATTGCCGGCTACGGGTATATTGCAGCAGATTGTAACAGATGGCAACTATTTATATCTATGCACTTCCGTCGTATGCGAGCTGTGGAACTGTTGTAGTTGCGTTTTGCTTTTTTATTGTGCACTCATCGCTTTTTCAGGGACAAGAATTTAGAAAAACAGGGTCGACAGTATGATTGAGCAATTTTTGTGTACAAACACGCTGTGGGCGCAATAAAACAGACGAACTGTAACTTGTGAATTTAGTGTACACATCATGCCTGGTAAATGTTTTCCATTGCGAGTTTTGATTGTTTACAGCCTATAAGCCTATAACAAGAACTATGAGTCTACGTGTATTGAAAAGCGGGATAAAGTCCAACTTTAGTTGTTCATTTAGAGTTAATTCATACTTCCATCTCCGACGTTTGATTGTATAAACAATGCAGACATTGCCATTTTCTGTTCTAGCATGTACCAACCTGCGTAGAAGAGCAAATCTCATACTTTTCTCATCGGGAATGACAAAAAGGGTCTGGATAACTTTTGTATGTTCACATGGACTCATTCTATACTGTACAGCTTTATAACGAGAACCGTTAAGAATGTCCTCACCAGTTCATAAAGTATGGGAAACTCGTAATGTACTTTGTTCCGTCCACTATTCGACTCTTACCTCAACAGAAAGTCGAAAACGTTTCTGTAAGTACCAAGTCCGGTGGTAATTGTAAAGAACGCATGAAAACAGATCTACGGCGTCGTCAATTCTGGAGTAGTTCTTGATTGTCTACCACAGTGTGGAACAAAATATCATCTGTTTCGCTTTCTTGTTGGATGGCGGAAGCAACGCAGTTGGTTCGAACGATATCAGTGTACTCGCGAAACTCAGGTTCAACATGCTCTTTTCGATAGGACTTTGTTTGGATCCTTTCATAGCCGAGCCTCTCTATGACAAAAATGAGATGTAATTTCTGTTTTGTGCTTATTTGTTGATTGGTTTGCTTTCTTTGCTGCCTTATGGATCCTTTCGTTCGCCTCTGTTGCACCTCTCCGGGTACATTCGAAACTTCACAGATGGTTCTTCACATGTCTCATGAAGCGATGAACCTTCGTGTTCGATCCCTAGTCCTTCAACAAACGAAAGGCCCAGCTTGAAGCAGCTGTAATATAAGATGTATATATCTGCAATGCTTCGAGCTCCCGCCTCAGAAGAACGATTAACTCCGAAGAGTTGTGATTTAACATTTGCCATCTCCATGTCAACCTGAGCGAGTGGGTCATTATCTGGACGTGTGCCTGATACTCCTGTCAGAGAGATCCAAAGCAGATGGCATTTTTTTCTTCGAAAAGCGCCGGTCATTCGCGCAAGTCTTTCCTTCCGGTTAACCAAAAATAGTAAGAGTTTTAATACTCGACATGTAATCGCAATATCAACCACTCGTTGGTTTGCGAGTGCAACCGAGTTGGCTCTACTGTGAATACGTTTTCTATCACTTCCCAGTATTTCCCCTGCTATGTGAGACAGAAGGTAATAGATTCCCAAATCCAACACATGCAATGAATCAAATTCCACTACTTCGTAGAGAAGAAATGGTGCAGTTCCCAGCCCTCTAAAAGCAGCGAGGGTAGGACGATACTCATGCGCACTAAACTCATGCAGGTCTTCTCAAGCTCGTCCAAGGTGTGCTTTCCCTTCCTGAGAAAGTGCTCTGGTAGGTTTGGCACCTGTGAGAGTTCTTATAGTGGTAGGCTGGTATCGCACGGTCTTGGAAACACTTCTTGGTGAGACTTCCACGTCTGACCTCTTTTTCCCTTCCAAAACTTCCTCACTCGCATCTCTGTTTGGCGCAAAAAAGAGCAAGTCACACAGGGAGCAATCTCGAAAGCTATTGGAGCTCTTCAACTAGAAGAATGCTCTCTTCTGGGGCTGGTGGGCGACAATTTTTCCTACTCTGGGTACAATAACTGTTTTTTCAACAACGATACCGGCTCGGGACGCTTCAATTAGATCCTGCTATGCAAGAAACAGGGAACTTTGAAACAATTGAATCCTTTCCGGTCATAAGTTCGATCATGATCGTTCAATATCTTTCATGCCAACGCATGGCGTGACCCCAACCTCTTGCCATTTCTGGGACCGGTTCTTCAGGTTGCTGAATCTGACGCGTAGTTTACTTTCCCTCTGAAATGGTGAGTTGTATAAATTCTGCCGTCACAGTACAAATCTATGATGAAGACTGCAACCTTTTCCCCAACAAGTTTTGTGTACTCTATCATGGGGTCCGAGTTCCGCGGGATGGGGAAAGTACCCTGATCAGCCCTACTTCGCTCAGAATGCTTGCACTTCCTAAACTCCCTCTGCTGATTCTAATATCTTCTTCCAAAATGTGAAGAACGGATCGGTAAGCTCAAGTATTATTCAAGCCAAACGGTGATTAAGGTCTTCATCCACACCTCACACGCTACGTTCCATTTTCGAACATGGTTAACGTACGACGCAAACTTACTGTTGATCGGAAACTGTTGAATAAGGTATCTGATATGTACAGGCAGGTCTTTTTCAAGTTGAGAAACCAGTTCGGCTTGTCCTTCACTGTGGCCCATTGATATTTGATATTTGTTGCATTGAGAACGAAGTTTCTTACACCATGGGTGCAAAACGTTTGGAGTGAGAAATGGCTCAGTAACATGTGGAAGGACAGATTCGGCTCTGTCGTTGTCAAAGGTAATGAAAAAGGTAAATATGTCCTCTGCAACTCCGGGTGGTTCGGAAAGATTTGAATGAAGCGTTGAGGTCTTTGAATGTTCAATCATTCGTACGTGCGGTATGCTTGGTGTTTGTTACTTTACATCTCACTTCTTGTGCATAATAAAGATCAAGCTGGAGCCCACGCATGTCTACATCTACAGAGCTTGCCAGATGATTGATCTCGGAAACTCTCTGTTGCTTGCGATGACTTTTTAGAATATGACGATGCAAGTTAACACTTTCATGGTACTCACGACCACAGATTCGGCAAAAGAACTTATTAATGTTCAGCGTCTGAATGTCTAGGGGAGAGTAAAAACTTTGAGGTGCTTGCATGTGTACTTCTAGTCATTCAGTTTTAATCAATTCTTCCTGAAGACGTGCGTTCTGAAACAAAATATTGGTCTTTACTGCTGTTACGGTGAAACGAAATATGGGTCTACGAAAGAAAAACTTACAAGTATGTACCAAAGAAATGCTCCTCTCACTCAATAACATCTTTGTTTGAAGAGGCAAGTGCCGAATCGACACGACGTCAACGACGTCAGGCCGCTGACCAACCATAGGTTGGGGTTCAGCATCCTGTACCCTAGTAAATGGGGCCTAGAGAAGGGCTGAGCACCGAACCAACCACCTCCCTTTACGGACCCCGCAAGCCAGTAACATGGTGGGGGTCAGCATCATCACCTTTACGTCCAACACAAGAATGACAAGTCAGATTGGTAAGCCGTTGAATGTCAATTGTGGCCATCTCAGTTGCAGCATCGTCGTTTCGACGCCAATGATCACTGCGATGGCACTCTCAGAGACAAAAAAAGGACATATTCTACTCAACTAAAACTTCCCTTTCTAGCTCCGTTCGAAAGAGCATTTACATATTTCTCTTGTTCGATCAATATGACATTACAATCTTCTTTAAAAGCTCGTAAGTCAAGCAGGACCACTTTCTGCGCACCTTATTAGTAGGCTAACAGGAATATGATATAGCACTTAAACTCTTTCTTCCAAATGAGACTCTTCTCCTTAAGGTTCTTTCTGCAGATGATGAAAACTTTTCATCACAAATCTGTGGATCCTCTATCGTCGATTAGCGCTCGAAACCGGAATCAACATCACAATCAACATCAAAAGATGCCACGTTGTACAAAATCATGTGTACAACATTGTCAAAGCGGAAAACAAAGAAGAAGAACCGATTTCACTTGTGCACAATTCTAGACGGCGAGATCAAATGTGTGCTGATTTGATTACTTTTCCATAAATAGACATTAAAACCGCTTCAGTTGTATGGTTTTGCCCATGAAAAACTGCTGTTGCTTTGCTAGGTTACGTTGCACCACTGGGAGGAGCCCCATCTGCTCGAGATGATTTTCTAGATCATTTGAAAACTTCATTCACTATAAATGCAACCAGTGATCAAGAATGACCCATCCACACAATTCTTGTCCGTATTCTTATCGGCGGTAACCATTTGGGTATTATTATAGGTCAAAAGTATATTGCTTCCTGTCGTTTTCGTCGGCACCGGTCCACAGTTTACTATGGCGACAGCTTGGGTTATAAGTGTCTTTCAGACGTAACGTTTTTCTTCAAAGAAGCTTTCGAATATCCAATTCTAAGTACGAAAGACAATGCAGTGGTTTTAGACAGAAACTATCTCCTCTCTGAAAGTAAACAAACGTCAACAAGACAGTTTCAGCTGCGGATGTTATTTGATATCAGTGCAACCTAATTTTGTAGAACAAAACACTGCGATGAACGCAAAGGGAAATCTCCACTACGATGTACGAGTCCTACTCTCTATGAGAGATAAACTCAGCAATAGAACCCTCTCTCCGTACTCAAGTCGAGTGACGAGCCGGGTGTAAGACCGGAGACGGTGACTGGCTATACCTACAGAGGTGAGATGCAAAGAACGGTGTAAGTCCAGATATGGAATGTGATCGGAACCTGAACCAAGGGAAAGAAAAGAGGACAGTATGAACAGGGGGAAAGCTCACTGTAGAAACCACGGGAGCGGAGCTACGAACCGTTCCAACCGGAGGGAACAGGTCCGACAGCGGAGCGACGCACTCACAGGCGCCAGAAATAAGTCCAATACTGGGGCGGAAGCGATACCTGAACCAGGTGAACAAGTGTAAACAACGAGACTCAATAGAGTGACCAAAACAAGAAAAAAACAAGAGACAACAAGAAACAATCGACACGGCCGTGAAAAGAATCAAATATCTAAAGATGGCCAGACAAGTGCTTCCCAAATGACCCTGAAGGGTAGTAGTGCCGATAGCAGTCGTGGGCACTCTCCTGATGGATTCGTAGATCTATGTAGGCAGCAAGCTATTATGGACCGATCCTGAACAGGATTCGACTTCAGTGTCGACTCGGTTGTCCATTTACTTGTAGGTTCCAGGGTGAGATCAGCGAGCATATATACTACTACCACTATTTCTACAGTGCACACCTCCCGAGGGTTCTACACGTAGGCAACCCACTGTCAGGGGGTGGAGTAATTCCCAACGGGCGTGACACAACTATCTGCACGCCAACCTCCACACGTGGCAAAATATTCCACTTACTACGCACTTCCTACACAGGACTCACCTATCAAGGCTTCATTAAAACCCTCTAAGAATTGCCTTAAATTAAAGGGAGTTTTCATAACTTCGTCCCGTCAGCGTCCATTGGTACCTTCTCATTATGAGCGACCTGATGCATGCGACAGCGGAAAGCCGTTGCTCTACAAATTTGTCTGGCAAACGGGGCTTCCCTCAAAGCAACGTAAAATTCAGGGTACCAGAAGCTATTATCACAACGATATCGTGGGTTTGCGATAAAGAGTGGGATTCTACAACTTCCTTCGGCTTCTGTTTTTTACAAAACTGAAAATGCATCCGAAACAAATGTAGGGAGGTATCGCATTTCACACCGTGATCATTGCGTTGAATTTCGAAAAGATAGTGTAACGCGATTGAAGAAGATATGACATCCAATCCTAACGCGCTGGGACTTTCTCAATATCAGCAATGTATGAAAACTACAGAAGGGTTTGAATGAAGATCCAAGATTAATCCATAGCCAGGACCGGGGGGGAAAGAGAATATTATGCTCTCACGGACGTTCTCTCGAAACCAAAGGGCACAAATTGTGGGTAAGACCGATACAATATAGAGTGGTGATGGGCGAAGTGTAAATACAAATGGTGACATTTCGAGTTTCTCAGACGGCGTAAAAGGAGAGATTGATGTTCGGAAAGTTGAGATGTACGTTATGGAAGGCATTGTGCAAGTGAATGGCGATCATAAAACTGACAGGACCTCACACACTAGGAGAGCTTTCGCTCTTCGTACAAACCAACAAGTCGGGTCCGGCATCAACGCCGGGAAAAGGTTAACATTGAAGAAGTTACCCGAAATTATACGCTCAAAGGTAGAATATGAGAGTTCTCATATGTCCTCGACGTCTCAACCGCTCTCAAAACCAAGAATCAGGTTTCGTAATGCAATTGAGTTCATACTAGTAAACTTAAATGTAGAGAGGAGAAAGGCAAAAAGCTTGGTAGAGGATGTACTTGCAAAAGTATTCCAACGATTTTTAGTTGGTTAGTGTTCTATATTTGTCATAAGATATTTGAACCTCCACGTTACGCACGGAAAACGAAATACATGCTCGAATTTATTTTCTCAATATATTGTGCGAACGACCAGATTTCCGTTTACTCTGCAATACTTTCGACACGTTCGAAAGCCGCAAAGCTTGACGGAAGTCTTCACACACCACGATTTCGATGTCCGGTGGGTAAGCACAAGTGCCAATCAAGTATTCTTGTGTCTTTTCTCACAATCAGCTCTGACAGTTGGTGAGTGGTTTTTAATTTCAATCATTACCACAATCCACATAAGTTGAATGAAACTACAATTGAGACACGAGAGGCTGGGATGAAGGAGAGAATTATGAAACAGTTTTGAGCTTTCAGATTAACTGTTACTGGAAAGAAATAAAAATATTCGGACAAGACTTTCTCGTACTGTAGCTTATCAAACGCAAAGGCATGATGCTGTGATATCCGTAGAGTCGCTGGAATTATGTAGCATGAAGACAAGAGATCTTTCCACAAGAAAAGAACAGGACAGTACGACCATGTTTTTGCTTGAACTTTCATGTATAATTTTCGTCAAATCCGCAGAAACAACCGCGTGTGTTTTTGTTTCAAACATCGCCTTACAAACCCCAAAGCAGCATCACACCTGTTTTTATGTGTCCAGCAATCAAGAAGAACAATTTAGTAGATCTTCATACTGCATGATAACTCTCCATGCGAAGTACTATATCATAAAACAGTCTTGTCCTGAACAGAACAGTTGTGCGCAATAAACCTTATACGTTTTGATGAAACATATGAGAAGCCTGCCGGAGCTTCTCGAGAACGTATTGGATCCCAGACGCTACTTCGTTAGCTGTTTTCTTTAGGGGCCAGGGGCCTTCGTAGGCTGACAGAATTCCGGAAACCAGAAAGCGAACACGTATTGATATTGCCGCTGTAAACTTCATTTATATCACACTTGAGTAGCAATTTATATCAAATACTTTAAAGGACTTTCTTCCTCGAAGGTAAGCGGTGGACACTGCTGTAAACTACTTTTCCTCTGCTTTCATATGGACTCAAATTGGAAGCGATCCGACCTCTGCGTTCTGAGATATAGCACAACTCAATTTGTGTACCTTGTTGCCGGCCGGTTCTCAAAACCGTCAAGAAGCTGGACAAAAACGTCCACCATTTTCTGCTCCTACCTAGCCCTTCTTGGGGTAAGAAATGTGTCCATTTCCATTTCTAGTACTTCCGAAAGTGACGGATTCATGGATCCTGAAGCGTTTCAAGCCTCAGACATTGCAGTAATTGACCTAGATGGCGGAATAGCAAGCAGCAGCTTAGGGGTCTGCTTCTTGTATGGCCTGCCCGAATGGAATTTGCCGAATAATAAAACGTGCTATGAGGTAGCATCAATGTTGCACCATGCCTTGGCACAGCATAGAAGAACAGGATGTATTACATAGACTCACAATCGTCTTAATTTGCACGCTGATAATTGCAGTGGGCAAAACAAAAATCGTTACATGATTCGGTATCTGCTTTTGTGATTGTGTATGGGACATGAAGACGAAACTGTGTTACCTTTCCTTGTTACTGGACGCACAAAAAGCCGGTGTGATGTTCCCTTTCCATTGGTTAAGCGACATTTGAAGCAGTTTAATGTCTTCTCTCGCAAAGAAATGATGAAAGTTATTGAGCAACGTTCTCTTTCCAACGAATGCGTTTGCTCTAAAGAAGTCGCATGGATCAATTGGAAGGATCTTTTGGCACAGTGGTTTACAATTCCAAGTTCATTTCGGTTTTCTAGGTTTTCTTTCTTTTGATTCTGCTCTGAGTGGTCTGAAGGCGTCTACACTAAGATTTTTTCAACAGACACTACGTTGTCAAAGTACAGAATTTTGAAAACCGGCGTTTCTGCTGCCACAGTTAAGCAGGAGAGTTTACGTTTATTGGAAGACAGTTATATGGCTCCGAGAATCACACCTTTGTCACAGGTTCCATTTGCTCAAGAGCAAACAAGTGAGGCTTACTTCGTGAAGAATGTCTTGCAAAGGTACTATGAGGATGATTTGCAACGGAAAGAAAGTTACTTTGGGAGTGGTAGTGACTGGAATGTGTGAGTTTGTCTTTTGGTAAAGAACTTTGTTTGAAGGAGAATGGATGCCTTGATGTGGTTTACATATATCTCCGACACGATAGATCAGTATTGGGTTCTGTCATTTTCAAAAGAAAACTGAGAGAAACATCTCCAACTTCTGTCTCAGGGAGAAAATTCGATTTCTGAGACGAAGTTGACGGTATCTCGGATGTTCCTTGGAAGCCATTTGGAGTATGTGGTATGAATTGCTACACACTTTAACCCTGTTACAAACTGCAACTGTCTCAGTTGAGGTACAAAGTGGGGTAAGAGCACTTTCTCAACGAAATCGAAAACCAAGTGTAGAGGAGCAGAGAGAGGATCATCATTAGTTTCATATTGTAAATGAAAGGAATCTTCATAGTCACTCTGCTTCTTCTCTATGACGCTGATGCATAGTGAGTATTGCTTCTTTCGCACTAGCATCTTTGAGAAGCAAAGCACGGTGTGACAGTTGTGTGCCCGTGTCACAAAAGTCGCTTCCCCGCGATAAAATCTTCAAATTGAGCTAATGCGAACGCCGTAAAGCACAGAATGAAACTCTCATCATTGGATATTCTGTTATTTGCGCTCCTGAATTGATCAAGATGGCCTCCGTTATAGATTCCTAGGCCTCTCTGTATGCTGCGTAAACGGATTCTGTTCGCGTATCGTTTTACAGCCATAGAACCGGAACCTCCTCCTCACTTACACGTCCTCTTGGGGGGCTTATTGCGTTAGAATACCCGTATCTGCTCAAGAATGCGATAAAGATTTTTGTTTGTAAGTATAATTTCCCTTTACAACTTTCTATGCAGTTGTTTGTTGTCTAACCGAAGGTAGGGGAGCACGAAACTTGACCTGTAACGTTGTAAGTTGTCTAAGGATGGAGTCGAAAGATCAGTGCAAATTCGTGCATGCACTACCGTCTGCGAAGAACTGCGTACGTTATCGATGTGTGGCTTTCTGCAGTGATTAAACGTCTTTTTCATTTCCTCTGTCGAGCATATTGTGCATCCCATCGAATAAGGTAGTTGCTTTCCTTGTTCGACGCGTAAGAGGGGGAAAGATGCTACGTACACTCTTTATCCTTTCAAGTTCAGGAAGTACTTCGAATCTGAAGGATGTTTCCCCAGCACCGTCGAAAATATATTGCTGTTCGCAATGACGTTGTGCAATTGCTTGATCGAAGTGGGATCTTTCTTTTTTCCTTCGCCCTGCTGTTAAGCGCAAAGCTGCATTTACTTCGCCGTTCTCAGAATATGAAAATGGGCTCAAGCTATCTTGTAGCACCGCTCCATTTGCTCCAGATTCACTTTCTACCACACTCGTTTGCTGTGGCAGAGACTCAGCGTGTAGAAGGTCATTTCGCTGCCCGCTCTCTGCGTCGAAAGAATCCATTGCCTCCATTTGGCGGTGAAATGGAAACGAAGTCTGATGAATGAGTCTTACAAGAAAGAATTCTTTGGTGCAACACTTGATTACCTGACTGCAAAACGGTTTTCACGATTTTCTCAGCTTCTTAGCTGTTCTCAAGCTAAAAGTTGTTCCGCCTTAGCAAAAATGTTCGGCCCATATCTTTGGATCGGTTGTGTTTCTTTCAAATATGTTTCAAGCCATTTGAAGCAGAAACCGGGACCTTAACAATAATGTGCGTATCTTTGAACAGGTAAGTTTTACGGTTTGAAGTTATCAAAGTACATCATTACATAAATGCTCCCATGTTCTAAGAAGCAGGCTCCATCACTCGCTCTCCAACTACGTCTATATTGCATCGTATGACGTTCGATCAAGTAATTATGAACAAACGCATGGAGGAATTAGTGAAAAAGCCGCCATACTTGGTGGATTCGAAACAAATGAAGAAGAACAGATGTTAATGCAAGACGCAAAAAGCCTTCTGTGTTGAGTGGATAACTGGTCTTCGGTCGTCATCCAAAGCCGCAATGTGCCCTGCAGGAGAGTCTGTTCCGGGGTCACGCCTAACCAAACCCAAAAGGTCTCTTGATTCCAATACAGCTTCAAATCTCATGGTCCAGAGATTGAAGTCCTCCCCTCTCTTTACAGAGACCTTTGGTAGCTTCTTCAGGCCATCTTCATCCATCTGGAACATCTGAGCCAAGTAACTAGCGGTATGCAGAAGATTCCGGCTAGAAAACGGCTCAGTGAAGCAAAGCGGGGAGTGATGCTACCACTCTTGAATGAATAACTGGTCTTCGGTCGCCGCCACTTCAGCGTCTGCGACCTCTTTTATTTGGAGCGACAGGTCCAAAATCTCGCTAAAAGAACCATGTCTAACAGTAGCTACATAAGGAGAAGGAGCTAAAGATCAAATGCTGAAGTAATTATTCTACACGCGCACAGTTGACACTGTTGCGCTCACCTCTCTCGAAACGTTCTTTCGTCGCACTGCAGCAGTTCTAAGCCAACACTTATATATCTCCTGAGAATCCTGCTGTCTCCTGCACACCGTTCGTATCATTCTGAACACGCTACAAAATCCTGAAGCAATCCTGAATCCCTGAGCAGTGTCTGAATAGGCCACACGTCTTTCTATCAATGGCACAGAGCTTTTCCGTCTTTTTCCGAGCCGTGTTGCACGAAAAGAGATCTCGTTGGGCCCGTGCAATATATGAGCCAAGTGGCGAGACAAATCTTCCAGGAGGGTGAGATGACGCGCGTGGAGCGCGTGCAAATCGAAAACACAGTCTCGCAAGCTTCTTGACATCAGCTGCCGTAGATCGTCATGAACTCAGTGCCGTTCGCCGTTTTCAATACGAGAATGAGGCAGGCAAAGAGATGGGGTTTGTTTTGTTTCTCTGAGCAATTGAATTTTGATCTGTCGAAAAATTAGGTTTGAAACCAACGTTCTTATTTACATCTTGGGTATTAGAAGGCCCTCTAATACCCAAGACCATGTGGTCCTTGCATGAGTTTGGTTGTCGTTTCCTCGGTGGTGACCGGTTTCTAGTGGTCTGGAA
This sequence comes from Gracilaria domingensis, assembly GCA_022539475.1. Taxonomy (NCBI): domain Eukaryota; phylum Rhodophyta; class Florideophyceae; order Gracilariales; family Gracilariaceae; genus Gracilaria; species Gracilaria domingensis. Next base: position 336,686 of record VCMS01000071.1, read on the forward strand.
AGCTTCAGATAAATTCAAGGCGTGCTTCATAAATCGTTTGATTGAATTTATTTCTAGGCGATGCCTAAACCAGCTCCAAATCCTTTTCCAATCCCTGTTCCAGAGTATTGGGCAAACTAGAGACAAAATGTGTTTGAGAGAGAGCTTTCGATAAAATTTCCTTGACCGACAGCAGTTCATTTCGTTGTACGCTAGAGACACACGAGGTGAAAAATCTCTTCATTTGAGAACGAGAAGATCTACAAGACATGTATTTTGCAAGTTCACGGCTTAAAAAGCGTCAATGTCAGCTACTGTCATCGTATTCTTCTCTTCGTCAACCCCTGACTCCAAATAAGCATGTAACGTTGCATCAGTAAATCTGTGAGCTGTTTGAAGCCCTTTATCTACTTGAAATCAAGTGATGAGCGTAGCCATTCCGTATTGACGAGTAGGTGATGCTCACCTGTCTTGCCAGTTCTGTTCTTGTAATGTTATGCACTGAAATTCCATGGAAGCATTAGGGTGGTGTGGGTTCGCTTCGTCTGTCTGAGATAAAGTGCTCAAGAGAGTCGGCCTAGAAGTCGGGGGACGTTGTGTAGACAACGGCGATGCCGGGCGTGAGGTGTCACGAGACAGACACACACACACTGATGTGGCACGGACCGCGACGAGCGGGGAGAGCCAGCAGATCAACAAGACGGGGCAGAAAGGAACACCGGCACACGGGTCGTGCGTACCTGTTAAACAGTGACACAAACAAAAGAAAAAAGTAAAACAATACACACAGTAGTGGTGGAAAGCTCCACAAGGTGGATGACTAGTCCCTCACCAGGTAGTGACTCTCGGCTATCACCCACCAAGGGTTCCTGAGTCAGAGCTAACACTTGCTTGGCGCGTTTACTTGCCCAGTGTGGGTCGAGCTCACCTACCTAAGTAGGGTGGCCGACACCAATGTTAGGGATAAAATTAGCAGAATATTCTAAATATCTAAAACGTTGGAAATAATAATAGATCTCCCTACGAATGGGCGTGGAAAGCACTACACGTGTGTGAAAAATCCAGGAAAGCTGTGTACACGACCGTGACCAATTCCCATAGTGACCATTCCCAAGTAATTGGCAAATTCGCGTACAACTCATAAAGAGCTACACCTCACCTCCGTACCGGAGCGATTAGTATGAATCGCATAGGCGACAAAGTTCCGCGAAACGCGTTGCTCTACAATATGCGGTTAGTGTATGGGTGGTATTCATACAAAGCAGGCACAGTAAAAATTTTACAAAATAAGATTGTGTTAGTCCGTTACATTGCCATCATCAGATATGATTATGCAGTCATGTAACACATTTTTGACATATATATGAGTTCCATACGACACTCTGCCAAAACGGACATTTTGTATTCATCCCAATCCCTATGCCCGTCGTGATGGTTTGGTCTCGGCTTAGACCCGACTCGTTGCACCATTCCTGGGAGCGCTCTATCGGCTATGCTCACCTCTTCGAGCTAAGGTCCCGAACGCCTTTCGTGCCTTCTCCCTTTGCAGGGTTTTGCACCACATTTTGGTCTCCCGCCTTAGAAGTCGAGCCTGTACACAGGACTTCCGACTGATTCTCGTGGATGACTCAGAAGCTCACAGGTTTCCTAGATTGTTTCCGATAATTCGACATCGTGTTGGATTCATTCCGCTTTGGAAGTGTAGATCGCACATTTGAATTGGAGGACCACTATTCGTAGTCGTAGGACTGTGACTCCCTCCCAATTCTGGGGTCTTTTGTTGTGTTGTTTTCCACAAGAGTTACTGCTCGGACAAGGTCTTTTTTTCGCTGAAACTCCTACCCGATTTCCGTAGTGTGTGAGTTCCGTCGGTACGGTAGCTGTTTCTTCCAGAAGAATCGTGTCTCGGTTGTGCTGGTAGAAGTCCCCTATTTCCGTAGTGCGCGATTCCCGTCGGTACTGTGGTTTCTATTGTGCCTGCAACTCACTATTGTGAAGACGGAACACTCATACAAGGTTATTTTATCTGTTTGTCAGCTGAGATCCAGCAGGTTCTGGCTTTCTTTCGTTCTCGTCAGTGACGATGGGCTCAGGCAAGAAGTATAGTCCGTCTAAGGCGCGATCAGCTGGTTCGAAGTTACCTCCGCGACCGCTGTCCGTCCCGGAACCTCCGGCGGGATCGAATGGAAGGTCCGGAATCCGGAAGTCAGCACCCAAGTCGTCAGACACCCCAGTAGCTGGGCCTTCAACGCCCGCTGTTGTGGTGAGTGATGCGCGCGTTGCGGAGTTAGAGGCTCAAGTTCGAACCCTTGAGGCTCAAACGGCGGTCATGAGAAGTTCTCATGCTGCTCTCCTCAGCGAGGTCAATACACTTCGTTTGAAGGTTGACGCCGCCTCAGACGAGGATGGATCAGAGGTATTACGTATTGTTCGGAAGGATGTTAACTCTCTACTTGAGGTTCTTGGAGGCTACGTCGGTTTTACCGAAGAGGTGGACACGAAGTTCAATCGGATATTCGGCCGTCTTGAGACGTTGGAGGCAACCATCCTCGCGGATGAACGAGGCGCCCACGCAACTGCGGTTACTTCGCCTCGCGTTAGTAGCCGGAAGTCCGGGAAACCTCACTCAAGGAAGAGGGAAGACCAAGACTATGACTCGGACTCGTCCCGGTCATCGGTGAATTCAAATCGTTCTGTGGAGTCGTCCTCATCATACTCATCAATAGAGGGAGGACGCCGTGCTCGCTCATCGCGGACGGGCCGTTCAACACCCACCTATGGTGAGATCCACACCCGAAGGAAGGGGAGGAGGCACTCAAGTTTGAAGGAACTGGACCCGACCAATCACTTGTTCAAGAATCTTTTGTCTTATCGGTACTACCGCTTGGAAGATTCTGGTTTGAATAGGACACCCCGGGGTACGGTAATTGTCAAGGACTGCATCAAAAGGATGGCACTGTCCTTTCGCAACCAGCTATTTACTGGGGAAGATCCTATCCAAGTGCTGAATTTTCTCTCACGCTTTGTCGCGGAAGCAGACATCCTCGGAATGAGTGAAGGTCCGGCTTACGTCGCCCTGCCGTACTTCCTACGAGGCCTCGCAGAAGATCAGTTCAACTCTGTAAGAGGTTCCTCTCGAGCCTCTGAGGGAGGGGTCACCTGTTAGCCCGAAGCCGTAGAGTATCTAATCCGTTCGTACACGACTAATGGCGCCATTGAAGAAGCCGTTACCACGCTGCGGGAAACGAAGCAACGCCCGAAGGAATCGGAAACCGAATTCTCAATTCGTCTGAACAAAGGCTTTCCACCGTTGTGGCAATGTTTATCCCGCTAATGAACGTTGTACGCTGCTGATCAACGGATTGAGTGCGGCCATTCGCACTCTAGGGAGGACAAGAGGAAGATTATGTATCTTGAGCTCGTGCAATACGCGAAAGCGGAAGGTGACGCGTTGCGTGCCCGCTCCGGATACCAGGTTTCATCTAAGGCGCTTCATATCGAAGGAGCGCCATCATCAGTTTCACTGCTTCAGCAGGATCATCTTGGCCACGAAGTGGATAAATTGCATTTCGCACAGGGGGACCTGGTCTCTGTTCCAACTATGGAGTTTCCGTCCACGACCGAAGGCTCCATGGTGACGGACACCCAACTGCTTTATGCGGACTGCCCTCGTGTTCGGGCCCCGCAGGTACGCTACGCCGGAAGTCGCTACCAGCGACCTGGTTGAGTAGACCCGCGGGCGGTGAAGGTGCAAGACCCACGAAGTGTCGGAAGGACGACCCCGAAGTTGATCTGTTATACTTGCTACAGCTATGGACATGCACCGCCAAGCTGCAGCCTCACGTTGAGGGAAATGCCCAAAAGTAGTGGTGAATTACTAATTACTGATTCAGGAAGAGCAGGCGTTAGTGCCCGTGACCTCATATCTGCGTGTTAAGACAGAATTTCCACGAAGGATTTCGGCTGCAGAAATAGCTGAATTGCGAAAGTCTGGTTCTTCCCAGACCAAGTATCATCGGCTCAAGCCGTAGCGGCAACCGCTGCTGCGGGTAGTTCTACTGCAGTTCCAGAGGAATCTTTGCGGATCCCTGGAGCACAGGACGCCGTTCCCGTTAGAACGGATGGAGCTCAGTTAAACTGAGTTCGGGAGTCTCCGATGGAGAGGCGCCCAATGTGAGGCCCAAGGCGCCCGAGGCATCTCCTCCTCGCTCCCCGGTCACAATCCTTTCAAGGAAACAGGTCAACCTAGACGTGGACTCTATCACCGTTGGTGTGTTGCGTCGCCAGTGGATACGGTTTAGGAACAACCGGATCCCGGACCGAGCCATGGTGATGGCTAAGACGAACTGCAAGGTTTTTGCAGATCTTGGCCTATCCACCCAGTATATGGTGCGACATCTGTCCATATTGGATACAGGTGTCGGTCCCAGTTTCATTGTCGAATCGTTGTTACCACCGGAAATCCTTTGTCGAGTTCGTCAACGACCCGTCATGGACGTGGCGGACGCTAATAATAACCGGCTAAAGACGGCTGGAATGGTCACTCTCCCAATAAGGATGGGCAACTGTTCTTCACAGCTCGATTTCATCGTCTGTAAGACGCTTGCTGCCCCTGTCATCTTGGGATGTGACTTTTGCGACCGTTATGTCGAGTCAATCAAGCCGCGTATGCGTGAAATAGAAATGGAAGATGGTTCGGTTGTACTGATTGTTCGTCGTTCACTGAGAAGGGCGACAGCGAATCTAGTACCACTGCCAGCTCCTTTACAGAACTCAACACCCTCGAAGGAGTCTCCCAAACTTCGGGTCGCGCGACCTGTCCTTATACCCCCGGCTCGCAAGTTTGTATCGACGTCATCGCCGCACCCCGTGGGGTACGAGTTGTTCAACCACTCCAGTCTCTGTACGAGAAGTATCAGCTCGCACTTGCGAACGGTGTCGTTCAGATCTCTGATGCACTTCTCTTTCGAGTTATGGTTGCAAACTTCGGAAAGAAGGCTCAGTATCTTATGAAGAATCAGGTTGACGGCACGGTGCTCCCGCACCCTACCGCCCTTATTCCTACTAAGATTTCTGCTGCCGAAGTTCTGGGCCTCCTCGAACCCGCAAATGCAGTTACTTCCTCTAAGGAGAGAGAGGAGGGAGTCCTCTTATCGCCTTCTCCAGTGGAGCTTAACAGCCGTTAGGATTCCGAAAGGAAGGTCGTTTCTACCAGTTTTGACACACTCGATCGTGTCAAGGGATTAAAACAGTTGGATCTGGGTCATGTACCGGATTCACACCGTGAGAAGTTACGCAAAATGTTGCGTGAGTTCACACCAATGTGGGATGGATCCCTCGGAGAGTTTTCTACCACCGAACATCGGATTGATCTGTTGCCAGTTACGAAGCCAATCGCTCAACACCCGTATAGGGCAGGCCCGAAGGCACGGGAGGAAGAACAGTTTCAAGTGGATAAAATGCTCCGCGCAGGCATGATTGAACCCGCTCAGTCACCGTGGGCATCTCCAGTTGTACTGGCTCCGAAACCGATGGGTCCTGGCGTTTTTGCATGGATTATCGTCGCCTTAACGATGTCACCGTCAAAGACGTGTACCCTATTCCACGTATGGACGAGTATATCGATTCGCTGGGTGACGCGAACGTGTTCTCCACATTGGGTGCGAACTGGGGATACTGGCAAGTACCCGTTCGTCCGGAAGACCGTGATAAGAAAGCCTTCACCTGTCATTCAGGGTTATACCGCTTCAAGCGTATGCCATTCGGGTTGAAAAATGCCCCCGCTACTTTTCAGCGTGCGCTGGATATTCTACTTGCTCGCTTTAAGTGGCAAAGTTGCCTCGTCTACCTGCACGATATCATAGTCTTCTCCAATAAATTGGATGATCACCTCGAACATGTTCGGGAGATCATGGCCACGCTACGTGATGCTGGAATAACACTCAAGTTGAGGAAATGTGAGTTTTTCACTGACTCAGTTAAATATCTGGGACACGTTATTCGTCCTGGACGGCTGCTGATCGAGGAAGCTCGTGTGAAGTCACTCAAGGAGGCTAAACACTCTACAACTCAGACTGAGCTACGCTCTTTCCTAGGGCTATGCAACGTCTATCGACGGTTTATTCCGCGCGCTTCGCGAAGATCGGAGGACCTCTCAACGACCTTTTTAAGAAGGGACAACCACCAACACTGGAACCCCTTGCCCCGCGCAAGCAGAAGCATTCGACTCTCTCAAAGAAGAAGTTACCTCAGCACCGATCTTATCGTTGCCGAGGAATGGATTACCATTCACCGTAGATACAGATGCGAGTGCCCACCAAGTCGGCTGTGCCTTATTTCAAACCACACCCGATGGGGAACGCAAACCAATTGGTTATTGGTCTAGGACACTCAACGTTCATGAACGGAACTATTCTGTATCAGAGAAGGAATGTCTTGCCATGGTATGGGATCTTCAGAAACTACGTCCATACCTTATGGGTGTGCATTTTACCGTCAACACGGATCATTCTGCGTTACGTTGGCTGATGTCTATCACGGAACCTTCCGGTCGATTAATGCGCTGGCGACTTCGGCTAGCCGAATTCGATTATGACGTCACCTACAAGAAGGGAACTTTGAACACCCAATCAGACGCTCTCTCCCGTTTGGGAACCGATGTTGAAGCCCTTCCCGTCGACGAAGACGATGATGATATTCCATGTTTCCTACTCCATGAGGATGAAGAGGACTACGAGTTTATCTCGGATGATATATGCGATGACATACTCGTTGCAAACGGTATTCATCCCGATCCGGGCTCATTTGCCTCTATCATCCTTGAGGAGTTAATTCGTGAACAGCACGGAGACCCGTTTTGTACGAAGGTACGCACCCAGCTGAATGGCGGTGCGAAGATCCCCTTCAGAGTTAACTCACAAGGTTACTTGATTAGGCTGGTTCGATCTAACCCACAAATCGTGGTTCCCCATTCCCTTCAATCAAGAGTTTTGCATCTCTCGCACTACTCGAAGATTGCTGCTCACCCTAGTGCCAGGAAGCTTTACACGACACTTCGTCAGGACTTCTATTGGCGCGCCTTAGTGCGTGACTTTTAGGCTACCGTCAAGACGTGTGCGCTCTGTGCTCGAGAACCAGTGAAACTCCGTCGCCATGCGAAAAAGCTTACTCTTCCCCGCACGGGCGCCTCTTGAATTTGTTGCTATCGATATACTCGGCGAGTTCCTCCGGACTCCCCGTGGAAACCGCTATTTGCTCGTCATTACGGATAGGTTTTCTAAACTCGTCCGGACCGTTCCGTTGAAGAAAATTGACGCAAGAACTGTCGCGGAAGCTTTCGTTAAGCATTGGGCTTTCGTCTACGGTCCAACGGTCAACCTTCTCTCGGATAATGGCCCGCAATTTGTTGCGCGTTTCTTCCAGGATGTCTGTCGGATACTCGATGTGAAGAATTTGTTCACAAAGACGTACCATCTCCAATGCAATGGGCAGGTGGTACGGTTCAACCGTACGTTGTTGTCCGCATTGCGTGCGTATACTGACGAACACCCCAAGAAATGGGACTTGTACACGGATACCGTAACTTACGCGTATAATACGCAGGTCCACAGAGTAACTGGCCTCTCATCGTTTGAACTGGTACTCTCGCGTCTTCCACCGCCTGTGGCAGTCGAACCACAGCCGACGCTGGACAGGTACCCGTCTACGGTCGATCACTATCTACGTTGGAAAACGTCGCTCGCTACTATGGTACCTTTTGCGAAATCTTCGATGGCGAAGGCACAACTCGCATATGAGCGAAACTTTGATGCCCGAATCCGTCGGCCACTACCATCCTTGGAGAAGGGACAATTCGGCTTCGTAAGGAAATAATATTATAATCCTGAAAAGGAGAAGCGTCACAAACTATCCCGAATTGTGGACGGGCCCTACAAGATCATCTCTGTAGAACAGGAAACAGTTGTACTTGAAGTTGGTGATCTACATGAGCGGTTTTCCCGCGATCGCGTCCTACAAGGTCCCACCCCTGTTACGGAGGTTGTCGCCTCCCGTACTATCTCGGAAGAACGTCAGTCTACAGCGCAATCGCCAGAGGCTGAAGCCCCTCATGCTCATGGTGTTCCGCACGGCTCGAGAGAGCTATCAGACCTTCCGATGTTATCGTCGCACATTCCCGAGTCTTCGGACTCCCACCGTTTAATTCATTCTCGCTTTACTGCGGATGTTACACCGCCTACTGACGTGCTTTCAAGTCCCGTCGCTCCACCTAAAGAGGGGGAGGAGAATGCCCGCCTTGGCGTGAAGGATATACTTCCGGTGTCTCAACAGTCTTCAAACGCACGTGGCACACGGAATAATGATGTGGAATCGCCTCTGGACTCCCTCCAGGACGGCTACGTTCACGGTACACCGATTGTAGGTTCGGCAGATCCGCAGTCGCGTGCTGACCTCGCGAAGACCGCCCACCTCTCTGCAGAGGACAGCAGTTGTGTCAGCGCTCGTACTCACACGTCCGTGGACAAGGTTCTGCCTCATCAAACTGGTATTACTCACCCTACCAGGGAAGTATCACCGGAAGACTCCGTTCAATTGCCTGACACGCAGGAGTTGCCAGACGATCGCTCTCGCGAAGCTCCCTCGGCACAGCCAGCAACGGACTTGTACAACCCGCCGCCTCGGCTGAGTAATGACACAGGACACCTGGTGACGCAATCTGAAGGTGCACCGGATGCTCTGTCGTCGTGTACCGCCGTTGACGCTTGCAACGCACCGCGCAGTGTCGCGCGAAGCAAGCAGGTTACGGTAGATCCCGGTACAGTTAGCACTCCTCTACAGGACGGTGCAACACAGAGTGAAGTGGAATTTTCTCACCCCGAGAAGGGTTCAGTATGTATCGACACTGACCCGCTCGCGGGAAGTTAACCCTCGAAAAGTCGCGATGACGTTAGCCGCCACGACGGGACCCCCAGATCATCTGGAGAGGCAGATCCGAGCCGCACGGAGGGGATTTCCAACACTAATCCTGCAGGAGAGCCGTTGCGCAACGTGGGACCTGGCGCACAGCCCACATCACTCAGTTGCCCAGCTCGACTGTCAGACAGTGTTACCCCGGCCAACCATCGTGCCCGATCACGTGAACCGGCACGCGCCGTGGCAACCGATCCGCCTCCCCAACCGACTTTGTCGTCAGGAAGAGCGCAAGCACGCGTACTCGCGGATTCCGCCCAACGTAGTGAGACGCACAGCTTAAACCCCTTTAGTCCGACTTGGACGAGCGTGGCTAAACCGCTGAAGGCGTTGGAGGCTTCTGAGAAGCTCGCGGAAGTGCCTGACACCCTACTACATTCTACTGAGGAGCAGGGTAAGAACGACGACACCGTTCGGGAAGTGTATCGGAAGGAGTTCGTCATGGATCACATTGTGAGACACAGGCACAACCCAAGAGGAGAAACTCTCTACCGTATTCGCCGGTACCGCTGGCCCCCGTCTAGAGACACGGAATAGCCGGTTGAACACCTCCCCCGATCTCAAATCGTGCGCTACCATCGCCATATCAAAACGGGTTTGCCACGTAACATTGACATGGCCCTTGTAGGGTCGCGCGAACGTCGATGGACCGATGGTAAGCTCTTGCCAGTGAGAAGCGTCGCGATCAGCGAGGAACGACCGCTCCAACGCGAAACTGTACTGTTCACACCATCAGCACCTTTTGGAGGGATTGAGATGAGCCTTCGAGAAGAGAAATGAATGTCTCGAACGAGAAGAGGGAACTCTCCGTAGAGAAAGACACTCTGGTGAGGAAGAAGAACCTCGAGAGAGAGAGAAGAAGAAGATAGATGTAGAATTTGGAAACCTCTGGAAGGAAGAATTTGGAAATCCTTGGAAAGGAAGATGAAGTGAAGCAAAGCATACAGAAGAATCTGGTCTCATGAAAAGCACAGTTTTACTGGTACATTATTTATGCCCTAACCCGCTACTCGGTACTTAGATCGCCAAGCGAGTATTACTACGGTCCATTCTTACGAGGAAGAACCCCCAGCACCATCGGTCCCCGACGGGTTACCCGGGTGGCCAAAGTGGCTCTGGAGGGCATCCCGCAACTGCGTGACATTCCCCGAACCGGGCGTCTGCACCCCCAAGTCATTCATGAATTGGGCGATAATAGCAGCACGCTCCGCATCGGAGATGTTTCCAACAGTACGCTCGCTCGCAGCGGCGACTGTGTTCCAAGGGGCGCTCGTATTCGGAGTGACCGCTGGTGCCGCCATAGGCGTGTTTGAAGAACCTGGAAAAGGAGTCGCGTTAGCCTCGACCTCGTCATGTACGACTTCCACCTCGGGTGCGTCATCCAGCATTGGATCCTCGTCCCCGACGGGATGGAAGAACTCATCGGTGATGATGAAGCTGACCGGGAGCCCAGCAGGGACATATCTCTCGGCATACCGGAGCACATCGGCTTCAGCTGAGATGATAATCGCCCGTGTCCACGGGTCGTAGAAGACGTAGTCACCGGCGAAGGGAGCGCGACGTCCCGGAGATCTGTCCGTAAGGCTATCCCCGTCCTCACGACGGCTCTGTTGCACAGGAACCTGGGTCCAGTCGACATTCTCGATGACTCGCAGCAGCGATAGAAGTTCGGAAAAGTTTCCATTACCGCCAAGCGGAACCGAAAGATCTAGGGATCGGATGTTGCTACGCAGACGCGGAGGAATGAACCACAGCAGATACTGGTCGTACGCCTCTTGGAGGATGTAAACTGCCGTGCGGGCGGCCCACTCCGTGATAGCAACGGCCCACGATCCCGAGAACGGGTCAGCGAGGAGTCTGCTCCCCACGTACGTGATACACTGAGGCAACTCCACGTAACATCCCCGGCATACTTCCAGAGATCCCCAGATGAATGGGAGTGGTACATACCTTCCACGCATGTGGTTCGGACGAAGTCGGTTCGCCTCAGAGTTCTGAAACGGAATCAAATATCCCCATCGGGAGCGGCTACGACGCTCAAAGCGGATCATATTCTGCAGGTAGTCAGACCGCGAACGATGCGGGAGGTACCGGAACTCAGCACGCAGAAGCGGACGCGTCCACAACAGGAGATTCTGGTGAACACCAACACCTTGGTACTGTCCAATCGAACTCGCAATCCGAGCCAAGCTATCCCCGTAGGGAATCTCTTCCATCGTGCGGTAGAAGGCCACATCGAAATGGTATTCTCCAGGCAGCGGGTGTTCCAAGTACGTACGGTGAAGACGCTGGTGAGCCAGGCGAATTAGCCCCGCTCGAGCCGACGTATCGGACTCCCAACGACTGTGGACGATAGCCTGGTTAGGAACGGTAGTCCGTCGTTGCCATTCGAACGTCATTGTCATGAAGACGTGAACTTCTCCTGGTAACAGGCCACTGCCATCAGCATACACCTCAACGATGTTGGATTGACTAGCCCCCTGAGGGTGAAACAACGGCGCCCGGAGATACGGAGACGGATTCCTTCCAAGATCCACGACCTCTAGCTCCTCATAGAAGGCCCAGTTACCGGGACCCGGATTGGACATCGGCGGAGCCGGCATGGCAGAGAAGCCCCAGTTCCACGGTTGCATCGGCGGCTGGTGGTACTGTGTTGGTTGGACATACCCAGCTTGGGGAAGCGGCGCTGAACGAAAGGCGGAGAACTAACCCTGCGGCGCAGATGCATTGACGCCCGCAGCCTACGGAGGTGCGTTCCCGACGTTCGGTTGACTAGGCCCAGCTCCTTGGTTGGTTTGGTTCTGTTGATTGTATTGGTTGTTCATCGCCTTGGCAGACGGAGTCGGTAACGCAGGTGCGGATATAACCCGAGGTATCGGAGGAGACGAACGATTCGCGTGAGCGCGTCCTGAGCTCGGAGGCGAGGAGACTCGGATTATCGCTGGAGGCGAGGGAGGAAGGCGTGCAGGTGCTGTAAGGACACGAAAAGTCGGTATAGTCCCGCTCATCGCGGTGGGTATGTATACTCTCGCGAAGCGAGGTGGAGCACTGCTCCCGCGGTTGGTTCGCTCCTTAAGGAGGGGGATATGTAGAGCAACGCGTTTCGCAGAACTTTCTCGCTTATGCGATTAATCCTAATCGCTCCAGTACGGAGGTGAGGTGTAGCTCTTTATGAGTTGTACGCGGATTTGCCAATTACTTGGGAATGGTCACAATGGGAATTGGTCACGGTCGTGTACACAGCCTTCCTGGATGTCTCACACACGTGTAGTGCTTGCCACGCCCATTCGTAGGGAGATCTATTATTATTTCTAACGTTTTAGGTATTTAGAATATTCTGCTAATTTTATCCCTAACATTGGTGTCGGCCACCCTACTTAGGTAGGTGAGCTCGACCCACACTGGGCAAGTAAACGCACCAAGCAAGTGTTGGCTCTGACTCAGGAACCCTTGGTGCGTGATAGCCGAGAGTCACTACCTGGTGAGGGACTAGTCATCCACCTTGTGGAGCTTTCCGCCACTGCTGTGTGTATTGTTTTACTTGTTTCTTTTGTTTGTGTCACTGTTTAACAGGTACGCACGACCCGTGTGCCGGTGTTGCTTTCTGTCCCGTCTTGTTGATCTGGTGGCTCGCCCCGCTCGTCGCGGTCCGTGCCATATCAGTGTGGGTCTGTCTGTCTCGTGACACCTCACGCCCGGCATCGCCGTTGTCTATACAACATCCCCCGACTTCTAGGCCGACTCCCTTGAGCTTCCTACACCCGTCGTGACGGTTTGGTCTCGGCCTACACCCGACTCGTTGCACCATTCCTGAGAGCGCTCTATCTGCTGTGCTCACCTCTTCGAAGGAAGGTTCCGAACGCCTTTCGTGTCTTCCCCCTTTGCAGGGTTTTGCACCACACATATATGGCTTAGATGCGAAAAATATACTGGTTACGTCATATTTTGGTACGGAACAGGCACAGAGTAAACACTTGAACCACTTCACGAGACACAGATAGTACAGCAACCACCCAAATGATCGCGATGAAAGTTGTAGTGATCTTGTGTTAACCACATTCTTGTACTGATCGAAGTTAATCACAAAAATATTTATGGACTAGGGATTGGTGTTCGTTGAGTTTTCGATGTGCTGGCGAGGAAAGCTCCCGAATATGGTTTCTGGAGAACTTAATCCTCTTCTTACTAGGAGTGAGTACTTGGCGTTGAATCGGATCTTATGTCGGTAACCGAGGAAAAGATTAACGCAATGAAATCTTTTTCGGCAGCGATGACTGTGCGCTTTGTGGTTGCAATGCGCAGGCTGTGTGTGCAAATATTGGAGTACAGTGCCTCCGTTCATTGCGGATATCGAAAAACGGTGCTTCATATGCACCAATGTCGCTCTTAATCGAGAAACAAACTAAATTGCGTGTTTGGTGCGTGTGGTGCGTGCTGCAGCATAAGTGTCCGAGCTCACTTTAGAAACCCTGCCCGTCTCTACCAGTGCAACGACGCAAGCGGAGGAGAAAGTGAACCGACATTAAAAGTTGGGGCTAGCTGGCTCCAGGTGTACTACGTAGCTTTCATGGTACTCTCGAGGGCTCTTCCTCTTTTTCATCGTTCAATTCTTTCTTTGAAAAAATGTGTAGCATGACTTCAAAGGCTATAGCCGTGTATTATAGCACAACTCGGCTTTTTTGACGCTAAATCTTCATCGTATGTCTGTCGCTCTTGCTAGCTCACGAGAATGTAGTTATGCGAGAGAAGAGAGACCCCGAAAAGGCTCTGCCACATCTCTATCACATGGGGGGAGCCGCCTTTGTCTTCTATTATGACAGTTTTGCGTCCAGTGGTATTCTCATGGAGGACGCTGGACGCTACGAGAATGTCACGGCTCGATTTCTGGCGGAACTCTTGAAAAGCAAGACAGCGATGAAAAACGTGAGGCTTCCTTTTGCAGTAGTGTTGGATGCGGAGGACGTAACGGTCTCCCTTGGGAACTTAAAATCATTGTATGAGAAGACAGGGTTCAGAGATAAGAACTCGTCCGGTTTGACCCGGAACTCCGTTGCTGGAATTCTAAGGATTTGTAAGTTTGTCATGTGCCGAACCTTAGGGGCTTATATGTCACTTGGGTAGGCTGTTTTACTGCTTGAAGTTAGCCGTAGAGCTTTTTAAATTGAAGACGAGGCCCCGTCCAGGACGTTTGAGATTCACGTGAGGATTCGTCCTCACACGGATGCTTTTCCTAGGCTTGGTAAACAGTGTGGCGTGAGAGCAGAGTAGAATAGCCTGCAGCGCAGTTCGCTGAGCTTACGCTCTTCATCAAGAAGGAGTTTGGCTCAAGAAGTGGCTTGGTTTGGGGGAAGGAGCGAGAGAGGACGTGCAGCTGCTGTAGTGAAACAGGACATGGTTCGAATCGCAGTGCCTGAATCTCACATGAAGACACTGGATACCCTCGTTGTGAGAAGATCAGCCAATCGGAGGCCATTTGGTGTTCCAAGCCGAAGGAAGAAAACCCTTCCTGATTCAGGAATGTGAGCTCTATTCTGCAGAAGAATTGAAATTTAAGACAAATTATCACATCTATATCATCCCTCCGATCCAATAGAATGTTCGGGAGGACGTTGTCGTTGCCGCGAAGAGCAGTGCGGAAGGCGAAGCGCTTTCTAAGCAGCGACATAAGGACGTAATGGATATTGATGTCCTCCGCGGAAAGCAACCGTGCCTCGTATAGCAGTTAAAGCCGATGTGGAAGCCGAAGAGGAACAGGGAGAACCGGAAGATATCCGCCAGCATCCAGGAACAAGTGGGCATTTACAACTTACTGACTGAGACTGCCACCGCTCCCTATGGCTTGAATTTCAATAAAATGCTTCCTGAGGTTGTTAAGGAGGCGAGGAGGCTGCTGAAGCGCGTATTCGCAGGCAGACTGCTGGTGAATCAAGCGTTCTTTATCCAGGGAGTCAACCTTCCCCGCCGCTTTATTGTTGGTCCCATCAAGCTTATGATGCTGACACGAACGCTCTATTGGACCCAGAAGCTGTGCTCAACCTCATTTTGTCGATATTGTGTAATGTGTTGACTCTGACGCAGTCTCATATGAGCATGCTAGTCACAGTTGCTCGTGAGATGTTGGCTTAAGTTCTGAGTTTTTTGAGGGAGCTTTCGATCGCTTTCGGAGAGAGTAGAGTTCCGATCGACATACTTGTGGTACAGAAGGCACCCTTCGACATCTTCATCGGTTGTCCGACTTTCAGAACCATCCGTTTGGTTTTATATATTGTTGGTCAACAGCTTTATCTGAGGGTTGGCGACGAAGAAGTAATTTTGGAACTGTCGAACTGGAGAAGACCCAGGGTCTCAAAAGGACGTTGCGGAGGTTTTCACGGCTGCTGCGTGTGAAGAACGGACCCTATTTGAGTTCTAACCGTCTTTGTTCAACATTTCAAGGTTCCTCGTCGTGGTGCAGATTGAGGACGATAAAACGTGCTTACGACTCATCGTTCTACACCTGGCGAAGAAGTAAACGCTCTGCAACACCACCCTCTGCAGGACTGAACCGGAAGGCTTAAATGATATTCCCACTAGAGCGAGAAGGGTGGAGGCTATTCAGATGTTCCATGACAAAATAGGAAATTGGAACAAGACTGCTATGGAGAAGATGATACGCGAAGGGTTCTGGTGGCCGGCAGTCTATGATGACGTCAAAGGAATGCATCAGGCGCTACGATGAGTGTCAGTATGTCCGGAATGTCCCAGTCTACAAACGCAGTGAGCCACGCAGATGTATCTCAGATATTCATAGGATTCTTTGGTTTCACCTTAGAGCGACTAATGATATTCCTTGGATGTGCGTAATAGATATACCATTGATTTCCAGCTGATTTTCAATAATATTCAGTAAATATCTATAAGGCACTTCTTGGATGCTCCAAAACGTATAAAATGTAAAGGAAGTATTATTGCGTATCTGATGTATATGATACGGATATACTTCAAACATCCAATGAGTATCTCTCGCGTTCATCTGTAAGACATACAGAGGACATCAGATGGTTATCATATGTACATCATGGATATCCATCCGATGTGCAGTGGATGAACGCTAGATGTGCATTTGGAACATCTGATTAACATCATCGTACTTTATAGGGAGAACGACTTTTTTTACTCCCATCAAGGGGCTCTTCGAGAGGTTTTCCATCGACTTTGCTGTTCCATAAAAGCGTTCCAAGGGCGGAAGGCTCTTTTTGCTCATAGCCGTAGAGCATCTGACCAGGACGTCAATCGCGTTTGCCAACAAAAACTCCGTGTCGGATCCTGTCACCAAGTTCGTCCCGAAGGATGTCATTAGGCCACTCGGCCCGCCGGCAACATTAATGTGTGACAATACTAATCCCTCTTTATCGGGTAATGTGGAGGAGTGTGAAGTGCACATGAAACAGATTACAGAACATTACAGGAATGTTCCAGAATGCACTGGAGGAGTAGCTCGGAGGACCGGTTCCTGTCCGCTCAACCTTAAGGCCGTGCCCGGGAACATTTCTGAAGTCCGAATGGCTCTATCGGCATACGATTGCCAAGTATAATCGACTACGTAGTCCAGCCACGAGAGTCGCTCGAAGGGATGCCCAAATTAGGATAAGTGGCCGGCAGAAAGCTTGTCTTGGGTAACGTAAAGCGTAGAATTTCTTCTGTAACGTAATAAGCAATTCTCATAGAAACGTTCTACGAAAGGAGACAGACAATGCGAGAACAAAGACGGTGGTTAAGTCAGTAGCACTCTGGGTCCCCCTTTCAGTTGGTTGAGGCATGCAAACGGCTTCTCGCGAAGGTGATGTTCCTAAGAGTGGAAAGATCTCCCGTCATGATGCCTTGAGTAACCCAAAGAGTCTCTGGGTCATCCTCTGCTGGCCGAGACCCTGAACTGGCGAACGTCTCTCAGGCACCGAAACCATCAGAGCCATGGCTCCTTTCCAGCTTTTGCTCTAACGACGTTTCAGAATCAGACAGCGTTCTTGGAATATTCGAATGAGGCTTCGTGGGCGAACCGGCACCCGAAGAGAATGAGATCGAGAAACGTGGAGTCTCATCATACGACCTCTCGCTTTCGCAAGTTCAACAAGAATCACGAATGCAATGAGACTTCCCTGAGACATGGAATTCGATTCGAGTCCACTTTGAGCAGCGACCTTTTTGGCTTCGCGCGGCGCGTCCTGGAAGGCTCGGAATGGACACTTGTAACGGACATCAGATGGATGTCATCAATCTATGCGTCGCGTGAGGCTTGCTTAGTCACAGAAGTATCAAAAGTCGGGCGACGAGCTGGGCTAGATGTAATCAGCGCAAGATTTATACGGAAATCGTCATCGTCGTCGCCGCAAGGAGCGGACGGAGACGGACGAGAACTAGAGAAGAAGAGTCAAAGAGCTGTGTTCATGGGTTCCGGCGCGAGACGAGGTCCACTGTGATCATTGGTTTTGGTTGGAGAAGCAGCCGAAAGTGCGAGAGAAGCAGAAAAGGTCGACTAAGATGACGGAGAAAGTGACCGAGGTGCAGACGTGGGGCAAATCTCATCTCCTCCGCTTGAAGCGACGGGCTTGATGCGTTTCTTAGTTAGCAGAATCAGAGCTCTGAAGGTCGTTGAGAAGGGTCTAAAATGATCGGTGTTTGGCGACGCAGTATCAAATTGAAGCTTTGGTTGATTTTACTAGAGTGAAGGAACGCCCTTCTTGGAGGTAGAAGCACGTATACGTCACTCATCTGGGTGACGTATTGCAAGTGTAGAGGGTGTCGAGCAAACAAAATGATGGAATCGACACTTGATGCTTCTGATAATGAGCACCAAACTTCTTTGGTTACATGATGAACACTATCATCATAAAGCACACACGCATTCCAACTGATAGACCTTTACGCTCTTTTGGAAAATACAGAGGCACTCTCTACGGAACAGGCAGGCACGGTCACACAGCTTCCCGGAATCCCTTCTACAGCAGAGTTGCGCCTAGCTTGAAATGCAAACCCCACTACGCTTAATGTTTGACATTGAACTGACAGTCGCCAATGATAACACAAAAGTTGATCTTCCTCCTCAAATTGTCACATTACAACCCATTTTAGAGAAAGGATCAACCTGCTATTTAGCCTCCTTTTCTTTCCAAAACTAGAAAACAACAGAGCTATACAAAGACGTAAAGTACAATTTCACGGAGGGAGATCATTTCAAACCCTATAAAATATTCACAAATTCAACATATAAGGAACTTGCAAATCTTCTTCAGCTAGCACCCAAATCTGATTCGCTTCTCCTTTTTAATAATCTTTGATGTATCGTTCGTATGATACTCTACGATCTCTGGCAAAATTAAAACTCGTCTTCGAGACGTTGATTTTCTTGCTCTTTAAATAACTCCTTCACTAAAAGTCCGTTGAACGGAATAATTTCTCCATCTTCACCGCCGTCATTTACTTGTGCCTTCATGGTTCTATTCAAGCGTCTCACTTCTTTATCCAATTCGGTCCCATGCGTCGACTTAAGACCATTCCGATCTTAAGAAACAGTTCCTGGAAGTGCTTCCGAACCTTCATATGCATTAATCCAAAACTCTATAAGCTTATAACGCGTTTAGCATAAGCGCTTAATATCGGTGATGGAAGCTGTGGAAGATTTTGAAACCTTGTGTTTTTGATACTTGGTATATATATTCCAAACTGTGCACGACACTTGCGTCGAACCGCTTTCCACGCTGCAATCCACGCGGGATCAAGCTCTTCTTCCTTATTGAAACTTCCCGTGAATAGCAAGTGCTGTGCAGCTTTGCGAAGTACAGAATCCTGCTCACTCCTTTCCTCTTCCAATGAGTCTCAGTTTGCTCTTGTTTTTCTACACTGAGAGCGGTCGTTGATCACCTGGAGCACAGAAAGTTTGGGAATATGTGCTCAAAACGAACGAGCCTGTGGTGCAAACGAAAACCGTTTGAGCTAGATTCCAATTCTATGCCCGAAATGCGAGTTACACATCTTTCTATGCTTACCATCTCGTTTTGCATTGACTCAAGTGCCCTACCAATTGCTGAAGAAAGAACAGACTACGCTCTTGGTCCGGACCCGATTTTTGAACCATTTTTCGGTACTCTTGATTTCAAGAATTTCTCAATGACAGAGTGAGAAGCAACATCATTGTGCTCGAACTGAGATGCCTCTAGTATCAACTTGCTGGGATTCGAAGAGCTCCTTTTCACTTTCTCGTATATATCTTCACCAAGGAGAGGATCCAGAGCTTCAATAGACACTCTGAGCTTCACTGAACATCTTTGTAGAATAGAAAGAAGTAAAAGTATTAGTATATCATTCGAGGAATGTGAAAAGAGATTCAATCTGAAGGTAAAAGAATAGACTCACCTCTGCAACTTTGCACTTACGTTCGTGAAAAGTGGTGTGTTAGAACTTTGTCAGTAACTGGTACAGATAACGGAAAATTCAAGAAGTCTTGAAATAAGAAACCCACCTTTGAGGTATCAAGAATACTCCCATTGCTTGCGAGTATCTGCATCCTACAGCCGGGACGGTCTCTAATTTGACGTAATACATCCAACATCGCTTCGTGCCTGTTTTCGATGATCGCATTTTCAAAATCTTTTTCCGATTGTATTTCACTCTTGCTAACTTCTCAGTGCATTTTTATATCTGCAGCAAAAGAGAAAAACTGTGATCTAAGTTCTTCCAGCAGTTCGTTCCCTTTCTTATGTTCATTAATCCGCTACTTGATATGAGTGATGAGTGTGTCGTTCGCGGTTGTGCCTCTTTCTCTTGGAGGTTTGCTGATGATTCCTACGTTTGCTCGCGCGGTCATACACTCACCTACTGAGCCTTTTACTCCGGCTGCACGACTGCCATTTTTTCCAGTTCCCGTCCCGCTCACTGCACGTCCATTACTTGATCCCCTGACTCCCGCTGACCGATGGCTACTTGATCCGGTTCGTGCTTCACCAGCAACGCGGCCGTCACCTGATTCTATGACTCTTGCTGTACGACGGTTACTTCTTCCACCTTCCACTCTCGCTACTACACTGCCTCAATCCGAATCATTGACTCCATCAGAGACAGCGCCATTTGGTCCGAGTTCGATATCATCACCTGTAGCAACTCTGCGTTGAGGCATTTCAGACAGGCACTTACTAGAGAAAGTACATTCAACGACGTGCTCGCGGAGAAAGTATAAGAGCAAGTACTTGCAGTTCAAGTAGATTAGCCTTGCAGAAGAAAGCGCGGGAGCAAACCTCTCATGAAGAGAGCACCATTCTCACTGCAACCTTTCGGTTGAACGGACTTTCGGTGACTGGTCTCTCAAATTTCCCCAAAGTGTTCAACCGCGTCGGTTCGGCTTTTTCGGTGTGTGTAGTCAAAATGAAACTTGTTTCAGCATGTCCCATTCCTAATTGAGTTAAGCAAATTGATATTAGCAAAGTAGCAACGTCCTCCATTCTGGTTTACTCCTCTTTCTCACCGCCGTCTTATCAATATTAGCTCTCAAGCGAGTGGGCCTTCGGGGTTTAGTCACAAGTGTTCAGCCTTTCGCAGGACTTCGCTAGTAAGTTGCAATGCGAAAATCACATCTCTCGTACTTATCATGGAATAGTTCCCAAATACGACGGAAGAAGCGAGGAAGAAACCTCTACAGCTGTCGCCGATCGTACGCTTCCCTTCCTCTCAATGCCTTTCGTAGAACAGCATGACAAAAATTCTGCTTTGCTTCGACGGGATGAACCATCTGAAATTCAAGGAGGTGGCCCTCTCCTCGCTTCCAACTCTTGTGACAATCCGTCTTCTGATGTAGATAAGTACAAATTCGGAATCCAATGCAGTCAAATCATGTCACTGAAAGAGAAACAGTTTCCGTCGTTCCAACCAAATAGTTACCAGTAGATCATGGCGACTCGGCAGTCCAGGCATGGATCTTTTTAAAATCTCGGCGATATACGTCAATCCTCATCTTCTCAGATATCAATAGCCCATACCCAGATTTGGAAGAGTTAAATGAAGCTGTCAGAGCAGCCCTTGAGTATTTTTCAGAGAGTATTTTGACATTAACCCAGTCGAAGAAGTTGTACGATCTGCTCTCCGTACTTGAGAGCTCACTCCCCGCTTGATTCCTGTATCTCACCAAGCAATTCAAAAGCAGTGAGGCGTTTTCATCGTACTTACTGAGAGAAAGGAAGCACAGAATACGGTCAGAACTATAGAGAAAAGCTATCATAAAGACTGGCATTGGCACGAACTCTTATGGACTGTTCCGAAATGTTTTAAAACTTATGATCCAGATCTTACATGACAATAGCGGTGTTGAATCTATAATCCCGTACAGTGAACGAAGGAAGGAGGAACGAACCGTGTATTCAGCTCCATGGAATAGCAATGCAATGCGAGAGTACCAAGAGATTGTTAATGAAGAGTATGATCTCATAGTGCTTATGGACTTGTACTGTGACTGGACAATACTTAGTTCTTCTGGATCTCAGAGCGGAAATATGGTAAGAGTACGATTCGAGAACAAATCCGGGGCTTTTCGAGCATAGCTTGAAGTGGGTATTGTGGCTGTAATGCTGGGAGAAGCGAAGGGGTTTTCTTCTTAGAGGTATCGTCGAGAAAAACATAAGCTGTAGCATAGATTCAAGTTCCTAGTCCTCAAAGACATTACAAAAGTTTTTCTTAAGGGTGTAAGCATCGAAGCGAAAACGATTTACCCTCGCCTGGGAATTCAAGAAGCGGACAAAGCTCAAAAAGACCGTCCTGCGGTCTCAAAGCACACGATAGCTTCTTCGACTGTTCTCATTATATGATGCCCTATATACTTAAAGAGTCCTGCAACTCCGATATCGATCATCTCAGGAAACGGAGAAGAAATAAGACAAACGACTCTTATCCTGCTTCTCCAAGATCTCTTGGCACTGCACATTCTTTCCAGAGTAATAGAAAAAATGAAGAGCATGAAGAGCCAAAAGAAAGCCTACTTAAAATACAAACTGGTTCTCGTTCCTTCTCTGCTCGTGATGTGTATCAAACCGTCACAGCTCAAATACGCGTGGCCCGGGAAAGAATTACAAAGCGAGAGAACAATATTCAGTGACCAGTCTCACGGAACGAACTATTACAGGCTGACATAGAATAACTGGACTCAGTGAGCGCGATGCAATACCCGACACTTTTTTCCACGTTCGCTGGGTCAGTATCGCTCCCGTACCGACTATATTCTTCGAAAGGATTCGATATCCTTCATGTTTTTGAGCTTGGCATAATAAGACAACTCACGGATGATGCCTTCTACATATTTGAGAAAGCAGTAGAGTACAGCGGTGTGTCGAAAGGTTCGGCGACGGACATGGCGAATCAACGAATCCTAGATCTTCCTTCTGCTTGCAGGTTGCGAAGGTTTGCAGCGTTTGGAAAAATAAGAAAGAGAAGCATGCCGGTGTTACCGGGAAAATGAAGAGGAATCTAAACCCATATCTGTGGTATGCAATCATGGGAATCTCGCCTAGTACCATTCCAGAGAGCGACCGGTTCCTCCAGCTCCTGCTACAGATTGATATCCTACAACGGCGCCTTTTTGAAATAAACCCCTCCTGATTCTGCCCTCCGAGCAACCCAAGACATACAGGAAATCGGCCAATTGGGATTTGAGGTAGGAAAAGGAATTTCTAGTCTTCTTCACTAGAGAAACAACACAAAGATGCATAGGAAAATGTTTCATATATCTAATCACCCCTTTGAATTCGGATGTATTAGGAAGGGATCGACGGATACCAACGAAACAATGCACAAAGAGGCAAAAGAAACATACTTTTGCTCCAATGGTCATCTTCAAAACCTTGCGCCACAGAAAGTGAGAGCTTAACAAGAGCATAGATCACCAAGATTTCCTCCTTCATTGATCACTCGTAATCTTAACGAGTTCCGCGGGGTTGTTGGCGATGTTCCGAATCTCAACCATGTACAAGCACCCTCCAATTGTCCCGATGTGTGACTGAAGCATGCCGAAGGGGTCATTCTCAATTCTTTCTCAATCTATTGACCACGCCAAGTACGCCATAAGAACAGCAGTTTTGCAATTAACTAACCGAGCAATGTGGGAAGAAGTGAAGAGTGTGAGGTTTCTTTCGCAGTTTGATGGTGTGACCATAATATGTAAGATACAGTTTATGCTGGTGAAACTGTGCTCAGAGCACAAGAACGCTACGATGGATTGGCATACAATGAACGTTCACGGCCATCTTTTGGGATGATTGAGGTCACATTCTGTACTCGGTTGAACCCAAGTTTTCGCTCGTGCGGAAGCTGAGGCTCGTCTCAGGAGAGAAAGAGAATTCTCTTCTTGTTGATCGGTTTGGTCATAAACGGTTTGTCGACGAACTGCAGAACGACCACATTGCATTTGGAGTAGTACCTTGCTGTTCATTTCTTGCAAGAACCATACTACTCCCTGACCCCTACGTAATTTTCAAGCACTTCGGACGGAAAATGAGGATGAGCCCTATTCCTGATATGCCATTTGTACGCAAAAAGTTAGCATTCTTTGAAATAACGCGGGATAAAAATACGTCTTTGGATGAGCAACGTTGAGCGACAGCGGCAATTTTTTCCGTATGGTTGCTCATGTGATTTTGGTTCAGAAGGTAGGTGCGCGGTGTATTTTGGATAGGAGCGGAAGGTTGGGAAGATTGTTGTTGTGGAATTTTCAGTTCTTGAATAGGGAAAGAGTAACTTCACGCTTAGTCTGAGAAACATCTTTATTAGACACTGCAGCACCAAAACCGTCAGGAGCACCTGAAGTAGACAGATCATCTGCTTCTCTTTTAGTCTGTGAAAAAAGGTTACGACTCGGATTTCGAACTGCGTCAGCGTCAAGATCGTAGTTCTTTGTTCGACTGTGTTCCGCATTAATATTCGCTGGCAGAGAAGCTCTAACTTTTTCAGATCTTCATCACGATCCGCACAATGCCGAACCGTTGTGGATGCCTCTTTTGGAACTAAGAATCATTCTTTAGCTCATTGTAGGACTCTTTCTGAAAGCAATAGTACTTCAATGACCAAAACGTTTCCCCAAAGAGTATCTTATTGACCACCGCACGAACCACCATAAAAGCACTCGACATATATGTTGAGGGGACCGGCACAGTACAAAACCGCGTTCGATAGCTGCTTCCTAAGCTGACTTGTAGTCGAAAGCACGGTACGCGCAGGCTTACGACAGAGATCACACCTGCGTACACTCTTAAAAATTACCAGCCATTCGGAAAGAGACAAATCCGGGAGAACCATCTTAACCGTGGTATTGCGGAACTTAACGATTAAACCTTTTCCTCGTCTAGGTTTTCAACGATTCAAAAAGAGCTTCGGTAGGATAAAATATGTTGTTGTACGTCGGCTGGGACACGTCGGCTAGAGATAAGAAAAAAGCCTACCCATTCGGCCGGTCGCTAGGCTTATGAACTTAGTACAAATTATTTCGAAGTGCTTTGGATGACGTGGCTAGGTCAATCTGTCCGTCAGTTTGGTGTAGCTTGAACAAAGCGAAAGATAGAGAGATTACAGCACGATTTTGTACAATGAGTGGTTCTTCCTGGGCTGCGGCTCCTTCTCTGACATCATCTTTCTGGTAAAACCTCGTAGTCATGAACAGAGAGAGAGATCAGAGCACGTTACACTGGCACAGATCCGTGGAAAGCCAGCGGAGAGGGGTAGCATGCGTAAAAGATGGAAAGCGCATCGACAGAGGAGCGTGGACTTTGTGCGAGCTGAAAGCTTTTTGCGCAGCAGGGCCGGGCAGGAAAGACTGTGATAGGCCTCGTGTTTCGGGGACATTGGAATCAAGGAAGCACGTGTCACTGGCGGTGGCGGTTGTGGTCTTCTTGAAAGGACATGGGATGGTCCATGTTGAGCGCAAGGCGACAGATTTGCAATCGTTGTTGTGAGTTAGGACCATATCCCGTCGAATGGGACATGATCAAAACGCCGGGATGCAGTGTAGAATGAATTTTGGGAGTACCGAAATCGGGTTCTAATGGGCGACAGAAGGTTTGGTTCGTGCCGCGCTGGGCGAGGCACGAACGAAATTTCTCCAGACGCTACGGCGGGAGCTGAGAGAGGAGGTACGATTTGACTAGTGTGCGGCGTACATAAATGCGTTTCGAATTGCTGATTGACCCTTCTTGCACGTTTTACAGTTGAAAAGTGGCACACCGTGTAACTCCTTTTGTTCTGCGTTGAGGTAACTGGGAACGTTCCGACGGAGCTGGGAGCGCTTATGCTTAATACTGGAGGATTTATTTCCCCAATCAACGTGCACAGGTGGTTTGTCATGATGAACGGCACCCAAATTTCTGCTTAATTTTTGGATCCAGTTTGTAGATACCTCTACAGGTGGATGTGGAAATTGACTTATAGACACGAGCGGATGCTGCGATATGTAGCCGAGATGTAGAGTATGTTTTCAATGAATGCCCTCCGTAATTGTTCACTGGCACCTTGACAATGAGTGATACACGTGTTGAACCTCCATAGGTGCACACCATAAATGTAGGTAGTGTTATATTAGTTCACGGAAGATTTATAAATAGGTTTGGGCTTTTTGGCTCTGAAGGTAACCAACTAAACTCATCTGAGTCCTGATCAAACTCTCGAAACCGTGTTATATTTATTATTACCAAAACAAGTTTACTACTTTTTTCACATGGTACGAGAGCATCCAGATATAACGTTGTTAAAGAAGACGGTTCATAGGTAACGAGATGATTTTGATGCGCTTCATGCGCTGGTGCACGACAAACTCTGGCAGCCTGTAAATGTGCGCAATGAATTTGAGAATCATATGAGAGTGCCGAGACGTCGTCGGCTGACTACGGAAGAGATGTTTTTTATGTTTTTGGACATACTAGAAGGATCAAACGAAGGAGGATGTGGCATAGAGAGAGTGTCGCACTCTTATAGCGTCTCACCCGGAACAGTGTCCAATTATTTTAAACATGTCCTGTACGAATATTTAAAACGTTAGACGAACTACCGCTTAAGCTCATTCGTTGGCCTGATGCGGACAGCCGGCAGGGAATAGAAGGTTTGATAATCGGTTTTCCAAAGTGTATATTTTTCTTGTATGGTAGCAAGAACAGGAGGTGGAGACCGAAGGATAATAATGAACAGGAGCGTGCGTACGACGGGTATAAGAAGGCACACACCTTTTCTATCGTTTTGATCTGCGATCTTTATGGTCGGTTTATCCGCATAAAGATCTCCGCCAAAAGCGCCTAGTGTAGTGCAACGCTCATCTATGAGTATTCTGACTGGACTTAGTCATATTTCCCGTTTACGGGTTTGCCTGGTACACACCACTATATGACTAGTAGTTACTAGTGGTTGCCATTGGGATGGTTCGGACACGTGGGACACGGTGGAGCTGATCGGAGGTTGGCCACTACACGTGGGCGGTTGCCACAATTAGTGGGAAGTTTAGTTAATATTATTTATTAATTTTAGTGAGGACACTACTTAGTGCGACGGCGTCGCCGCCGTCGCACCAGTAAAGTGCCCCAACCAGGGTGATCCTACCTCAAGGATCTTGGCTCTAGCCACTCTCGCCTCCGGCGGTGCACAACTCCTTATCGGAGGGACTCTCCGTTGTAACGGTGCGGCTATCCACCCTGCGTCTCCACAGAACCCAACTTTGGGAGTGTTATAACCATCTGTTGTCGTGTTCGACCCTGTATAGGGAATACCCCGGCGATACGCCGTACCTCTCTTTTTCCCTCTCTCCCTCCTATCTTTCCCTTTCCCCACTCCGTGGTTTCGCCCCTCTTCGAGGCTACTACACTCGCGTGCGAGTCACCCTTCTCTGCGCAACTCTCAACGCCCCGTCGTGACGGTTTGGCCCCGGTCTTACACCCGGCTAGTTGCGCCATTCCAGAGAGGCTCTGTTCTCTGGGTTGCCCTCAGTAGAGGAAGATCCCGAACGTCTTCGTGGTGTCTTTTCCCCGCTCACGGGTTGCACTACAAAGTGGTCTCCCGACCTAGAAAGTTGACCCACTCTTGTGTACCCTCTTTGAGGTTCGTTTTCTCTCGGAAGTTCCCGTGTAACGGTTGGTTGGATACCGATGTCTCGGAAGCCCTCCGATGCGGAGCCTGCGATCACTCGCAGTCGTTCCACCAACGGTGGTAATCCGACGGAAGGTCGGCCTCCTTCGAGGATACCAGTCCGCCCTGGATCTACATTGGGTAACAGACCGTCCTCGCGGACGTCTAACCCGCCGGCACGCCGGACACTTCCGTTTTCTCCGTTGATCCCTCCCACTGATGGGATTGCTCCGGCATCTGCCGCTGCCGCACTGGCTCCTGCTGGGCAGGTAAAGGCGAGCGCCGAGGCGTCTCAGGCCCGTCGGGACAAGATTGACGACCCCCAGGGTGCAACCCTGGAAGAGCAGGTTCGCATGCTGCGCGCTGCTCACAATTCCCTTATGGGAGCCCATGATTCCCTCGCGGGAGAAGTCCAGACGCTCCGGGAGGAAGTCCGCACATTTCCTGTGAAGGATGTTGCAGAGGATCTCCGTATTCTACGGTCCGATGTCAACTCCGTGCTGGAATGCATTGGAGGACCCGCTGCCTTCGTGGAAGGAATCGAGACCCGATTCGATCGGATTCGAAGCCGTCCGGAGACGTTGCAGAAGGCCGCTATCGCGGAACTCGCCACTCCGGCGGAGCCGGTTGAAGTGTCGCATCGCGACAAGAACACCGGTCGGGACAAATCACGCCGCAGGCGGCAGGCCAAGGAGCAAAACCAGTACTCCGACTCGGATTCGAGTACGTCAGCTGACGCCCCGAATGATTCGGAAAGTTCTGACTCGTCAGAGTCTTCCATCGAAGATGGTCGTGCAGGGCACTCATCACGCTCTAAGCGGTCATCGGCCACCCAAGGTGTTGTTCGTACCCGGTCGAAGGGACGGAAGCACTCCGGGTCGAAGGAGCTGAAGCCGACGAACCCGATGTATCGGAAGCTACTCTCATACCGGTATTACCGTTTGGAGGATTCCTCATTGGATCGCACACCCCGTGGGACGGGTAAAGTGAAGGACTGCATCCGCCGTATGCAGCTCTCACTGCGTAACCAGACCTTTTCTGGAGACGACCCAGTCCTGGTGCTTGATTTTATCGCCCGTTTTGTGGCGGAGGCCGATGTTCTCGGGATGAACGAAGGCCAGGCCTACATTGCGTTACCGTATTTCTTACGGGGGGTGGCCGAAGACCAGTTCAACTCTGTAAGAGGCTCATCTCGTGCCTCCGAAGGAGGGGTTACGTGCTGGCCGGAAGCGGTCCAGTACTTGCTGCGCTCGTACGCCACCAACGATGCAATCGGCACGGCCATTCTGGCACTCCAGGACACCCGGCAGAGGTCAGGAGAGACGGAAACCGATTACTCGGTCGGCCTGAATAAGGCTTTCCACCGTTGTGGTAATGTCTACCCCGCAGGGGAACGTTGTACGATGTTCGTCGACGGCCTCGACCCGGCCATCAAGACCTTGGTCGCCCGCTACCGCGAGGATAAGCGGAAGATTACCTACCTCGAGTTAGTTCAGTACGCTCGAGCGGAGGGTGATGCACTTCGTGCACGAGGTCCTGTCACCAGGTCGAAGTCCGCCAAGGCGTTGATGATGGAGACTGGATCCCCATCGTTGTCGCTGCACACGAGCGAGGCCTCCCCAAGGGAGTACGACAACGTCCAGTTGGCCCAGGAAGGCCGGAGTTCCATTCCAACTACGGAACTACCGTCAACGACGGATGCCTCCTTCAATACCGCTCGGGACAGCACGCTGCTTTACGCAGATGCAAACCGTGTGAACGGACCGAAAATCCCGTACGCGAACGGAGCAACCCGTTTTCAACGGCCTGGATGGAAGGACACACGCCCTAGGGTAGGGTTCACCGATGCTCGGAATAGTAACCCGCGTTCGGGGATGGCAATGCCGATCTGTCACCTTTGCTACACGCATGGTCACATTTCACCGCAGTGCCTCCTCTCGATGAGGGATATGTCCATGGTTACGGTGAACTATGAAGCCTTGACTCCAGAGGAGAAGAGAACCGTCCCTATGACGTCGTACTTGCGTGCGAAGACGCACTTCTCTCACGCTGCCGAAGCACCACCGCCGGAGCGGAATGTCCAGGCACCCCCGTGCATCCAAACCCTCGGCATGTTGCCGAACCCAAAACCGCTAACGCGGGACCCCACGGCCAACGAGCCCAAGCACTCGTAGCCGAGGAACCTGAGCAGCCGCCGCAGGCGGAAGTTCAGGGAAACTGAACGAGGGAGTCTCCCTTTCGGGAGAGGCGTCCTCAGAGTTGAGGCTGTTGACGCCCGAGGCGTCGTTGCCTCGCTCCCCGGTGAAAATCCTCTCGAGGAAAGACGCCGCAGACGCAGATTCGGAACACCTCGGTGTTTTGCGTCGACCGTGGATACGGGTAAGGAACAACCGGATCCCGGACCGAATCATGGTGATGGCCAAGCGAAACTATAAGGTGTACGCTGACCTTGGCCTGAGCCCCAGTTTATGGTGCGTTACCTGACTGTACTAGACACAGGTGCAGGTCCGAACTTCATCGTGGAGTCCCTTCTCACACCGCAATTGCGGGAGCGTATCCGCCGCAGCATGCTTCCTGATGTCGCTGATGCGAATAACAACCCGTTAACAACGGTGGGAACAATCGACTTAGTCGTACGCTTGGGAACCTCCGTGGTGAAGGTCGACTTCATCGTTTGTCGGTCATTGGCTGCCCCAGTCATTTTGGGTTGCGATTACTGCGACAGGTTTGTCGATGCAATCAGGCCCCGCCTCAGGCGTGTAGAACTCGACGACGGTTCGTCGGTACCGATCGTCCGTCGTCCGCTGAAGCGGTCATCGCGGAAGCAAGTTCCACTCCCTGCTGCGCAGGCCCCGGCATCGGCGTCGCGCGAGTCCACCAAGCTTCGCGTCGCCGCGTCGATCCGCATCCCGCCTGAGTCCCAAATGATAGTGTCGGTTAATTCCCGTCAACACGGTCTTCGGGTTATTCAACCGCTTACCTCGTTGTACGAGAAGTGCCAACTCGCTGTCGCGAATGGAGTTGTGCAAGTCACACCGGATACTCCGTTTCGGATACTCGTTGCCAACCTTGGCAGCACCCCCCAGTATCTGGTGAAGAACCAAGTCATTGGGTCTGTGACACCACACCCACTCGCGATGCTTCCAACGAAGATGACGGCTGCGGATGTTCTCGGATTAGTTACCTCCGAAGAGGACGTCGCCTCATCTAAGGAGGGGAGGAGGTCGCAATTCCTGCCGCTTCCACGATACCACTACCGTCGCAACGGAGAAGCAAACGACTGACTCGGAACCAAACCCTGTGTCAGGGACAGAAGAGCGTAAGCCCACGAGCTACGACAAGGTTGACCCCTTGAAGGCGCTCGAGGAACTTGACCTCGGTCATGTACCGGAGTCGCACCGTGAACGTCTAAGAGACATGTTACGGTAGTTTACCCCAATGTGGGATGGCTCTCTTGGAGAGATCAATGCAACGGAACACCGTATCGATGTGTTACCGAACACGCGTCCGGTTTCACAACCCCCTTACAGGGCAGGACCGAAAGCTCGGGAGGAAGAACAGTTCCAAGTGGACAAGATGCTCCGCGCAGGTGTCATCGAGCACGCGCAATCGCCGTGGGCATCCTCAGTGGTACTGGCTCTCAAGGCCGACGGAACCTGGAGGTTCTGTGTCGACTATCGCCGATTTAACGCCGTGACGGTAAGAGACGCTTACCCAATCCCTCGTATGGACGAGTGCATCGATTCGCTCGGTGACGCTACCGTGTTCACGGCATTGGATGCCAATTGGGGATATTGGCAAGTCCCCGTCAGGGAGGAAGACCGCGATAAGACTGAGTTCGTGTGCCACTCGGGCTCCTACCGCTTCAAGCGGATGCCTTTCGGCTTAACCAACGCGCCCGCTACGTTCCAGCGTGCCATCGACGTTCTGTTGAGCCGCTTCAAGTGGCGGACCTGTCTCGTCTACCTTGACGATATCATCGTGTTTTCCAGTAATCTGGACGATCATCTCACCCATGTCAGGGACGTGATGACCACTCTGCGTGATGCAGAATCACCCTCAAGTTGAGGAAGTGTGAATTCTTCACCGACACCGTCAAGTATCTTGGGCACATAATCCGTCCAGGACGGCTGACGATCGAGGAAGCTCGCGTCAAGTCACTCGCTAAGGCGAAAGAACCGCGGACTCAAACGGAATTACGCTCCTTCTTAGGGCTGGTCAACGTCTACAGACGGTTCGTGCCGAACATTTCGGACATAGCGGCTCCCCTTAACGCTCTCTTGCGGAAGGGCCAGCCACCAAAACTGGACCCCTTCACGCCCGCACAAGCGGAAGCGTTCAACTTCTTAAAGGAGGCTGTTACGTCAGCACCGATACTATCGTTACCCAAACCGGGATTGCCGTTCTCCGTGGACACAGACTCGAGCGACTACCAAGTAGGCTGCGCGCTGTTCCAAACCACTCCCGAAGGAGAACGAAAACCCATAGGGTACTGGTCACGTTCGCTCAACGTTCATGAACGGAACTACTCCGTTTCGGAGAAGGAGTGCCTTGCAGTCGTATGGGCATTATCCACCCACCGTTCCTACTGCTAGGTGTGCACTTTACCGTGTACACGGATCATTCCTCGTTGAGGTGGTTGATGAATATCTCTGATCCATCAGGCCGCATTATGCGGTGGAGGCTCCGCCTAGCGGAATTCGACTTCGACGTCGTGTACAAAAAGGGGACCCTGAACACCCAGGCGGACGCGTTGTCGCGCTTACCCACAAATGGGGAAACTCTGGCCGTCGAGGACGATGATATTCCTTGCTTCGTCGTTGGCGAAGATGAGCCGGAACTCCCGGAGTGGCAGCTAGACGACTGGCCAGATGACTGGGACGATATGGACGCTGACTTCGACGAACTGCTTGTTGCAGGCAAAACCGAGGCTATAAAGCCCCTACCGGGGAATTTTGTCCCGGTATCACCGGAAGAAATGATCCGAGAACAGCATGGAGACCCGTTCTTCATTAAAAGTCCGTGCCCGACTAAACGGAGGCGACACCCTCCCATTCGAGGTTAATGACATCGGCTATCTCATAAGGACAGTCGAGTCACACCCACAAGTCGTGGTACCACACTCGTTACAGACGAGGATCCTACACCTTTCGCATTACGCAAAGTTAGGTGGCCACGCAGGTGGACGGAAATTGTACCTCACTTTTAGGAGAGATTTCTACTGGCCCGCCATGGCGGTGGATTGTTACGCTACGGTACGCTTCTGCGCCGATTGCGCGAAAAACCGCGTGAAGCTGCGAAAGAATTCTAAGAAAGTGAAACTATTCCCTGCCAGGGTGCCGCTTGAATTTGTGGCAATCGATATTCTCGGACCATTGCTTACCACTCGGAGAGGTAACAAATTTCTTCTCGTTATCACCGATCGGTTCTCGAAACTGGTTCGGACAGTTCCTCTAAAGAGGATCACCGCGTTCACGGTCGCGCAGGCATTCGCCACGCACTGGATCTTCGTGTACGGTCCTCCTGTGGAGTTATTATCCGATAACGGAAAGCAATTCGCATCCCGGTTCTTCCAGGATGTCTGGCGCACTCATGGAGCGAGAAGCGAGTGCTTCACGGTACATTATACCCACTTATACGCGGCAAGTTCTTGGGATCGGTGAGGAACTGCTACGATATATAGAGATCAAGCGCTCTCCAGCTGTCGGCCTGACGTGATAAATCGCGTAAAGACCACGGAGAATGGAAAAAAAAAAAAACAGCACGCAAAAAACAACTAGGAGCGTCATAGTATCCGACCGCGTCTCAGTACCTTGTGCGTATAACACGCATCGGTACACAGGAGCTACTGGTGTTTCCCCATTCGACGAGTTGTTCAATTGGGTACACCCTGCTATGGCGTCTAGAGTGGACGAAGCTCACCTGTGGGCAACGCCCATCTTTGTGGAGTGACCTGGCAGGTCAAACAGGAGCTGTCACAGCAACTCTATAGGTGTAGATGACCGGCCGTCGCTAACGACGGTATGTAGGGTATAATAATACCGGATGCCGGAATGTCAATTTGGCGAAAGCCTCCAAGGACCGCGCGGCAACTTTAAGGGCCGTGATTGTTGAATGGGCTCGCGGAGTTGCGAGGAACGGACCCCATGACTCGTTACAGAGTGCGGCAAACCATGGTGGTACGGAAGGACACAACTACAAACCCTGAAAAAGGGGCAAACGTCATAAGCTCTCGCCTGTGGCGGATGGACCGTACAAGTAATCTCGGTTGCACCGGACACTGTTGTAGTCGAGATCGCTGACGCGCATGAGTGGATCTCCCGCGACCGCGTGGTAATGGCCCCTCCTCCCTCGTCTGAGGTTACCCCGTCTGATACAGAGCCCGTGTCTACGAAGTCAACAACCCCGGTACCACCGGAAACAAATGTGGTGACAAGACCGTCCGTCCTGCCCCACCCCCACCGAGGCCTTACAGACCTCCCGATAGAGTCGGTGCCGCCGACTGTGTCGGACAATGATCGCCACCAGGGCACCCCCGTTTCTGTCCCATCGCTGGGTTCACCTACCCGCGATGGCGGGACATTCTGTTACTCCCCACGCGCTCCATCTAAGGAGGGGGAGGAGGTTATCAGCTCTGCTGAGAGTCATAAGCCGACGTCGCGTCGTGAGGACAACCGTGAAGCACGGACCATACGGAGCTCTCCGGATGTTCCGGCCAGTGCGCGGGCATCGCGTCCGCAACGCACGCTCGCACGCCGCACACACAGCCCGTTGCCGGAAGTCTACACCGTCGCCGGGTAAGGACGCTCACGCAGAAGCGGATTCGGTTAAGTCCAACAGAACCTCGTGGCCAACCAGCCGCGCTGGGTCGAACGAAGTCGAAAGATGTCGCCGGCATCACGCCGACGCCGTCGGAACGAAGCCCCACTAGGGAAAGCGCAGCGACATCGCGGCCCGCCGCGCGACGCGACGCAGAACGACCAGGAATCCTGGAAAATCCTGCGGAGCAGGCACGAGCTGAGGAAAAAGAAGTCCCGAGCAACTCGGTAGAACCCGGCGGTACAGCCGTGGGAATGCCGGACACTCCGGGAAGAGTTCACGTCATGGACGGTACGGCACCAAATATTGGGCGTAAAATATCGGCGCAAGCGCAGGCGCGCGCGGAGATCACGAGATCGCAAGCCGCCGGCGGTGTCGATAACCCCGGTAACCCGGAAGTAACCGTTCAGAACGGGAACTTGAGCAAAGAAAGAAAAGGGCCAACGGCGCAGCCGTTGGAGGACACCTGCAACAGGGAGGCGGTTCTCCCGAGGGAGCTTGACAGCCAACCGTCGCTACAGTCACGTGCACGCACGGTTGTGAAGCCACCCGAGGTGGGACTCTCCGACGCAAACGGACAAGGCGAGCACACAGCTACGCCGACGCCGCCGAAGCGGAAGGACCCACGCCGAGTGGCGGTACGCAGCGACATCGAAAGCACCTCCCTTCGGAGGGAACTGGCGACGCAAAGCCAGGCGCGCGCTGTTACCCCCGTCACGGGAACCGTTCCCCCGCAAGGGTTGTCGACCGATGAAGTAACAATAACACGGCAAGGCCGGCAGGTGTACATTCAGGAGTACATTGTCGACCGAATTGTCGGGCATACCTGGGACCAGGAGGGCATCTTGTTATACCGCGTCCGTTGGTACGGCTACGACCCAGAGTGGGATACATACGAACCTATCGAGCACCTGCCACGCTCGAAGGTCGTACAGTACCACCGCTCCGCGGGGACAGCCACACCAGCGACGCTGGACGATGCCCAAGTGGGATAAGGTTGCCGTGGAAACGCAGGAAGTCAGATCGTTGGCACACACACGTCATGCGACGGGATTGAGTCCATACCACCTTGGTGGGAATGCTCGCCGTATGGACGGTTTGACCGGCTCGCGCCGCTCGAACACCGATTTTCGGAAAGAAGACTCACTCCTGAGGGTTTTTCATCCAGCTCGCTGGTAATGGTCTCGCTGCCACACCATGAGCATGGTTTTTCCCCTCGGAAGGGTGCGTTTTTCGTAGCGCATCGCATCGCATTGCATTAGCCGGCTATGTCGGTGAGGAGGGATACACCGTCGAAGACGTGAATGAAGCAAAGAATCTTTTTATCTCAAGCGCTATAGACTACTTAGTGAACAGGTAATTAACCACCATGGGGAAAGCTGCGGCTTTCCGTTTACTGTCGTGTCGACCATTGCGCCCTCATTCTGAGGAGGCATACCGCCAAGGCGTTGAGGCAAGGCATCCGCCATAGCGGTGACGTCGCCAGAGGCCGCACTAGCACTTAAACCAAGCGCCGCGGAGGAAGCGAGCGGATAATCGCACCGGTTTTATCACACCCGCCGGCGGGCGGATGAGCTCTGCACGCAGCCGCAACAGCGGGAACGAGCCGGCTGAGCCGGAATGGGTAACCGTTGACTCTGGTGGAATGGGAACCGGGTGGGAGCGTATGAATGTCAGCCGCCGAGCGGATGCCGACTAACCGGAGCAGAGCCGGGCGCCTCCCCCGTCATGGGGTTGAAGTCGATTTCTTCGATCATCTCGATATCGTCGCCTCCGTGTCCTCGTCGGCTGATTATTCCACTCATTGGATCTCCCCCGAGGTATGGCTCTTCGGTAAATACTCATCCCGGGAGATAGGGTCAGCAACCCAGTTGGGTGATCGGCTGGCACTCCGCCGGGGAGCAGAACGGAGCTCGGAGCACCGCTGTCCTCAGTGGGTTAATGCTCCGCAGACTAATATCCGCCCGGTCGCCACAGAAGCAATAATCGCCCGCAAGAGCGGTTAATTTCTTCCCAGACCCTGGCGTTTAATACCCTCCGTGTTCGGAAGGAATCACGCAACTGAAGTACTAAAACTCTGAGAAAGAGCACTTCGGTCAGTTGATACTATCGATATATTATAGAGAAGCATGTCAACACACCACTCGGGCGTGTTGCACGAACCCTCTCCGAGGGGGACTTCCAAAGTCAAATTTTCGGGATGGCCGCTTCCGCACGCCCGGGGAGGGACTGAACACAGTCGAATACTTGGTCGGATAATGCCCTCATGTGAGGACAACAGCCGCGGTGACGGCACAGACCCACTCGGTGACGACAACCGAGCACGACGAACCGCCATCTCTGGGATATCGAGTAGGTATGAACCACTCAGTAAGGTGGATCACCTGGGGGAACTTCGATGTAGCACCGGGTCCCGTGGCATGCCTCGAGGTAACTCCACTCACCCTAGGGCAGAGGTACACATAACGCCGACCCTAGTCGGTGCGTATTGTTTTTGCACGCGATTATGTGCGGAATCTCCTATCGTTCTGATATGGAGCGCCGAAGTACCCCAAATTGTGGCATCGAGACCGCCTCTCCTGGTGGACTGAAGTTCTTGAAGGAAGTTAGGACCGCGAGCGGCGGGGGAGAATATACCG
Organism: Gracilaria domingensis; assembly: GCA_022539475.1. Lineage (NCBI taxonomy): Eukaryota > Rhodophyta > Florideophyceae > Gracilariales > Gracilariaceae > Gracilaria > Gracilaria domingensis. The sequence goes on from VCMS01000071.1 coordinate 373,201, forward strand.
AACACTTTCAGCCGAAAGAAAATCGAGTCTTGTCCAGCATATGGCTTCCTGCCGTGCAACGGTGCACTTCCGGCCGCCAGGACGAAGGTATTTTCCAATCTTATTTGCCGCTACGGACGGTCGCAGTAATATCTGATTTCGGCCCCGCGGTGGGTAAATACGCCTCACAGTCGAAGTCCATCCCTGGCTGTTGTGAATACGGAAACTCCGAAACGGCGCCCGGCCTTGGCCGTCTTGTAAGGGACCACATTGTTACAAAGTGGCATGGGCTCTCTTCCCGGATATATAAGGCCGATATTTTCCCGGCGCTAGCCTGTGAGACAGCGCAATCGCGAATGCCAGTTGCGCACCATTGGATGTTCCCACAGAAGATGGTCACCAATTGCGGGAGGTCCCCCGAAGGGTTGTTGCGTCGTCGGCATAACTCAGTGATGAGGCTATTCATTGAGACGACCCAGCAGTTGAGTGGAAACCACGGTTATGCGATGCCCGGAGGCGCCTCGCATGGTCGCGAGTAGTCGCCGTTGGTTGAATAGCCCTTATAACAAGAAAGTTGAACACGACGTGCAGTCCACACATGGATGGAACCGAGGACGAGGCCCGCGAGAGCGGCAGGCTGCGCGGAGGATCCTGCGACAGTGTTCGATGAGCCACCGACGGAACGGGTTGGGGAGCCCTGTTGAGTGGTTTTAAGCGGAAGCGGAGCGGATCCGGTGAGGCCCGCCCTTTGGGGGAGGACAGGTGGTTGGTTCCGGGGACTGATTCGGTGGAACACTCAACTCATAGTGAGGTCCTAGTTCGCGTTGTCGAGGAAAAGTTGATCGCAGGAGCGAGAAGAGAGTGTCGGTACTCTGAGGAGGTGGCTGCTAACTGCAGGAGGGAGCAGGAAGCAAGTCTTCGAGTGGTGGACCGGGAGAACGGAGAAGATACCATATCCCGGAGAGACCGGGGAGTTCGTCCATCGACATTATACTCTTCTGTGGCCTAACACGCGCCTCCACTGCCTCAGGGTCGAGGTTAGTAAGGGTTACGCGCCCCTAAAGGAGGGGGATATGTATGTGCACGACGCTCATTTATGAGCTTTGTAATTCCTGGAACTTGTTTAGTCATTATATGCCTGCTCTTAGGGTATTTGCCTGGTACACACCCTTAAGATGAACTAGTAGTTACTAGTCGGTTGCATTGGGATGAGGTATCGGCACGTGGCGACAATGGTGGAGCTGATCGAGGTTGTCCACTACACGTGGGCGTGTTGCCCAACAAAAGGGATAAAGTGAGGAAGGTTTAGTACATATTTATGTTATAATTTTAGTGAAGAACACCCTACTTAGTGCGAGAGTTGTATTGGTGTTGTATATTCAGTAAAGTGCCACCAACAGGTGTGTATTTCCGGGAGCTCAAGGATGCTTGGCTCAGCCACTCTCGCCTTCGGATGGTGCACAACTCTTATCGGAGGGACTGCCCCGTTGTAACGGTGCGGCTAAATCCCCCTGGCTGTCTGCGGACAGAACCCAACTTTGGAGCCATGGTTGATAAAGAAAAAAGGATCTGTTGTCAGTGTTCGACCCTGTATAGGGAATAGACCCCGCGCGATACGCAGTTTATCCTCTCTTTTTACACCTCGGTGCTCTCCCTCCTATCATTTCCCTTTGCCCCACTCCGTGTTTGCCACCTCTTCGGGGAGCTACTCACACGCCTCCGCGTGGCGAGTCAGCCCTTCTCTCGCGCTACACCTCAACCCCCGTCGTGACGTTTGGCCCGGGTCTTAACGCCGGTGGGGGCCGGCTAGGGTGAGCGCCGATTCCAGAGGAGGCTGCCTGTTCCCTGGGTTGCCCCTCAGTAGAGGAAGATCCCGAACGTCTTCGTGGTGTCTTTTCCCCGCTCACGGGTTGCACTACACCTAGAGCGATCGTAATATGTACACGAGCTCAAAACGTTTTCGTGAAGCGAGTGTGTATTGCAGTGCAAATGCCTGCGAGCATAAAACACCGCGAAGATGTTCGGATCTTTTTCTATTGGGGGCAGCCCAGTGAACAGAGCTTTTCAGGCTAGCGCAACTAGCCAAGTGTATAGCCAAGGCCAGACCGTCAAGACGGAGCATTGGAGAGTTTAGAGGGAAGCGTGACTCACCCGTGACTGTAGCAGCCTCAAAAGGGAGAGGAAACCACAGAATGGGGAATTGGAAAGAGAGGGAAAGAGAAAAGAGATAAGAGAGGTACGGCGAATTGCCAGGGTATTCTCTATACAAGGTGGAACAAGAACAACAAAGGTGAAGCCTCTCATTATTGTTGGGTACTGCGGGGGACGCAGGGTGTGTAAGCCCGCACACAGTAAATCCAACAGGAAGTTTCCGCATGCTGAATAAGGAGTTGTGCACCTTCGAAGTAGGGAAATGAACTAGAGCCAAATCGTCGACGTAGGATCGCTCGGTTGGGGCACTATAGCAGAGGCAAGACAGCCGGCGTTGCAAATAAGTAGTATCTTCACTTGAGATTAACAAATGAATATTAAGTGCACATCCGACTATATATATTGTGGATAACTGGGCTCATGGTTGTTTATGTGAGGCGGCCAAACTTAGCTCACGGAACTTCCGGTTAGCAGGGGACGTATGCCACGTGTTCTTAAGAGCATCTGAGGGCACCAGAACTAGTATACTGGATTGTATGTCATAGCTGGTGTGTATCAAGGCAAACGCGTGAATGGGAAATTATGATAAGTCAAGTAAAAGTTCTCTATACATTGAGCGTTACCTCTACATGTATCTAACCCGGGCAACAGGAATAGCAGATATGGGATTTTGCTAGTATAAAGGAGGCATCTCGCTAGTGCCAAAAAAAGGAGGAAGAGAGCATCTCTGCATTGTTACAGTAGGACAGAAGCACAATTGTTCGAGAGACCAAAAAGCAACAAATCAATAAGAATGGGGTATATTTATCATCAATAACAGTTTGGTTTATTCTTGGGGCCGAAAACCCTTTGATACAAGGCTATTCTCCATATAAGCGTACAATACGGTTGCGATGCTTCGAAACTGAAAGTGGTTGATAAAAGAAGACATGCGATGAGAGGCTCTGAGCCGCTTTAAGGCTTTTGCTAGCTCAAGTCCTAGGTTCGCTTCTTTGCGGCGGACTTTTGGTGGCTTCGCCCTCTCTGCCGACTGCGAAATAGAGATAAAGAATCTTAAATATTATTGGTAGGCGTTGTTTCTTTGCGGGCCGCATGTGCGCGGTTGTTCCCACTGATAGATTGCAGGGTTAATCACTGGAGTTTAATGTTCTGTATCCTTTCTATCGCACTGCTTGCAGCCACTTTATAATGCTCGAACAGGGCTGCGTCTATCGTTACGGCATTCGATGGCATCCCGCGGCAGAGGCAGAAGAGTCCGCAGGGCTGGTTCTGCTTAGCATATATTTGTTGCCAACGAGCAAATAGTTCAACAAGTATGCCGAATTGTTCGCTCTGACTTTTGTCGCCGTAGAGCTGGGCATAGCTGATTCACAGTTCCTTTAGCATTATTACTCGTACAAGGACGTATGTTTTAGCATTACTGCTGGCTCCCGTTTTGTCGCTTTTTTGTCGACCAAAACGTGGGGTGTTTTTACGCTTTAATGACTTTGGTATATTGCTTGAATGTTTCTTTCTGTTTTTTGGGAGCCGTCCCTTGGTTCCCTCTTTTGGACTCTAGAGTCTTGGCGCTCTTGGACAATTAGGAGCGCTCCTGTGCCCTTCCGTCATAGTAAGTATTTTTTTTTCGACATTTTATGCTTGTGTTAGGCTTCTGTTTGATCTGGACATTGTGTGTGTGATAATCATCTCTTTGTAGCGCGTTTGTAACTACAACAAAGGCCTTGCTTTAGGAGACTCAAAACTTCGGCAAAGAGAACTCTATAAATTTCCTCACAAATCATTTACAGCACACTCCGACTGTGTTGCGAGACGTTTTTCGCATTTTATCCACTTAATGATAAGCTAAGGTTTTAACAAAATTTGTACCCGTAGATTTGATTTTATAGATATGAGAAAAGGACTTCCGTCCGTTGCACGCTACTGCGCCCAGAGTGGTAGCGACTATTTCAAACATTTTTTTAACAGTTCTTCGTTTCTGGCAGCGGAAGCGCTGTAAAACGATCAAGCGTACGCAACACTTATCGTTTTTGATCTTGTTCATAGGACAATTCGGTTTAGGTGGCGCGGCTTCATCGCTCTTTTTGGCGTTCGAGGTGCAGAGGAGGGTTGCATGGGGACTGATGATGGACCGTTGGGACTTTCTATGTTTTACCGATCGGTTGATAAAGTCTCTGTCCACAGGTTGGCACAACAGAAGTGAAAAGGAAACGACATCTTTTCTATCTTATGTATAATGAGACCCTGCGTTTGAACGAACTCTTACGATGCGCATCAGGTACAATATAATTTATCAGCTGCAAATAAGTGGTCTTAAGCTAGATTTTTTGGCAGGGGTGTGTGGCTGGCTATGTTATTGTTTTACCTTGTTTCAAACTAAGCACAGTTTCTGTTGATGCGCTAGAGAGAGAGAGAGAGAAAAGGCTTAATCTGTTTCAAAAAGAGAAAGCCGTTTTCCTCTTTAACTTTAAAGGCCTACTGTGAAGTACTATATTTTGGGTTACAGAAGAATTTGATTTTCTCTTCTATCACGAGATGCTTCGAAGAAACAATAAAGTTCGATAAATAACTTGAAATTAGAAACACCTACGGGCTTTCCTGAAAGCCGCGATCAAGAAATATCTGAGAGAAAAGCCATGGGTAGAAGGGATGTTAAGGTAGAAAAATGTTCTCACATCTCGCAGACTCAAGAGCAGCGAGAAATTGACTTTTGGGAAAACCGATGAAAACGATGGTAGTG
>VCMS01000072.1:0-193172 GCA_022539475.1 Gracilaria domingensis
TGGGTTCATGTCAGTGACCAACTGGGTCGCCCCAGTAGATCTGGATGATCCGAACATGGATACCGGTGGAGGCGGCGGGAGCACTCGTCGAGATGGACCAGGAGTTGGTGACGACCTACCGGCGGCGAATCAGGTGTTGCACGCCAGCGGCGGGGTACCCAGGCTCCTGTGGGTTGGAATGTTCCGACTCAAGCGAGTGTTCCGGTGGTGGGTCCGGCCCCTGTAGCGGCTACCGTTCCTTCGGTCCTTCCGGCCCGACAGCTCCGGTCGCTCCGGGAGATTCTCCGGCGAACATCGCGATGTTGCGCGCCAGTCTCCAGAACGCTGGAATTATCGTGCCCGATCATCTCACCACTATGGCAGGGATACTGGCTTACGCCGTTCCGCACCCTTCGCAGGGTCCCTCCGGTAGCGGCGGTGCCGGTCCCTCATCGGGGGTGTAAGATGACCAGCAGGGCTGGAGGACTTGGTCCTTAGTATAAGATAGAAACAGTAAAACCATCTAGTGGTAACTTTCCCTTCACCCTTTTGCCTGTTCTCCACGAACTTGATCGATCTTCGATTACTTCTTCACTCACACTGTGTTCAAGTGTACTTCACTTCTTTGGTGCTTCTTCTACTCTAACCGTTTTAAATCGGTACAACCGGCATTTCGGTATGCTCTTCTTTCTTTCTTCTCACTTCCTCTAGTTAAGTCTTCACCGCTTCATTGGTCTTCTTCCTTCATTCATCCCCACACAGAAGGGGTCAACTCTCCATTCTGAGTCTTCCGCATCGCGGTATAGTTGAAAGCTCCTCACCGGGAACGGTTCTTATCCCACCTGGGCTTGGTCCAGGTTGGACGGCAAGGCTGACCGAGTGCGACGGTGGTATGAAACGATCTTCGACCTAGGTAGGTGCTCGACCGGCTCCATGGTGTCCTCCTCGGCGGAGTAGCCATACCATCGCACTTGGTACAGTACCGTCCCATCGGGGTCTACAACATGACGTACGATACGTTCGATCACGTATTCCTGCGGGTACACCTCGGTGTTTGACTGCTCTCCTTCACCCATTGTGGTTCCGTACCTTCGAGGGTGGCGAGGTGGTGGCCGGCTAACCTCTAGAGGGGTTCCTCTTGGACTTAACCAGTCACGACTCACTAGGAGTTCCTCGCTGCACGACAACTACAACTTACGCCAGGAGCGTCCAATCTTCAACCTGAAAGGTTCTTCTTGAATACTCTCCTTCTTGAGTCTGACGAGCTTCGGCTCGTTTTGGTTGAGCTTCCGACCGTCCAACGGTAGCTTCGGGATTCTGAGCTCCCTCTTGCTATCCAGAAGGATCGTCCGTGCGACGGAGAACGGGCAGGGTTTCGCTCGTGCGCCATGGAGGCGGATTGACCAATCACGGTGCATATCGCGGCCTTCTGGTTGGCCAGGCGGTGGCACGTGTGAGCCACGCGTTACCCTAACAGGTGTCCGTTCGCCTACGGTTGGCGACCGTACATCGCGCACCGTGCACGTGTGGTACTCGCGCACGCGACTTACTGTCAGCAGTTCCCCGCGTCGGCGGTGCTCTCCGTACGTCACCACGTCACACAACGTGTTACTCTCCACTTGGGTGTGTCATGAGTCTTCTGCCACGCGGCGTGGGTGCACCATCGACGGTTTCCAAACTCGTACTTCGTACTTCACCTTTCCAAGGTTGTTTTCCCAAATAATACGCGGGTAAGTACGACTTCTCGTTTCCTCAAACCACGGCGTGGTTAACACCGGTCGGTAACATTGAGCTGATCTACCGCTTGCGGCTCTGCGTTCTCCGGGAAGCCCGGGTCTACAGATACTGTCTTCTCCGCTCTGCGGGTGGTGACCTCACTCAGTTGTGGTGTTCCCGACGGGGTTACGTTATCCACAGCGGTGTGTACCCCTTGGGTGGGTCGTGTCGTTTCCAGCGCATTGCTCAACGAACTCGACGGAGTATCACCACGAGGTACAGCGCCTCGGCGCACCACAACGCTATCGGTAGAGACCGCGAGATTGGTGGCGGTACCTTGCGACACAGTGTGACCGTGCGACGCCGGTGTAACGGGTTCCGTACTTTCCTCCCCCTCCTTAGGCGGTGGCACGGGAGCCACGACGTCCGGTGGGGGGTCAACTCTAGTTGAGTTTTCCTCTTCGTCTCCCGCAACGGGTTGTGCTACCCGCGTGGGTGATTCTGACTTCGGTAGATCCGATAAGCCGCGATCAGGGCGGAGAGTCGCAGGGCGCGAAGATACGACCTGTTCGTCCCCTGTAGCTTCACCCAGTTGGGTGTTAACGTGAACGTAGGGTGGTGGTGCCAGCGCGACACGGTCTAACGATATCCGTTCGTGGAGATTATTGATATCCAATACTACGGTATCGTCCGTGACGGAAATAACCTTGTAGGGTCCTTCCGCGATAGGCGAGAGCTTGTGGCGGCGTTCCTTCTCCGGATTATAGTATTCTTTGCGGAGAAATACCATATCGTCTGGTTTGACCTTTGGTAATGGGGTCTTAACCTTCGCATCGAAGTTGCGCTTATAAGCGGCCTGCGCCTTATCCATCGCTGTGCGAGCGACCGGTACCATTTTGGTTAACCAATCCTTCCAAGCGTTCCTGTATAACCCAACAGACGGGTACGTAGAAAGCGTTTCTTGAGCCTCGATTGCAACCGGTGGCGGTACTCTTGACAATACCAACTCAAAAGGTGCTAGCTTCGTTACCCGGTGGACTTGGGTGTTGTACGCATACGTAATAGCGTCCGTATACAAATCCCAATCCTTAGGATGATCTGCCACATAAGATCTTAATGCATTCAGCATGGTACGGTTAAATCGTTCTACCTGACCATTTGTTTGGGGGTGGTAGGTGGTCGTAAATAGATTCTTGACACTCAAGATCCGACAGACGTCCTGGAAAAACTTCGACGTGAACTGTGAACCGTTATCTGATAATAGATGAACCGGTGGACCGTACACAAAGACCCAGTGGGTGACAAAAGCTTGTGCAACCACGGTGGCCGTAATCCGTTTCAGCGGGACTGTCCGTACCAACTTAGAGAACCGATCGGTGATAACCAGAAGGTATCGATTACCTCTTGCGGTTCTGATCAATTCACCTAAGATATCGATAGCGATAAACTCCAAAGGAGACCGTGCTGGGAACAGCGTTAACTTCTTCGAGTACTTACGAAGTTTCACGTTATTCTTAGCGCACTCGGTGCAAGAGCGTCGTACTGCGTAGCAGTCCAATGCCATTGACGGCCAGTAAAAATCCCTACGCAGGGTCAAGTATAGTTTTCGACCTCCTGGGTGGGCTCCTACCTTCACATAGTGTGTCATTACCAACACACGGTTTTGCAGCGAGTATGGGACCACAATTTGGGTATACGCTTCGACCAACCTAACCAGGTACCCCTGATCGTTAACCTGAAAAGGTATACGATCTCCTCCATTGAGACGAGCGCGAATTCGCGTACAAAACTCATCCGTTTGCTGTTCTCGGATCATCTCCTCGGGAGTGATGGGTACAAAAGATCCAGTCAAGGGATCCAACTTCTCAGAAGTGAGCAGGATGTCGTCACAGATGTCATCCGACAAAGATTCGACCCAACCTGCTTGTTCTTCCACCATAAAGCATGGTATGTCCAGATCGTCAACTGGTGCCGCTTCTGCATCTGTCCCCAAGCGGGAGAGTGCATCTGCCTGCAGATTCAACGTTCCTTTTTTGTACGTAACTGTGAAATCGAACTCCGATAACCTCAAGCGCCAACGCATCAAGCGTCCTGATGGTTCCGAGATTTCCATGAGCCATCGGAGAGATGAGTGGTCCGTATGTACCGTAAAATGGTTGCCCATAAGATATGGTCTCAGTGTAGTTAGAGCCCATACAACGGCTAAGCACTCTTTCTCCGAAACTGAGTAGTTACGTTCGTGTACGTTCAAGGATCGCGACCAGTATCCAATTGGATGTCTCACGCCGTCTTCCGTGACCTGAAACAGGGCGCAACCAACCTGGTGTGCACTGGCGTCAGTGTCTACTTCGAATGGAAGTCCTAGCTTAGGCAAAGCCAAGATTGGCGGTGACGTTACTGCGTCAATTAATGCCGAAAAAGCAGACGCTTCCGCGTCGCCTAGGGGTTCCAGTTGAACTGGTTGACCTTTTCTCAAAAGGTGGTTAAGGGGGTCGCAATATCTGCGAAGTTCGGGACAAAACGCCGATATACATTACAAAGACCCAGAAAACTGCGGAGTTCCGTTTGTGTCGTAGGGTGTTTCGCTTCCTTCAGCGACTTCACGCGAACTGCGTCAACTGAGAGCTGTCCAGGTCGAATGATATGCCCTAGGTATTTGACAGAATCTGTGAAGAACTCGCACTTCTTGAGTTTCAGCGTAATGCCCGCGTCCCTGAGGACTCTCATGACGTCCCGGACGTGTGTTAAGTGGTCATCAAGGTTATCGGAGAACACGATGATATCGTCAAGATACACCAAGCAGGTCTTCCACTTGAATCGAGCCAAGAGGATATCGATAGCACGTTGAAACGTAGCCGGCGCGTTGGTTAATCCGAACGGCATTCGTTTAAACCGGTACAAACCTTGGTGGCACACAAAAGCAGTTTTGTCCTTATCCTTTTCACGGATCGGAACTTGCCAGTATCCCCAATTGGCATCCAAGGCGGTGAACACTGTAGCACTCCCAAGCGAGTCAATGTATTCGTCCATCCTGGGTATGGGATAAACGTCTTTGACGGTGACCGAATTTAGACGACGGTAATCAATACAGAATCGCCACGATCCGTCCGCTTTTGGAACTAGCACCACGGGTGAGGCCCAAGCGGATTGAGCCGCCTCTATGACGCCAGCGCGTAACATCTTCTCAACCTGAGATTGCTCTTCTTCCCTAGCTTTGGGACCAGCCCGGTATGGGTGTTGGGAAATGGGGCTAGTACCTGGAAGTAGGTCAATACGGTGTTCCGTGATTCCAATTGTCCCGAGGGATCCATCCCACATGGGTGTGAACTCCCTCAACATTTCTCTTAGCTTACCTCTATGAGATTCAGGTACATGATTAAAATTCAACTGTTCCAGTTCCTTGACAGGGTCTGTATCTTCCGTTCCTGGTGGCAACGCTTTACCCTCGGTGGGTGCCAGCGATTCGGTAACTTCGCTCGCCGGGGTAACCGATGCGGTAAACGCGGTTTCCGCTGATCCCTCCCCCTCCTTAGCATCGGTTATACCGAGAACATCCGCAACGGGTATCTTCGTCGGTACGATAGCAGCAGGGTGTGGGAGAGTGGTACCAAGGATTTGGTTTTTAGCTAACCACTGTCGGGTTGTGCCAAAGTTGGCGACCAAAACTCTGAATGGTTTGTCGGGTTCCACCGAGATTACTCCGTTCGCCAAAGCGAGTTGCTTCTGATCATACAATGATGGCAATGGTTGTACCACACGTAGGCCAGACTGCTTAGTAGTTATGGTGACCCAAACTTGGGATTGCGCAGGGATTGCGATGGCATGAGCCACATGGAGCTTAGATGATACCGGGTCGACGGTTGGAACTTCCTGTGCAGCAGGGAGCGGGACGCGCTTGCGTGTAGCTCTCTTTAGCGGTTTCCTTACAATCGGTATTTCGGAACCATCATCCATGGTAACAACTCGAGCTCGAGGTCGAATCGCTTCAACAAAACGATCACAAAAGTCACAACCGAGTATCACCGGTGCGGCAATGCTTTTGCAAACCATGAAATCCACTTTAACCATACAGGTTCCTAATCGTACCATGAGAGGTATGTACCCAAGAGTACGCAACGGGTTATTGTTGGCATCCGCGATATCCAAACCTGGACCATGACGAATTTCATCCCGTAGCGCGGGTGGCACCAACTCAAGGTGAATCAGGTTCGGTGCAGCTCCTGTATCCAACACAGACAACTGTCGAACCATGAACTGGTTAGACAAGCCAAGATCGGCATAAACTTTGTAGTTTCTCTTGGCCATCACAAGAACTCTTTCCGGAATACGGAGATTACGGGACCGTATCCACGGACGACGTAGAACCGAAAGGTGTTCTGAGCTCACGTCAGTTTTAGCCGCTATCCTTGAAAGGATTCTAACAGCTGGGGAGCGAAGCTGTGACGCCTCGGGCGCCTTTAACTTCGGCTCGGAAGGCGCCCCTCCCGTAGGGGAAACTCCCGAAGTCAGTTTTTCTGAACGGGGCTCACCGAATTCGGTGCGTGAACTCCGTTCGGGGGGCCTAACTGAACCCCATGCGTGGGTACTTCGCCTTGAACCTGGTTCGAAGGTGCCTGTGCCGGAACGGAGGGCTGAGCATAGACCGGAACCGGTAATCCAAGTTCAGCTCTGGCCTTATCATATTCCTTTCGTGGAACAGATTCCTTTTCCTCGGGCGTGAGGGCGTCGTAATACGCAATAATTTTCGGCCTGTGCGACGGCGGAAATACGCACTGCGTCGATACGTGACCTGGAAGGTAGCACTGGTAACATATGACCGAGGCCGGTTTGTCGCGAGGGCGATTGTCCACTCGACGTTGTGGTGCTGTGTCCTTCCACCCTGGACGGTTCAGACGCGACGAATTGTTAGCGTAAGGCAGCGGGGCTGCAGGCACCCGGACACCTTGGGCATACAATGCGGGGTCTTCTTCCGTGCTCGGAATCGAGGTTGACGGCAGGTCCGTAGATCCGTAAGAATCGGGGTTACTTCCGATGAAGTGGACGTTATCAGCGTCACCGACAGCGGTTTCACGTCGCAAAACCGACATCGATGGTGACGAACTCTCCGCGAGTAGCGCTTTCGAGCGGCGCTGCCCCGGGTTGCGGGCTCGATACGTCTCTCCTTCCGCCTGGGCGTAATTAACCAACTCTAGGTACGTCATTCGGCGTTTTTCCTCGCGTCGGCGAGCGACCAACGACCGAATGGTGGGGTCCAAACCATCAACAAACATGGTACACCGCTCCTGTGCGGAATACACATTACCACATCGGTGAAACGCTTTGTTCAACCGCGTTGAATAAACCGTTTCAGATTCTCCACTCTTCTGTCTAGTGTCGCGAACAGCAAGAGTAGCGCTGTAAATCGCGTTGGAAGTCGCGTACGACCTGAGAAGGTAGTTCACGGCTTCCGGCCAACACGTGACTCCTCCTTCCGAGGCTCTCGAGGTTCCTCGAACTGAGTTGTACTGATCTTCCGCAGTCCCTGTTAGGAAGTACGGCAGTGCCACATATGCCTGTGCTTCACTCATACCGAGTATATCGGCCTCCTGGACGAACCTGGCAAGGAAATCCAAGACAAGGATAGGATCTGTCCCCGAGAACTTCCTTGTTTCAAGGGTAACATTCAACCTTCGAATGTAGTCCTTCACCTTACCGGTTCCTCGCGAGGAGCGATTCGAAGTAACATCCTCCAACCGATAATAGCGGTACGACAACAGCTTTGTGTAGAGCGGGTCCGTCGGCTTTAACTCTTTGAGTCCCAAGTGGCGCCGTCCTTTCACGCGTGATCTCATCACTGCCTGAGTAGACTGCGTCGCTTTCGACCGTGTCGAACGTGACCTATGACGGTTGTCATCACTATCAGATGAATCTGACGAACTGTCTTCAGTCATGCCGCTCGAGTCAGAGCGCGATGAATCCGAATCATAGTGAACTCGTTTTGGGTGTCGACGTTTCTGCTTCACCGAACGATGGTCTTCATCCGCAGATGGATTTCCTTGAGGAACCTGTGCGTCCACAGCTTCATCCATACGGATTGTATCCTCCAGCGTTTCCAAGCGCGAACGAATTCGACCGATATCGGTGCGCATTTCCTCGACAAATGCCCGGTACTCCGTGACGAAGACGTCTGGGGTACCCAGATTTTCCATAATGGAATTCACGTCCCTTCTCAGAAGACGTAAGTCTCCTGAGACATCCCTCACCTGGGCATTATCAACCTGCGTCCTCAACGAGGTAACATCCTGTAGGAGTTCCACGTGAGCAGCGTGATTAATATCCAAGCGGGATTCCAACCTAGCCAACTCGGCTACGGTAGCAGCGTTAGGGTTAACCATGGATGGTGTCTCAACGACGGGTTGAGCAGAACCCACGTTTTCCTTAGGTGCTTCCGTAACTGAGCGCGTTCTCCGGGGGCGGGGTACGACCTCAAGAGGTTGCGCCTCATCTGGGATAGACCGGGACGTCGGTGCAACGGGTGGAACCGCAGCTGACGACCGCGCTGAACCAGCTCGAGAACCTCGAGGCGGTTGCGGCATACTGGAAACCAGTAGGCAATCTGATCCAGATGATCCAGTTAAACTCGTACACGAGTCCCCAAAGAACAAGAAAACTCAATAAACCTTCTCGGTAAACCACCACGTCAGCGGTTCACGTTCAAAAGTTGTCAACCTCCAAAACTCTAAAGAGTCCCCTGATCGTTGTCAGAAAACGGTGATCCGTCAACAATCAAGTCAATTCCACGACAGTGACCTAAAACGGTTCTAAGTCGGGAGACCACTTTGTGGGGCAAACTCGGAAGAGTGAAACCCACCAGACTGTCCGAAGGTCCGCTCTCGTGAGAGATGGCAGACCAGTGACAGAGCTCTCTGTACCACCGTAACTCGGTTGTAAGGCCGAAGTGGCAACTGGCTATACCTACAGAGGTGATAGGCCACGTGGTGAGGAAACGATGAGAAACTCCAGAGATGGGGTGGTATCGGCAACGATGAAACACGACCAACGACAGGTGTAGTCCCGAGAGGGAAAGCAACAGAAAACAACAACCAAACAACACCCACACGCGACGGGTAGGGCCTCCTCGGCACTGTGCCCGGAGCGGGGCGAGATCCTCCAACGGTAATGCACGGGTTTCCGTAAACACGGCAAAACTCTATACAGAGTCGGATCACTTCGTAATGTAGTCCTATACCTCCTCGGTACGACCCTCAGGTCCCGACATCAAGGACAGATGTTCCTCAAAGGTACCGAGAGGGTAGGACCACCGTAACCAGACGTGGCTATACTCGCGAGAGTGATAACCCACGTAGGCGGTTGGCGCCAGAGCCTCACTCGTGTAGAGTCCACTCGGGAGAGCGCTACTCGACAAAGAGTTCACTTAGAAGTGCTCGGGTTGACTTTACAAAGGTGCTCGCGACGACGAGGTCGAGCTCACCTAAGTAGGTCTAAACTAACTATGTACACGTGGTGCACACCCGCAGGGGTCCGTACACGTGGCTAGCCCAGTGTCAGGCACCTCAGGTGCACTACCTATTGTCCCGTAATATGCACACACACGGTGGTGTAGTACACGCGTCCACCTAGCGGTATTGGCCAGCAATGGCAACCCTGATTACAGGTAACTGTGGGAAAGCCATTCCAAAAGTAACCGCCAAAATTGGGTCCAACTCATAACTCTTCGAGTGCATCCTCGTATCACTCCCCTGAGTATATGAGGCGCATCATCCTGATAACCACGCAAAATGCGTTGCTCTACAGAGTCGTCCCGACTCGTTAGTTGTTGGGCGTACCATTCGGAACAGGATGATTTTGAAACTGTCCTGGAGGGTTAGGGAAGAGAACCATATTGGAATGCGGTTCAAACGTTATGGAAAGATCAGTATTATCTCCAAATTCCTCGATGTGTAGAATAGCACTTTCAATTGTATTCAAGAATGTATCTCCGGGGTCCGGCGAGAGGTGACCAAACTGAGATACCAGGTAAGAGAATAGGAATAGAACGAACTCTTCATGAATATCTTCAAGTGTGCCATCTTCATAAGCTTTGAATAGCTTTCTTAGCATGATCGCATTCTCTGGGGTTAGAAATGGTCCTCGAACTTGCAGAAAGGCAAAGCAAATATGACATGAGGCCCATGCAAGACGAAATCTCTCGAAAGGTTCATCGGTAATACCATCAAACCAGGTAAGCATCCTTCGTCCCCCAAGAACTATACGACTGTAGAACTGACTGGCGTTGTCGAGTTGCAGATTGTTCGCGATGTTCGGCTGTCCGTTGTTCGTCATTGTTGGTGATGGGTGGTTACTGGGCACGGGAATGTTCAGAGGTTGTGGCTTCTTTTATACTGCTCGAGGAGGTCAAAACAGTTCTTGAGTTCGGATTCAGGGAGCCACATATTTTCGTGATCGGGATAACCAAGCCATTTGACAAGGTATTCTGACTTGCGTTTCCGTTTTCGATGATTAAGAATTGCTTCAACATCATATTCTTCTCTTCCATCAGATAATTGGATGACTGTTGGCTTGGGCTGGGGTCTTTTGAAGGTATTGTCTTCATGGTATCTTCTGAGTAGTTGGCAATGAAACACGTCATGCATTTTTCTCTGCTTCATGACAGTCCCTATATCAAGTCGAAAGGTTACTGGGCTTACTTGTTCCGTGATTCTGAATGGACCACAGTACTTGATTCCGAGTTTGTTCCGTGGGCCTGTTTCGTCCATCTTTAGATTCTTCGTCGATAGCATGATGTAGTCACCAACTTTTAAGTCGCAAGGCGTTCGTTTCCGATTATAGTAGCTTTCTGAGTACTTGCTTATCTTGCTGATTTGGCTCCTAGCAAGCTTGACAGCATCTGAAATACTTGTCAGAAACTCAGAGGCGGCTTGATTCTGGGAAGTGATTGCATCCATTGGTAAAACACGTGGTTCTTCTCCGTATGTGAGAAAGAATGGAGTAAATGACGCGGTAGAATTGACTGAAGAATTGTAAGCAACTTCGAATTGAATGAGGTGTTCATCCCAATTATTCTGCCTGTGGTTGACAAAACATCTGATCATCTCTTCAATCTTCTTATTCATTACTTCGGTTTGTCCATCTGTCTGTGGGTGATAGGCTGATGATGGCTTTAATTTTGTGCCAAGTGATCGAAATACTTCCTTCCAGAACTTACTCATAAATATTGAATCTCTATCAGATACTATGGAATCAGAAAGTCCATGATGACGATAGATATTCTCCAGATATAACTTGGCTGTTTCTACAGCACTGACATTCTTGGTTGTGGGAAGGATGCGTATAAGTTTCGAAAGGCGATCGACTGCTACATATATGGCACTGTTTCCAGACTTAGTTCGTGGAAGTGGAGTAATGAAATCCATTGTGATCTGAAACCACTTCTTCAATGGGGGTTCTAATGGTTGGAGATATCCATGCGGCTTCTTGGTAATTGGCTTCGTCCCCTGACACTTCTGGCATGTCTTCGTGTAGGTGTACACGTCCTTTCTCAGGTTCTTCCAAAAGTAAGATTTCCAAATTCTTCTTAATGTCTTCTTAAATGCCATATGTCCTAATGAAGGGAGATCATGATTCTCGAATAAAATCTTAGTTCTGATTTCTCCACTCGGTATACATAACTTATTCTTGTAGTAGAGAAGATTTCCTTTTCGTTCAAAGGGAAGTTCCGGATTCAGGTAAGCAGCTGAAAATTCGTTGTCCTTCTTATATCCATCAGTGAATGCGCGCATATCCTTCTTGGATATTTCACAAATAAGAGATAAAGAGTTCAACGGGTTGGTTCTGGAGACTGCTTCATCTAATAGAGAGAGGTTACTAGCCAGCGGATCTTCAACATGCTTAGGATATCTTGAGAGAGCATCTGCAACTATGTTGGATTTTCCTTTGATTGGTTCGAAAGTGAAATCAAACTCAACGATCCTTTCGAGCCATCTTACTTGAAGTTGGGAAAGATTTGGCTGTGTTTGCAGATACTTCAGTGGAAAATGATCTGTACGCACTTTGAAGCGTTGTCCATGTAAGTAGACTCTCCAAACTCTTAACGTGCCTACAACTGCAAGAAGTTCTCGCTCATGGGCGGCGTAGCGTTGCTCGGCTGGGTTCAAGGTTCTTGAATGAAATGCAACAGGTCGGGCAATACCGTTTTCTACTTGTTCCAATACTGCTTCTAGAGCATACTGAGATGCGTCAGTGGTTACGATGATAGGCAGTTTTGGGTCAAAATGACTTAGCACCGGTGTACTTGAAACTGCTTCTTTCAGATTTTTGAAGGCGTTTTCTTGATCCCCTTCCCACTTGAATGGGTTATTTCCACACAGAGCGGTTAGTGGTTTTGATATTTCGGAGCAGTTCTTAATAAATCGTCGGTAGTAATTAACAAGTCCAAGAAAAGCTTGAACATCGGTCTTATTCTTCGGTATTTCCCAATTTGTGATGGCTTTCACTTTTTGTTTCTCTACTGATATTCCTTCGGGTGTAACCACATGCCCGAGGTATTCAACCTCCTTCTTTAGAAATTCACACTTTGAAAGCTTCCCATACAGCTTGTGTGCACGAAGTTGGTCGAATACTTTTCTAATGTGTTCCATATTCTCCTCTACAGTTTTGCTGTAAATAAGAATGTCGTCGAGATACACCAGGACAAATTTATCCAAATGATCCTTCAGTACATTGTTCATTAAGCTCATGAAACTTGCGGGTGCGTTGCCGAAAGGTAGGACAAGAAACTCAAAATGACCATATCTAGTTCTGAAAGCGGTAAGTGGAATGGAGGTATCAGAGAGTCGAATTTGGTGGTAACCCCACCTTAAATCGATTTTTGAAAATACTTTTGCGCCACGGAGTTGGTCAAAAATATCATTCAATCCTTGGAATAGGGTAACTATTTTTGATGGTCAACTTATTGAGGGCTCCGTAATCAATGCAAAGTCTTAGGCTCCCATCCTTCTTTGCTGCGAAAAGAACAGGGGCACGCCAAGGGCTTGAACTAGGTCGAATAAAACCTTGTTCCAAAAGTTCATGGAGTTGCTTCTTTAGCTCTTTCAACTCTTTATCTGACATTCGATATACGCCTTTCTTCTGAGGTGTTGCTTCAGGGGATAACTCGATATGAGAATCTTGTTCTCGGTGAGGGGGTAATCCTTTTGGTAATTTCCCTGGAAATAGGTCCTTGTATTCTTCAAGTAGTTCTTTGAGTTTATGATCATTCGCTGGTTCATAGGTTTCTTCTTTTGAAGGCCGAAGTGCTACAACAAATACAGGTAGCTTTCTTCGTATTGACTTCTTGATTGTGTTCACAGAAATTAACTTCTCGTTCTTCTTAATGTTTGCTTTGATCAAAATGGTTTTGGAATGGTGAACAAAAGAAATTTCATTGGTTCGGTGGTTGATATAGGGGTTATATTCGTATAGCCAGTCTTTTCCTAAAATGACGTCATATCCGTATAATGCACATATTGCAAAGCGTCTCTTTTCTCGTAGTTCTTCAATCTGGATATCTACTCCATCTTCTCGGGCTTCCTGGAGCACAGTAATGGAACCGTTGGCCATTTCGGCTTCATAACTAGTGTCAATGGTTGGGATCTTCATGCTTTTGCAGATGGCTTTGGACAAATAACTGATTTCGGAACCGTTATCGAACAGAGCCATACATTTTCTGCCATTGATGAATACATATGCAAGGAGTAGTCCAACAGAGGGGGTTTCAAATGGTGACGCTAAGCGTGAGGTAAGAAGTTTATGTCTTCCATTGCTTACTATTTTTTCGTGGGTACGATGTTTATCGGCAGATTCAATGGGTACCGGGTTTGCTGGCTTAATCAATGGTTGCGTTTCGATGGAATTCAGTGGGGTGCAATGGTGGTCCGATGGAACTGACGTGGGTTCTTCAGATGACCCTGGAGTCAGTTCCTCTGGGAGTTTTTTGGGCACTGTTTATCGCGTGCCATGTGTCCAGGTTGTCGACAGCGGAAACAGAGTCCCAACTTTCGACTGTTCTCGCGCTCTTCCTTGGTTAACTTCTTCAGCTTCATATTTCCAATATCCATGGGTACCGGTACTTGAGATGATCCAGAGCCGCCAGGTTGCCTGCCAAATCGCGCCTGTCCACCCCTTCGGAAAGCAGATTCCACCCGCTCAGCGTCTTTCATGGCATCAGTCAAAGATTTGTACTCATTGGTGCAGAGCTCTTTCCAGATGTAACTTTTCAAGCCTCTGGTATATCTGTCGATTTGCTCTTCCATACTGATGTTGGGGATTTCCAGCACAATCTTGAGGAAGTCTTCATTGAACTGTTGAACATCTTTGTACTGCTTCCACTTGCTTAGTTTGTCCCGAGCAAGTTTCTCTTTGTTGACAATAGTAAATCGTTTCTGAAGATGTTCAAAGAGTTCCTCAAGGGTTTGCAGCTCCAGTCCATTTCTTTGCTGGGCGAGATACCACTCATGAGCAGCTCCACTGATGTAACTAAGCGCAATCGTTAATGCTTTGTCGTCGGGGGTTCCATCAAGATAATTGCGAATATGAGTGATCCAACTGTCAATGTTTTGCTTTCCAGTGAACGTTGGGGGCTTGTTGATCTTTGGATTCGTGGCTGGGCTGTCCTTATTGGCTAGGACAGGACACTGAGTGAGGTCTCGAGAGCGGATATCTTCGTTTGAGCTTCTTGCTTCAACAATTCCATATGAGCCCGTGTTTCATCAAGCGCGCGAGCCATGCTTTGGATCATTTGGCCTGCACGCACCTGTGGGGGTGTGCCTGGGTTGCCTTGAGGGGTCGTCATGGTATGAGCTGCGCGAACGGAGAACCTTTGAAATTGGCTCAAATCAGGGGGTTGCCAAAATAAATTGTCTAATTTTTCGAAAAGTGCAAATCAAGCCTTGCGCTGCCACTTTAAAAAATTGCAATTTGCAGGTTGCAGGCAAGCAGTGCCGCGCGCCTGGCCTAGTGGGTAGGCGGCGCCGGTGCAATTTCAGAGGTTCTAGGTTCGATTCCCTTCGCTGTAAGTTGCAATTGCAGCCAGAGTGGTTCAATTAAGGTTTCTTCAGTTCAATTACAAAGCGTCAAGCGACTGGGAAGATAGTAAGCCCTGTACGGCGACTTCTCCCTTGACAATGCTAAGTGATACGAATGTAGCGAAAACTGGAACACAACCACAAACGGTAGCTTATAGGGTACAACAACCGATTCTTGGAAACCTTTGTCAACACAAGGTGTTTACGTTATAATTTACTTGAAATAACGCTGTTGACGTCGGTTTTCCTTGTTGACAGCTGCTTGGTGCTTGCGTCCACCTCAGTGATCCTCGTAATGCTTCCAATTATTGAACGAGAGTATACCACATTCGTAACAGCCCGGTGGGGAGCGCTTGTTCTGGAGCTTGTTGCGGTGTCGGGTACGAGACAAATGTTCGCGAAGTTGCACTCGGCTATTGAAACGGAGTTCACAGTCGTCACACCTGGGGGTCTTCAAGCGACGTCGAGGGTTACGTATACGCCATCGCTTGATTCGATCGGTGGCCACGCGAAGGATATGGATATTAGCCGCGTCGTCTATGCGGAGCAGATGACGTGGAGTACCCTCGGTAGCCTCAGTAACTGATCGGTTCCTTGAAATCGGATTGCTGTCAACAGGATCGGGTTGTTGACGAGCTGGTGACGACGGTGCTGACGGTGTGTATGAAGGTGGTGTACTCGGTTCCAAGGTGGACACGGCACCGGAAATAGGGGTTTCGGTGGTGTTGACAGGGGGTGGCGGCGGTGGAGGCGATGACGGCGGTTCGGTGGATATTTCCGTGTTCGTATAGAACGACGGCAATGACGGCGGTACTTGGGATCGGCGTATTGAGCTCACTGGAAACACCCAAATTGGGTCAGAAATCAACAGTCAGTAAAGAGCTGGACGTCTGTGGCTCATCCAAACCTAGGGAATTTTGTATAGCAACCTCCACTAGGGCTGGATGGTCACTCAGTTTCAAATGAGCGCAATACTTACTTGCGATGGCGACCAATGTCAGAACACTGGGTCTGAGGTTGAGAACGTGAACGATGGTGACTGCCGAGGAGAGGTCGGGCAGTCGACCAGGGTTTATATGGAGAATCGGACATTCGAAAATAAGGTCGCTAACGCAGCTTTCTAGAATATCCCTCAAACTAATGTGTCTATGAGTACTGGCCCTTGCGTCGGAATTAGTGTAGAAACTGTGCGTAGAAATCGACAGTGGAATCTTCTAGAAGCTTCTAGAAGTTCCTGCAACGTGTCCATTTGTAGAAGTTCCGGCAAGGCACCGAAACTATGAAGTCAGTCATGACGTCAACTGACGAGGCAGACATCACACGTGACATGTCTTGGTAACATTATGACAACTAATGTCAAACAAAGACTCTGAGGATCATTAGGGTATCAAATCGGATCGCTAGATCACGGGGAATTCAAAGAAAGCATCAAAACATTAAATGACTAACTAAAAGCATAGCAATATAACAAATTCAAATAAAAACATGACCAGAATTAACGAAATCCTATCAGTAATCGATTTTTGTGCAAATTTCTTTGCTCCAGGAAAAGTATATGTGGGGCCTTCGAGAGTTCGGAAAAACACACACGTGCTTCTTCTCTACAATAGGCCTTCATCTTAGTTGCCCTGCAACATTGGTGTTCCGAGATAAAATACGTAGTCACATATTATTTCTGCGAAGAATATCAATAAAATCACAGTCATATACTTGTTTGCTGTCGTATTGTGATCACTGCAGTTTCTATTTCTACAAAGCAGCGATTCAGTAACAATTTGTATGAACTAGTAGATTACAAGACTGTTCATTTATTAATAAAAAATATGTAAACAACTTGGATAACTGAGGAGTTCTGCAGTTCCTCAGTCTCGCAGAGCAAGCCTTTCCAAAATGCCTACCCCACCTCCATTATGACGGGATGACACCAGCAACGCTCTTGAACTGCTTTCTAATGCACAATTAGAGCAGCTCTTGGAGCTAGAAAAGTTTTCAACTACCCCAGATGTCGAAGGTTCCGATTTAAAAAATGATTCAAACTCCCCCATTTATGATTCCGTTTTTTCTGATAGTGGCACACAGAATATTAGAAATATGACTAATTTTACATCTCATGATTTCCAGGGAATTTGGGGGGGACTGGAAAATTTTATCAAGAGCAACTGGGATGCAGGAAGAGACCGCGGATGTGCATATGTGCCAAGAGGCCTACTATTCATGGCTCTCACAACTTTGCGCCATTGTGGAAACTGGGAATTTTTGGCACATATGTTTCGCATTAAGGGCACTACGTTTGAGCGAATGATAACAAAATCTAATATGTGCCTCTCACATGAAATGGTGCAACGATTTGTTTTCGGGTACATAGTCCAAGCAGTTACTTGGTAACTGCAAAATGACATTCCCTAACGATTTAAAAAAAGAACTAAGCCTTTGCACATTAGTTCTGCTGTTACGAAATATATCCGAGTTTTCTCTGATAGATATTGTGTCAGTAATAGAATCATAAATATAAGAAGAAGTGAAGTAGTCGCTTCAATTGCGAAGTTTATCTGTATCCACTAATTCATACTAGGGTGGAAGATTTTCTTCTTCGCTCTCATCAAAGCGATTAAACGTCTGCTTTTGACGGCGACGTTTGTTTTGATGATATTTCTGCTGTGCCACACGACGTTTTTCAGAAATAGACTCCCCAATATGACGCAGGCGATTTCTCACGCGTTTAAAATATTCTCCATCGTCTGCCCGTATTGGATTCTATTTGATATGCAAATTCGTTGGAGCCATAGCGAAATGAAAAAATTCTTCATAATTTCTCTCAGACCAACGACATTTCGTTGCAAATAAAGACTATATATTACAAAAACGACCAAACTAAATCTCCACAATAATTCGATCTGAAGAAGCATTCCTGTTTCTTGCTTTGTTTTCGGAACTCAGTAGTTGATTTCGTATATGCTCGATATGCCACCGATGTATTTTTCCATCATTCCAATCGCCCTTCAGGAATTATGCAGGAGGAAAAAATTTATTTTAGTGGAAAACACAAGCTCTACGGATTTAAGACAGAGGTTTCTGTTCTATGAAATGGGTTTGCCATAGGATGTGTTCAAACCATTTTTCCTGGCTCTAAATCCGATGTGGATATATTTTATGAAAATTTAGAATTTCATAATATTGCGCTAACGAAGCATGATGACGAAAAGTCTATCGCTGATATTGGTGAGATGCATTCTAAATACGAAGACCCCGTGGGCAGTTTTAGATGATAAAGAATATCAAGAAGAAGAGCATCATGTGCGTTAAATACATCCGAAGAAAAAGCCGCAAAATCAACTACTGAGTTCTGAAGACACAGCAAGAAACAGAAATGTTTCTTCTGATAAAATAATTGTAAAGAATTGGTTTGTTCGTTTTTGTAATATATGGTCTATATTTGCGAACGAAAGATTGTCGGTCTGAGAGAAATTATGAAGAAATTTTTCATTTCGCTATGGCTCCAACGAATTTGCATATCAAATAGAATCCACTACGGGCAGACGATGGAGAATATTTTAAGCGCGTGAGAAATCGCCTGCGTCATATTGGGGAGTCTATTTCTGAAAAACGTCGTGTGGCACAGCAGAAATATCACCAAAACAAACGTCGCCGTCAAAAACAGACGTTTAATCGCTTTGATGAGAGCGAAGAAGAAACTCTTCCACCCTAGTATGAATTAGTGGATACAAATAAACTTCGCAATTGAAGCGACTACTTCAATTCTTCTTATATTTATGATTCTATTACTGAGACAATATTCATCAGAGAAAATTCAGAAATATTTAGTAACTGCAGAACTACTGTGCAAATGCGTAGTTCTTTTTTAAAATCTTTGGGGAATGTCATTTTGCAGTTACCAAGTAACTGCTTTGACTATCTAATGAAGACGAGACACCTATTCGCACAGCAGAACTTCATGAAATACCAGTACGAGTGAAGAACCCAGTTCTACCTGAGGCTGTAGATTTCGTCGAGGTTAGACGATACAAGTAGAAGTAGAAAGGTTTGTTGAGTAAAAAACGTTCTGTTTCTAAATGCGAACCCTCTTTGTCGATACACAAACTGTCTTCATACTTCTTCTGGGCATGACTTCTCCATGTCGCACTATCGAGAGTGCGAAAGAGGGAGGATTTGCACATGCTTCATGACAGGCAGTCAACTCCGCAAGATTCAGATTCAAGTGTACAGCATTCGAGATTCAAGTCTACTGCATATGACAGATGAACCTATGCTAAATCCTCGGTCGCAAGAGGCCATGGACTTTTGCAATGCAAAAAAACAATAAAGTGACTACACGGTTTTCTTTTCTATCCATTTGTATCAGACGAAAACGCAAAGATATTAACAAAACAATTGGTTTATTAGGGCATATAAGAAACCATCTTAAATCAAAAGATCCCACATTGTGATCAGAATACTAACCTTACAATACAAAACAAGTAATATCTTTTAAACCCACTAAACAACTAGATCAGCTGTAATAGAAGTAATGCCAAACATTTAAAGCTCATGCACTCCATTGGCCACGGGATGATTCTCGAACACTCCAGGAGGATTCGGGAAGAGGCTCATAGCGGAGCGAGGCTCAAGCGCCACAGAGAAGTCGGTGTCGTTCGGAAACTCTTCGATGTGGACAAGAGCGGCTTCGATCTCATCCATGAACCTCTTTTCACGTTCCGGACGCAGATGATCAAACTATGCGATGATCAAAAGGTGCCATTATCCAACCGTGCAAATAGAGTTGAAACTTGTCGTGTAGTTCTGCAATCACGCCGTTATCATAAGCAATGAACAGCTTTCGGAGAACAAGCACAAGCTCCTCGGTTAGTAACGGCCCACGTAGCTGAATGAAGCCGAAACAGATGTGGAACAACGCCCAGGCGAGACGGTACTTTTCGTAGAGATCGTCGGCTATGCCTTCAAACCACACCAACATCTTCCGTCCCCCCAGTTCAATACGACCGGAGAACTGGTACGCTATATCGAGTGCGAGCGTACTGCGGGGGCCATCGGTATTGTTGTTGTTCTCCATCCCGAACCAGTAAGGAGCGTATGGAAACGGAGAGGAGACGGCACGGAGAATAGGCGGAAAGGAGGCTGTCCAAGAAGAGGCTGCGGGGGATGGTGTGGGGCGGAAAAAGGCAAGGGAAAGGGAAGGTAGAGGGTCGGTAGAAGGAAAAGGAGCAGAGATGCGGCAGAACAGCGACGTCGTGGCGCCGACGCAGGGAGTGCTCAGTTGCGGTACTGGCGATTTGATGAGACCTGGGCATCGATCCACTGATTTTTAGTCTCTGTGTCCTTCTTATACGGCACGAGATGGTTGATGCGGTGTTGGTCAAAGCGTACTGAAATGTGCAGTATCTTCACTGGAAGTAAGCGTCTCCAGAATTAAAGTAATCTAACCGTCTCAGTGTGTTCAGAAAGGCCTCAGAAAAAATCTTCATATACAAGATAGCTTTGAAATCAAAATGTACTCATTCTATATTGTAGCTGCAAACGTCACCGTAAGCAAAATCAACAAAAGGGTCTACAGTAAGTCACTTCTTCAACATTGCTGACATTGTGCTTACGTATACGGCGATACACTAAACAAAGTCAACAAAATGGTCGACAGTGGGTCTTTTCTTTTAATTGGCTCACATTGTGGTTAAGTATATGCAATCACACTAAGCAAATTCAACAAAGTGGTCTACAGTGAGTCACGTCTTTAACCTTGCTCAATTTTTGCTGATTTATAGGATGTCACACCAAGCAAACTCAGCGAAAGGGTGTACTGTGTGCCAGTTCGTCAACACTGCTCACTCTGTGCTGACGTATTCGCCATTACGCTAAGCAAATTCATTGAAATGGTCTACAGTGGGTCGCTTCTTTTACTTAGCTCACATCGTGGTTACGTTTATTTCAAAACCCATCTTATCGACGTACGTGAATACAGTTAATTGCATTTCGTAAGCAGAAAAATGAAATTGTGCTATATTTGGATGATGCTTACCCTTATGGGTTTCATTGGTGTATCGATGAGAAAATTGAATACACCGAAGAGAGAGCAACCAAAATACATCTTATCGCTGTATTCAGAAAGCAAATAATTTCAGTAGGGCAGAGTTTCGCTGTTCTTCAGTACTGGTTTTTAGTGCAGTGACAGGCAAACCATTCGGCCGCGGCGCGAAGCGCCATTTGCGATCGAAGGCCTCTTTTTTCTTCTTTCCTGGTAATGGTTTATGATAAAAAAATTTCTAATATTTGGAAGTTCCGAGAAAACCTAGAAACACGGATTCACAGCGATATGGTCTCAACTTCTTCGAAGAAATGAACTAAATCCCCATATTTTCTAGCACACTAGTGTCTAGAAAAATTAATCCAAAGAGTTAAAATAAATGAAATTATTGAAAGGTGATTGAAGAAAAGACGTTTATACACAATTTTTAGGACCATGTTTCGGGAACAAGAACGTTAAAAAAGCAGAAACGTATGAAGTAGCATGACTTCGGAACTACAGATTCTGGACTTTATTTTAAATCAAAACTGCTTTAATAATCAAAAGGGTCCAAGCAAAGAAATTAAGAGCCGTAGGGATGAACATCTCTAGAAATGACGTGAAACATACAGCACAGTTTTTCCAGTAATATGGAACGAGAAAAGAAAACAAGAATTAAAGAAAGAAATGAAATCGAACGAAGAAGTATCGAAAAAAGTGATTCCGAGGAATGAATATCTTCACGTGGAGTCGATGAAGCACTCAAGACAAGTTCCAAGTATATCTTCTCTCTGAGAAGCTGTTGAAGTGCTTCCCGATCACCAAGCGCTTCAGTAAGCCTATAGAAAAAGCGACATTCACGGCAGGTTGGTACGCTTGATGGATTTCTGTAGAGCAAAACCCTGCGATGAACGCTATGGGAAATCTCCACTAGGATGTCCGAGTCCTACTCCCTATGAGGGATAGACTCAGCAGAAGAGCCCTCTGTCCGTACTCGAGTCGAGTGACAAGCCGGGTGTAAGACCGGAGACGGTGCCTGGATATACCTACAGAGGTGTAAACAGAGAAGGAATGAGTAACCAAAAGTGGTGAGGAAACCCAGAGAAAGGGGGGGAAAAGGGGAAAGGATCCGAGATCCCTCCAAGAAAACCAACCTGGAGCGGAGCAAGGCCCGTGCCAACCGGCGGGAACAGGGCCGAAAGCGGAGCGACACACCACAGTGGTGCTGAAATGAACCCAATACTGGGGCGGAAACGATACCTAAACCAGGGGAAACAAACAGAAAGAATGTGCCTCACAGGGACACGCCGTGTACAAAACGGAACAAACAACAAACAGAAACAACAAACAAAAACAACAATAACAACAGAAATATACCTGGTAAGGGTTCCTAGGTGACCCTGAGGGGATAGTGATGCAAGAACCACACGTGGTTACCGGCCCGAAGAGGTTGTAAACCTACGAAGGTAGCATGAACTAGAACCAAGCCTTGGGTTGAAGAAGGCGGCCTCAGTTGGTCATTTACTTCGAGGCTCCAGGGTGCGATCACCCGAGCATATATACTACTACTACAGTAACGACAACTACGGTACACACCTCCCGAGGTCGGTACACGTGGACCACCCACTGTTAGTGTGCCAGGTACTGCTCAGCGGGGATGGCACAAATATCTACATGCCAGATCCAACACGTGGACTACTACTACATCTACCAATAGGTTTCAATACACATTCCACCTGAGAAGGTTCAACAGAATAGTCAAGAATTCTCCCAAGTACTTGGGCCAAAGTTCACATCACAGTGCATCTTCCAACAAGGATTCCATCTTCTCAGAGCAGTACAATTAGTACCCAAGTACGGGAATGCGTTGTACTACATATTCCTCTTCTTAGCCGAGGGTGCATACGCCCGAAAGCGGGAACAACCCAACTTCCACCTCGTACGAAGAGTATCAAACATCATCATCACCGACCGTTCGGTTCCTCACAATCACCATCTTCCGCAAAGCGGCATTCCGCCCTTCAGTACTCCTCCGCACTGCGGTGCTCCTCTTGTCCTACTCTTTACGAGACTTCTCCTCCTGAGGACACGGGTTTACTACCCGAACAACCAAACCTAGAGCTTCTGTCATCAGACATCATTCCGAACTCGGATTCCAACCAATCTTCCCGAACAGGGACAAGACACCACCACAGCTGGGGTTGTCCGAACATCAGTTCCAGAGCTCCTAGAGCAATCCACGGACCCCTTGAGGGTCCTAACCTGCGAAGGTTCGCATCTCTCACTGCGCGCCGGTTCAAGTTCACTCCACGTCGGGTAGAACCGAATGCGGGATAATCAACAAACCGGTGACCGGTTCAATCCTTCCAGTCACTGCCCGCATGGGAGTTCCGACGATTACGGCAGAGTCCAGTTTTGCGCAGGGACACTGTCCTATTGTTTCCCATACGTGGGTGCAACACACCACATGGTTATATCAAACGCAATCCAGTGACTGGGGTTAGCCTCGCATATCTTCCTGAAAAGGCAATACCCAACAGACACAACTGTATACGGTAGTCAAACGTATCCCGACAATGGGTTGATTCTCTAAACACTACCCACATGGGTCCGATTTGATCTCGACAAAGTTCTGACAGCGGACACATATGACGTCAAACACATGTATTCCATCATGACGGAGATGTGCAACCTCCCTCCATGGGCGTCATATCACTCAACAATGAGCACGACACAATTTCCACAACATCCAGATAATGGTGAACCAATTCCAATCCCAAATGGGCGACACAACGATGAGTGGTAGCTTTCGATACTCAACTGCTGAGTTGTCTTCTCGAGAAATATCCGTTTTGGCGGCGAAGCAGTTTCCAGCATTCCCAACACAGGGCGAAAGAATAACCTGCCCACATTGTGATGTTCCACATTACCAGTTCTGAGATAGCGCGCAAGAGCGATGCACACCGTCCACGGTACAATTATTCCACAAACACCGACATGAGATAGCGAAAACGCAGGACGCATTCGCAACCAAACATCTTCCGAAACGAAGTCACAGCTACCTGCCAAGTTGGTAAAGAACACCGCATACTCGGTTACAACAGCCTGCACTGCATGCCACTTCATCTTTCATTACCCTCACGGGTTCTCCAATCACCTTCCTACGACAGGGCTTCTTCACGTATCCACCAGGATTCTTCTTTTCCAAACCCCACCACAGGGTGACATCGACAGTTTCCATAACGTCGTCTCCCGAGATTGGGCTTCCCAATACCAAAAACTCGGTTGCCACATAGCACAAAAATCTCTTGTGTGAGCAACGAGAACTTCCAACAATCTGGATTAATTCCCATCAGGTCCACTTCTCTTCCAAACAACATCTTCTCTCTCCAAGGTTTTCTCCGACATGAACTCTCGCAAGAGATGCATCCGTTTCAACGGCGTGGCCAATCTTTCTCAAACGGGACAAGTGGCTGTGATTCATTTCAGAACTCACCAACAACGGTTTCGCACCGAAGCTTTCGGTTCGACGGCAATGTGCACCGAGAGCCGGGTTTCCCATCAAAAGCAGTGCGTATCGATTCAACCTCACACAACCACTAGGGTCCATTGAACGTTTTCCTGAAACAGGACATATACTATATCCATACGGTTGCACTTTCCTCAAACCTTACAATAGGCAGCACAGTACCAACATTGGTAACCAGCAACTTCATCTCTTCCCTTCATGGGATCCTTCATACCCAATTCTCGGTGATAGTGCAACGCGCGAGACGTTCCTGCACCTCCCCACGTACCCCAAGAACTAAGGTGACTTCCCTTACGGGCTTTTTCAAATCTTCACGAACTTCTATCCGAAACAGATACACTTCATACACGTTAAATCTCATATGAGAGCTTTCCGGATAATCGGAGTTAACATCGTACACACCGATTCCACTCGTGGCTGTTACCCATGATGCAACTCGTTTCGAAACTCACCGATACAGTGCACAGACCGTACTCTCAGGTTAACCAATACTCCTCACCGTTTAGCCGTATATACAACAAAAAAAACCGACATGCGGGACGTTAACGCCATGCGCAATCCGCACGCACGGCGCTTCAATGAACATTACCCATAGGGTTCATCTTTCTCTGAAAGCAAACTCGAAACATACGCACTTTGCGTCAAAACTCTCACAGAGTACCATAAATATAGATTCCGCAACTTTCGGACCATAAGAAGTATCACTTCATCTCCAATGAGCATTAAACCGACAAACGGTAATGCCCTCCATCCTATTCAGGAGCTTCTTCATCAACAAGTACCTTGTGCACGGGTAACATGCACTCACTGCACTCCCTGCACCGTTGCGACGGTTTGCATCACGTCGCGTTGTCCCAAAATACCTGCGCCAGGTGCCAGAATTCCTAAAATATCCACTTAGTGGCTCATCCGGTCCATTCGGCACGACAGCAATGCAGTCTGATCTCATTGGCTCTGCACTTCAACACGTGGCGGTGTGCACCACTTCCCTAATGGGCAGATACATACCAAGTGTCCATGTGCACGATCTTCCGATCCCGGAGAGTCCAAGCGCCGTGGCAAGCCAAAAAATTAAATAAATTAATTTGACGCTCTCGCTAGGGCGGCAATCAGGG
Source organism: Gracilaria domingensis (assembly GCA_022539475.1). Lineage (NCBI taxonomy): Eukaryota > Rhodophyta > Florideophyceae > Gracilariales > Gracilariaceae > Gracilaria > Gracilaria domingensis. The sequence goes on from VCMS01000072.1 coordinate 25,414, forward strand.
TGGTGCATATTACGAAGCATGCACCGGCAACGGTTTGCACTTCAAAAAATTGCATTTTTTTCATCGGCCGCCGGTGCACGCGCGCGCGCAACCATGCCACATTCCAACGGAACATCTCCCGATCATAGGGCGCTTAATTAAACAACACCGCTGTACTGCAGCGAACCTTCTGAGGTGTTCATCATCTCTTCTCTCCCGCAAATGGGACAATCCGACTGCGGGATATCAGCGCACCGACGACGGTTCTTTCTTCAACTAGCCTGCATTCAGGTGACTTAGACTCACATTTCACTGCGTGGCGCGTTGTCTTGAAGAACTCAACCCGACTTTTCGGTACTGTAGCCTGCATTACCGACAACAGCGGAGTATTAACATCACGAACCGAGTTCGGTGAAACCAATGCAACAGAGTACCATCACCGTAGCCACATCAATTCCCGGTAACGGTTTTTCTTTCACACAGACCTTCATAAGGGAACTTGTACTGACTCTCCATTGTATGGCGCGACGAATGCATCAGCGTTAACCGAATCTTCGCGGTAGGAGCGAGCATTTCCTAGTGCGGCGGCGAGAGCTCTCAACCAGCGCAAAGAGGATCACAGCAGCATTCCGTAGACGGATACTCGCGACCTCGACCTTGCTGAGGGTGTCTTATCTGACTTTCTCAACTTCTCTCCCGTACCTATTGCTTACACAATCCGAGCGTACGGTGCATACGCGACACCATCCGACGCAGCGGAGCTATTCGAACCGAACTTTGGTACTTCCACAGGAACTGCGGAGCGAGTCTGAACATCATCTTCATCCACCCAGTATGGTTCTAGATCAACATCAAACCTTTCCAAGCGTGGTGCCACATCATACCAACCTTTCACCGTCTGCGGTTATTCACCAATAACATAAACCAACTGGTTCAACACCGTGTTCGGGGTAGTTCACGAGCGCGTTGTGCGAGCGAAACCACCCGACATACGGCATGAATTTCCCAAACGGGACAGCGTAAAACTCGGTGATAACATCCCCAATCAGGATTCGAACTTCAAAAAGACCAGTTCTTGCAACCGATCCAGTTTTCGTAGATTATCCCATAGGGCATTTCTTAGAATCGATACCGCCGTGTTCGGTCAGTAGAATATCAGCTCGTGGGTACGAAAGCTTCCAGAAACTGGACCAGACGGCGACGCCGAACAAATGAAAAGCGTACCACAGCCACTCCCCCCTTCCTAGGCGGAGCCATCACTGGTGGTGTGAACTCCACAAGAGTGAACAGTATATTCCGTTCACGGATTACAAACCCATAGGGTTTGACAAACCATACATTCCAAAACCAATACCATTACCATTTCCAATTGGTGATAAACCTCACAGAGGTATTCCAAACATTACAAATCAACTTCACAGAGTGAACCAAATCCATGAATAGACATTCAAAAGTAGAATAACCGTATCCATCGGTACAATCCTTCCAAAGGAGACCAATATCAAAGATGAAACTTCAAGTAAACCGAATATTCTCGGGGTAGTCCAAGAATAGACAAACACAGTACAAGACAAGTGTAGTAGAAACCAAATACCAGATCAATGGGAACAACTCAGAAAGAGTTCGAGAACAATTCCCACATTGTCAAACATGACAAAAGCATATCAAGCAACACAATCCCATACTTCATGGTCCAGAGACTTCTCAAATGAGACGAAACAATCTCCCATGATGAAAAATAAACCGCACCGGCGATGAAACATACCCCGGCAAGTTGGTGAAAGTTTCTACCATTTAAACCAATACAAAAAATATTCACACAACCCCAGTAGGGTGTCAAACGAAAAAAAAAACAAGCATGCGAGCATCGCAACCCTTCCCTCAATTGGAAACAGACCTTCCACGGAGAAAGAACCTTCCTACGGTGAGTGAGCAGTGATTTGCTCAGAAATCACAAGAAAAACAATCAACCAACACAAATCCTTACGATAGGAGTCAGTCACACACCCGTGTGGGTTTCGTTTTCAACTTTTTCCTCTTGTGGATCAAGAATTGAAACAGAACATTCCAAAACGTTGACAGTATCTGCAATAACGAGGATAGGTGTTGGAATAACGCTTTTACTTCCCGGGTGGGGAGCAATATCTACAGCTGTCCCTTCAGCAAAAGGTTTGAACTTGACCAATCCTGCAGGGGCATCTCTTCGACATTGTGGCTCCACAACAGTGACAGCCATCTTTCCACTTCTCAAAACCGTATCTACGGTATCAATACTTCCGACTGGAGTACAAACAGACTTAATCAGGTTACGAAACGACACATCCAAGACGTTCTCCCAAAGTTCTGGTGTTAATGCATCATCAACGATTGACTGGTCATCAACGACAGCACTAACGAACCCAGAACCAGGGTAAACACCGTTCTTCACAGGTTGTACGCGGTAGACATCCAACGCGTTTGGGGCAAAATACCGGTAATCCAGACAAATCTGGAGCGAATTGTCCTTTAAAGAAACGACACCGACTGGGCTCACACAGAAGGACAAGCACCAGTCGAATCGAACAACGACCGTACGAATGGGACGAAACTCAACTAATTTCTCCCTTTCAGGGCATTCACCACAGAATACCATAGATTGGTAAGGATCTCAAGCAGTGATCCAGACTTCTCAACTTCTAAACTTCCACACCCACGGCGGGTATCCAATTTCGCATCCTGTTCAGGAACACATGTTTGCGTACGCGCCCTTACTGAATCAGACTTAGACGTGATGGCATCCGATAAGGAGTTCAAGTTTTCAGCTTCCAGTTTATTAGACAAGCCGATAACATCGGAAACATCCAGACTAGTGAAAAACGAACCCTGAGGGTGCCAAGTAATCTGACCTACCACTTGTTGGTGTTGTAAAGTTTGCGCAGAACGCGAGAAATTCGCAACGAGAACCTGAAAAGTTTTTCCGTCCTCGCAAAGAGCAATGCCTCGAGAGATAGCGAGACCATAATTCTCCAAGAGAGAGGGCAAGTGATGAACCATCACGAGTCCACGTTTCTCTGTCGGGAAAGTAAACCAAGCTTGGGACATGGGAGGAATCCGTACGAGTTGACGGACACGTAACTTCGTTGAACAAGGAACTGGTGAAACACATTGCTGCGCAGGAGGCAACGGAGCCGCGTTTCGTGCGGAGCGCTTCTTCCCCCGTTCCCACGGTTTTCCAGCAAATGGAACTGACGAACCGTCTACCATCTCTGCCAACGAAAGTCTTGGTTGGATTGACTCCACGTCGAGGTGACAAAAGTCACAACCGAGAACAATCGCGGCGGCAAGTTTCTTGCAAACAACAAATTCTACCGATACAACGGTGTTTCCTAAACGAACCATAATTGGTATAATACCTATGGTAACAACTGGATGATCATTCGCATCAGCGATTTCCATCAGGGGTCCGTAACGGATACAAGCACGACACTCCTCCGGTAGGAATGATTCCCGAATACATTTGGGCGCAGCTCCAGTGTCCAGTGGAGCGCCAAGACGAACCATAAGATGGTGGGAAAATCCGAGATCGACGTGAACTTTGTAACTTCTCTTAGAGAGCATCATTACGCGTTCCTGATGTTTCGGATCAATCTTCCTTATCCAAGGTCGAGCGAGTTGACCCATCTCAGGGTGCCAATCCGATAAGAATAAAGATATCTTCCTAGAAAGGATCTTCATCTGGGAGCGAGGCTGGGGGGCCTCAGGTGTCAATGACCTCCGTTCAAAGGCCACCTCTCCCTCGTGGGAGGCTCCCGCAATCAGTGTTTTTGGAGCAGGTACAACCGAATGAATCCGGTGAAACCCATCCTGGGAAACTGAAAAATCCTCGGTCTTGGGAATGAATCTCTCTACCACATCATGGTTTTGACCCGCGACAACGTTTGAGTTGTATTCAGGACCATCTCGAAGTATCTTCGCCAGTCAATAGGACACACTCTGAACTCGAGTACTGTCATCAGGCCGGATTGATTCAAAGTTCCCAGTAATGGTCGACCAATCCCAATTTGGGAGCGTGCACTGCGGTGCAGTATGTCCAAATCCATAACACTTGGAACATATCACCGTGATCGGCTCGCCATACGAACGAACATGCACTGCGTGCTGCGGCGTCGTGTACCTAATTTCGGGTTTGCTGTACTCATAGGACTCCATTGCAGGAGCAATCTTTCGAACCCCAACATGGGTACTTTCACCGTACAAAGCGAGATCATTCTCCATCATCGAAGCCGACTTTTTCGGAACTTCCGGCTTCGGAGAGAACTCAGAATCGTGAGATGAACCACATTGAGTTTCCAAATCCAAATTGGATGACGATGACGAGTCTGACATGGAAGTCTCCATGTCGGACATGCTCTGAGGAGACTGTACCGACTTCCGGTGACGAGCAACAAAACCAGACGACTTGGCATACTTTTCCTTCAATCTCTTTCGAGGACCATGAGCGTGTGAACGGGATCTTTTTCGACTCTTCCGGAAACAGAGCTCTGTATCCGATGAGTCTGAGGATGAACTTGAATTCAAAGAAGATGATTCAGTATCGGATGCTGAACTCTCATATCGAGCAGATCTCTTCCGAGGAGAAGCACGGTGCGAACAGGACTTTCGGTTTGTCTTTCGAGAGCCGGAATCGACAACAACCGACGATTCGGGGAAGCCACTCTGGCCACTAGTGGACTTCTCCAAAGAATCCAAACGCTTACGGGTACGGTTTAACTTAAAATTAAGATCCTCAAAGGAGACTTCTGAGAAACGAAACCACTCAAGAATAGAAGAAACATCGAGTCACAACTCGCGAATATCTAGAGACACATCTCGGAGGTTGATAACACGAATATCTCGTCTGAGATTCGACAGCATCTCCACCTGGACGGCCTGACCACGAACCAAACCTCTGGTAGCCGAATCTATCCTGGAGAACCAACTAGTGTCAGTATTCCGACAGTCGGATGCCTCATGAACCACGTGCACAGGAGCTATACACCATCCGGCTTCTGGAACTGACAAGACGGACCATACTTTCCGAGAGTGTCATGAAACTTCGTCAACACAAATCCCTTGGGGAACAGTTTGCAAATCCATACTTGAAGAATCGTCAACATCTCCCGGATGGGTCTAATCTTTATCGGTGTCGTCTGATGACAACATAAACCTCGTCAAGATGAACCGAAGATTCGGTGCGAACGAAAACGCTCACCACAACTTCCGAAAAGCGGAAAACAACAAGAGAATGACTTCAATCAACCGATACTCGGTGTCAATCGAAGTCAATCTCCCGAAAAGGGGAATCCCTATCTCCAAGATTCCAAACTCAAAATCCCATCTTTCGCCTTACAACCTAGCAACTTTATATTTCACAAAAGAGTACTTCACAATTGATGCAATCCTTTCTAAGTTGAGAGACCAAAATGTAGAGCAAAACCCTGCGATGAACGCTATGGGAAATCTCCACTATGATGTCCGAGTCCTTCTCCGTATGAGGGATAGACTCAGCAGAAGAGCCCTCTGTCCGTTTTCGAGTCGAGTGACAAGCCGGGTGTAAGACCGGAGACGGTGCCTGGATATACCTACAGAGGTGTAAACAGAGAAGGAATGAGTAACCAAAAGTGGTGAGGAAACCCAGAGAAAGGGGCGGAAAAGGGGAAAGGATCCGAGATCCCTCCAAGAAAACCAACCTGGAGCGGAGCAAGGCCCGTGCCAACCGGCGGGAACAGGGCCGAAAGCGGAGCGACACACCACAGTGGTGCTGAAATGAACCCAATACTGGGGCGGAAACGATACCTAAACCAGGGGAAACAAACAGAAAGAATGTGCCTCACAGGGACACGCCGTGTACAAAACGGAACAAACAACAAACAGAAACAACAAACAAAAACAACAATAACAACAGAAATATACCTGGTAAGGGTTCCTAGGTGACCCTGAAGGGATAGTGATGCAAGAACCACACGTGGTTACCGGCCCGAAGGGGTTGTAAACCTACGAAGGTAGCATGAACTAGAACCAAACATTGGGTTGAAGAAGGCGGCCTCAGTTGGCCATTTACTTCGAGGCTCGAGGGTGCGATCACCCGAGCATATATACTACTACTACAGTAACGACAACTACGGTACACACCTCCCGAGATCGGTACACGTGGACCACCCACTGTCAAGGTGCCAGGTACTGCTCAGCGGGGATGGCACAAATATCTACATGCCAGATCCACCACGTGGACTACTACTACAACTACCAATAGGTTTCAATACACATTTCACCTGACAAGGTTTAACAGAATAGTCAAGAATTCTCCCAAGTACTTGGGCCAAAGTTCACATCACAGTGCATCTTCCTACAAGGATTCCATCTTCTCAGAGCAGTACAATTAGTACCCAAGTACGGGGATGCGTTGCTCCACAATTTCATTGCGAAGTACAACTATCGAGTTCGACACCGGCCGCGTGCTGCGATCGGGAGGCCCCTACTATTTGTCAAGAATTGATATTGCAGAGAAGGAAGACGCCGGGTACGACGTGGACGAAGTATTGACCGCGTTGGGAAGACCAGAACTTAGCGGAGCTGGAACCATACTTGCTCAATATAACAACGTTCCTCGGAGGCGTTGCGATCCAGGAGAACAATCCGCGCCTCCGTCTGGCTATTTGCCGCAACGCGAGGAAGTTCATGTTGTGGAACAACTCGGTATTCCGGCCGAAGTCAGAGAGCCTCAGAGCCATTACAACGACGTTTGGGCGGCTGGAGGCTCTGCAGATGTGCCAGATGTAATAGGACACTGGGAAGAGGCCTCTATGAGGAAGATAATACGCGAAAGGTTCTGATGGGCGTCGGTCGACGATGATGTTAAGGACTACGTCAAAGGGTGCAACGAACGGCAGCGAGCTCAGAACCTCACCGTATACAGAACGATCGTTCGTACCCCCATCACGAGACTATTCGAGAGGTTATCCATTGCTTTTGGTGGCCCATACAGCGTTCCGAAGGAGGAAAGCGATTTGCGCTGATCGCTGTAGAGCATCTGACGGGTTGGCAGATCCTGATCGCGGTTGAAAACGAGAACTGCGTGTCGCACACTGTAATCAAGTTCGTCAAGGAGGAGATCATCAGACCGTTCGGTCCCCCTGAAACGAGTCTCTGATAACGCCAGCTCTTTCCTATCGCGTGCCGTGTAGGAATATATGAAGAAGAAAGGAATAGCTTGGAGGCCCGTGCTGCCGTACGCGCCTATATCTAATGATAGAGCTGAACGGATGGTGGGCTCGATCTCAGAGAGCGATCAAGAAAATGGGGATGCGCGCATGGATGGATTTGGAGAAGGCTCTGACGAAGGTGACGTGCGGGTACCGTTGACGTTCTCGGAGTGTGGTGGCTCCGTAGTTAGAACTAATTTATACAATTTCGTACGGTGTGAAACCTCTCATGCTGGCGAACGATACCGTAGCAATACTCTCGAATGCAACGCCGGAGCAGAGGACCTTTGAGTTGCTAGGCGAAGCGGGAAAGCGAGCAATACAGGTGGTTCGGGGGTTCGTTCCACGTGAAGTGAAGGAAGAAGTGAAGAATTTTGTCGTTGGGGACGAAGTAATAGTCGCTCACGGCCTTGAATCCCCGCAAGAAGTGGCCGGCCGGCTTTCGAGTCTTTCTTCTACGGGCCATGCAAGGTCACGAAGGCTGATCATCCACGCTACGAACTGGTGTCTGAGCACGGCAGGATGACGAGGAATGCGGTACACGCCCGGAGGCTGGTGCTGTACAAGTGCCGCCCTGGTCACTTCCATTCTTAAGGGTGGTCCTGAAGAGACCCAGGCGGAAATAAAAATTGTACATTTTCAATAGATTAGCAATGCATTTAGTTCGTGAGATTTCAATTTTTTGACTTTGTTTGATTTGCCAAAGTTCAATAGATTTTTCAATAGAGCTTTCAATACACCCTCGACAGACAGCTGGAACACTTCTATGAATGGCAAATATATTGAATTTACAATTATGAGATAATGATGGACGCATTCACCTATCACAAATCCAATGAATGACCGTCACGGCACAGAATAGGCTGTATGGGTGATCAAAACACATCTGCTACATGAAGTATGGAAAATTCATCGAGCAGAAACCCGTTTTCTATTGATTCTAGTCATTACATACGCGTAGATGAAACATGATAGCTTCATAAAAACATATATTGGCAGCACGGGAATGATATCGAACACTTCGTTACAATCTCACACAGTTTTATTGAAAAAGGACTTGTTTTCAACTAGTGCACAGTTGCATTACTATTGATTGTCAACCACGAAAGCATATCGCGAGTATAAAGTAGTCGTCGATACGTTCAAGGCAACTTAATGAACGCATGTAAATGATCAATCGCATTATAACGACAATCTACCACTCATGCTATTAAGAGAAGCATGGAACCTCTTTGAATCAAAACCCTTTTGCCACTCACTTCCAGGATGATGCCCGTCGATTATTGATGACTAGAAGATATTCCTTCATTACTCGCTCTCATGTATGATTTGGAAACCTTCTCAAGTCATCCATTCTTCTTCCTATTGCACTTATTACATCGCGATCACTCTGATGGCACCTAAAACGCTCTTCTTGGACCTCTCCAATGGCCAAATAGTCTCTCTGTCGCTCCGGAACACAAAAATATGACTTAACATCCACTTCTTCCACACCGGACGCTTCGAAGGCCCGTACTACAAAGAAATCTGCATCCGCGTCTTCTCTGACCAGTCGTTCTTTCGCAAAAACGGGATCGAGATTGCCGCAACGCACGAATCCAAATACCTCCAGAACGAGAATCCCTTGAGAGCCACCCGGTGATAGGCCGCAGTCGAAAAGATGGCGATTAGTCTCGCGGCAGGAGGAGACTGGATTGCCACCGTAGCTCCCGTCACTCCAGTAGTGCTGACGATGGTCTACATTCCTCTCGTCGGCAATTCTGATCCCATTTCTATTCTCAAACAACCGCTCTTACGGATGTGGGCCTGTCTTCACTTTCGAAAGAGAATTTGCCCATAACCAACATCCAGAGATGGGGAAGCACGTCCGTAACATCTCCAAAAAGAACCACTACCATCAGTCGCACCACGAAAGCAGAGCTCGCAGACGCGCATAGCTTCCAACCTATACACAGAACACAATCTTTCGGTTAGCTTTCGCCATCTTTCGTCTTTTTCAACCAACTACAGAGAGCGCAGGCTTTTCGCGGTAAACTTACTATACTTACCATCATTACGGCGAGGTCTTGGATTGCGCTGAATATCAGCCAACCCTGAGAAGGCCGAAACAAAGTTTCCATGAACGCCGCTTTGGGGCGTTCTGAAATCTGTTTTGTCCCTTATTCATCCATCGTATCCTGCAGTGCCCACGGAAAAGAAACCAGACCTGCAGATTCGCGTTGTATTGTTTGCCATAAAACGTTGCTATCCTCACAGGCCCTGCAGGAAGACAAAAGGTTTCTCCTTCATCATCTTCTGCTGCTGGTTCTGGCTGAGGTAGACCCCACGCATGTCATCAACGAAGTACGTCCTTCGATGGTTACGGCTGCCAACCACAACAAGTTGCTCCACCAGGTTCACTTGATAAAAGAGAGTTGTCACACACTCCACTGAAACGTTTTGGAAAACGATCTGATTCTCGGCAGAAGCATATCCTCTCTTATAAATCTGCCCTTGCTCTCCTCGCTGAAGCCCTTTCGTCACCCAGTCCGCTGCAAAAAGCATGCTGGTCTTCCCCTCGAATGTATGCTCGAAGAAGAACAGAATTCGGCCATAGAAATTGTCGATCACCACAACATCTTCTTAATCCGAATGACCTCGATACTTTCCGACATTGAAACAAGAAGGACGGTGTATACTTTTGTCAAGGGCCCTAGTAGGATCACTTGACCCAACGAATGTCGTTATGTACCCGTTTTCGCATTCTGAAATCACTAGACGACTCCAACAACATACACAGTCACTCTCAGAAAACGAAAACTCACCTTCATCAGCAAAGTTGTCCGATTGCGAACGCTGGTAGTAATCGAGTAATAACTTGCCCATGTTAAGATTTTGGCTGCCTCCAAAGCTCCCTAAGGCCCGCAAACACTTCGGATGTCTGAACATGTGAGATGAGGACGTGGATTTCATGTTAGTGCGTTGTAGGTTAGGTCTATCCAGTTCTCGGTCGTCTAATAGAGGGATTTCAAACCGGTTTCTGATGCAAAGTGTCAAAGTCGACTCACGGAGCTTGATGTTTTCTACGACTGACTCCGCAAACAAACACTAGCATTGAAACCTCTATTCTGTGACCCCACAAAGCTCTCTACAGCCCATTGAGAGAGAAGAGAGACAGGACCACAGTCCTGGATCGATTCCGCGGTGTGAAGTATAAGGCGGTACGTGTATCTCCAAAAGTTGACTCGATCTGGTCGGTATTGATAGTAGTGCTCTTCATAATGGGCGTAGAATCTCTTCGAAAGTCGGGATATGTGCTCCAAGTCTCGGATACTTACTCACCAGCGATATAGCAGCTCACAGAGATCGACAAAAGTTTTTTAACTATCCATGATATGAGTGGGAAGCATCCCATCAAGTACAGCTAAACTTAGTTCCAGTACAAAAGATTTCCACTCAGTTGCCTTCCATTTTCCTTTATCTTCAATCTTCCGCGGTCTTCTTATCTTAGAACTAAAAGTGCGACCGGCTGAAACCAATCGCTCGTTTAACTGCTCTTTCTTCCTTCCTTGAGTAAGAAAATGGAGATCTTCACATCCTGATACATTACCACACCAAATCCCAACAATGTGAGGCGCAATGTTTTCGGAGAAAAGATGCATGAGGTCGACGGGAAACCTACGAAAGGGAACTAATAGTGGAGACTGAGAAATGAGGCCTCCTAGATTTGTTTTTCGCATACCCAGTTCTTTGCAACGATCCTCAAGTTGAGCCTTTGTCATGGTGGAACTGTCCCTGTCAAGGTCTTGTAGTTTCTGCTTTAACTCTGACCCTGAGCGAAGTGGCAGCCTGTTTGGGTCCCATAACTTTCTTCTTCTGATCTCCCCTTCATACTTGAATATGCTTGGGTAGTATACATGATTATGTGGCTTGGAGAATACGCCATGAATGGAGCAGAATCTGCATGGAACAAGAGCATTATAGCCGCGGAGGTTACCAAGCTTACTCAAAGCTGCCAAATCGGACAATACGAAAAGCAGATGAACCCTGACCACAGTAGACGTCCCATTTCATAAGCGAACTAAACGCCCTTTGCCGAGAACGTCGAGCTCTGCCAACATTGGGTGCAGGAAAGAAGTTAAGTTGGCTGGTGCGTTTGGGCCGGGCATCACTGTTACAGGCATGATGTTCTCCAGCTTGAATCTTTCCGATGGGGACAAGTTCAGTATGAAAAGAATGCAAGGCCAATAGCTGTAATCCACGCTTTTGAATGATGATACTCCGTCGGTAGAGAAGCTGAGAAATATGTCATGCTGAATACGGTTGTATCCACCTAGATTATGTGCCGCTTCACGGAACAGCTTTCCGGAGAAGAAGTCCCGGTATCGCGCTTCATGCCTCTGGTCTGTTTTCAATGTCTGCAGATTGGCTTGGAAATACTTGAATAGCTTCGGACCTTCCTCCTTCGATCTCAGTAGTGCCTGCAATCGCTCCCAAATTCCGATATACGTAAACTTAGAGACTGTGGCTGGTTTCTGTCGGCACGAGATGTTTAAGCAAGGAAGGAAGGATCCATCCTGGGTTCTGGAGAGCGCCTCATGAACTTTGGAGCAATAGGAGAACGACGTTACAAATAGTCCCGAGCAATCTAAAATTGCTTTTCTCAATCCGTTCCACTATCTGTACCCAATACTAAACTGGCTCAGCAAATCATCCATCATCGCTCTAGTTACCAAGGAATGTTTCATTGCAAATCCAAGTAGAAATTTTTGATTCCTCATGAACTCACTCATTTTTGGGTTTGTGATCGGCTGCGTTTGCGGATAACGTTGCAAATCGAGGTCTGAATCGGACGCAGAACCGTGAAGAAGATCACCAACTTTCATTTGGCAATATGAGCTGGCGTCATAAGTTTCATTCATGGCAACGATATCAGCTACTCTCTGGAGAGGAAACCCAGTAGGATCTTGACTATCGTCGAACTCATTAAATTCAGCTGTTCTGACACCAACCTTACCGTCTTCCATGAAGTGCGATTCAGTGTCGTTCTCGCAAAATTCCTTATCTGAAACCCCTGATCCAAGTACAGACTGTGATGTCAAAATCTGCTTTAAGGACCCAAAAATAGAGAAGATATTGCTTTGACAGTCCACCACATGCCCTTCGTGTTCACCAGGTACATCCACTGTCTCAAGATAGCCAAAGCATAGGGTTGTATCCGGTTCCTCTTTTTCGACATCCTCAGTTGATTGAAGTTGCTGCTGAGGTAGAGTAAGAGAAGATGGCAAGTTGATAGAACCTGTCCGATTTGGAAGATGTTTCATATCATCAATGACTTCCGATCTAGTATTCAGCGTTGGTACAACTGGAGAAGACTCGTTCTCATAAGAAACCTGGAGTGGCTTCGGAACCACTCTGGAATTCTTGGACTAGGATACCGCCGTTCTCCAGTGCCGAAATGCTGTAGCCCTTGTAACTATTCTTCCGGGAATGCATTTGCAATGATAGGAGGGATAGCAACGAAACCCAGCAGGAACCATATTCAGAGCTCTTGAAAGATCCTGCGAAGCGTAGTTTTAGCTTGCTGGGAACTGCGAATGGTACAAAGAGAGAAAGAAACAAGCTCTAACTGCTTCAGAGATACTCTTGCGCAAAACCATGAACTTTGAGACGAGAAGTAGACAAATTTTCGTTTCATCTTCTCCGGTTTTCAGGTCAGGTCTCCGGTTTCCATTCGATGGATGATTCTCTTTCGGCATCGACTCTGCAAACTGACATCGCAAGGGCTTATTCTCCCCACTTCAAATCGTCCTCACCTCGACACAGTAGTTCTTGTTGAACCCTTGCCAGACAGGAGACGTCTGCGTCACACCCCAACTCGGATAGTGGCCTCGCCTCTTCGCCTCGCATTGACGCCCACATCTGAGAAACCATTTGTTCCAATCTCGCAAGAAATCACTGGTTACCTCTTGATACCGCATCACGAACTCAATCGTTCTCAGGAACGTATCTCGAGTATCATCTCTTGTTCTACTCATCGGAGTCACCCTCAATCCCCAAGAAAACGTGCAACGTCTGGGTGCGCGCGCAACTCTATTCCCCCGTCTTCTTATCCCCTCGCTGCTACTCTCACCTCTGCCGTGCCGTGATATGCAGTCGTACAGGCGGGGTATAATAAAGCATCCTCACTCCGAAGGCAAATCCGGGAAAGTATATATTGGAGACACTCTAAAGGCTGCATCGATGGGTATAACGAGAGGAACCCCCAGAACTCCATGTCTCCCATTGAGTGTTCGGGAAAGACATACTCCTACCGCCTGTTAGCAGCCGCCGGAAAGGAATCGGAGTCGTCTGAACTGCTGCATAAGTTCTATGGTAAGCGATCGTTCCATGAGATTGAACTCATCATGTCCAACAAGAAGTATGAGTTCCAACAAGAGATTCGCAGAATTTGTGAGAGTTTGGCAGAGACGTTCCCGCATATTGTCGTCACAGCAGACCTCTGGGCTGCACATGAGGCTGTAAAGAGCAAGTTATGCAACAGAAAGGCTGAGCACAAGAGACAACTTCGAAAGCGTGAAGGTCAGTTGACCGGTTCGGCTGAGATGAATGCGAGAATGCGTCAAATGCAAGAGACGGCTGCCAAGAAGGCCCAGAATCTAGTAGAAGCACGTCGGCGAAAGGCCCAGTCCAGAAAAGCCGCCCAACAAAGTGAAACAGGAGAGGTACGACCTAACAACCGGACTGCAAATGTGCCAAGCGACGCAGATTTAGCCAGTTCGCATCCACTTTCACCTCAACTTCGTGCTGCAGAAAGGGTAGAGGAAAGTGTCTTATCATTTGCTTCTCATGTGCAGTCTTCCGAGAAGTCGGAGTATTCGGAAGGATCAACTACCCCACTCTTTGACGTGCGAGAAGAACCAAATGTGCTATCCTCTACGCGTGATAGTAAAAATGCTCGGAATGAGACCGTTACCGGAGACACGGCCCCATCATTTCACATAGGGAACGATGAAGATCGACATGAACGTTCGACTGCTCGCAGTGTCCCTGCAAGCAAGAAGAGTATTAGGAAACGCAAAAACAAGCAAAATGATGCACATAACAATGTACTTCGTCGCATTCATTTGCCATCCAAGAAACCTAAGGAGACTCTAGCTGCAAAGAAGAATCCTTCTTCCAAGAGAACATGTACCGAAGAAAACTTTGGCTTGACGGAAGATGATACAACCACGCGTAAGCGCAGGAGCAGGGTTGTACCCAAGCGATACAGAGACTAGATTCTGGAGTACTTTGTACAATACCATTACCATCCGTTGGTGAACGATGAAGAACGCGAAACCAATCTTCGACCGTATTCTGCTCATGGCTGCAGAAGATCCATGGGGTTTTCGTGCTTCTGTTTGGGTTTTTTAGCAGTTTTTTCCGATCCCAATCACAACATAAGTAAATCAATGCATTCATGAATGAGTTCGTACACCCTCTTGGATACGAGATAGTTGAGACGGGCTTTCAGTCACCTCTCGTTGATATGTCTGCATTTATGACGATAGTGGACACACGTGGGGAAGATAGTTCTCTCCCATTCTCCAGTTTCTTAAAATGCTGTCGAACACATATGAAAATCGCCTTGGGTCTCCCTCTAAAACCCTATTATGCCACTTCGTTTATAGCTTAACAGCCCACAGCTCCGTCTATGATGTTGACAGATGCACAATAGTGGACAAAATTGTAGAGCCCCAGCGATTTTGACGGCGTCATGCCGCTAAGGGAGATGGGTGGAGGCAGGCCCAAAGCACTTAGAAGATTCCGTTGCATCCGTTTTGAAATTCTCTCATAACCGTGTAGCATCAGAATCAATTTCAAAAGATTTTGAAACAATAATTCGAAATTATTCAAAAGTGTAACGGGAACCAAGCCTGTTCATTGGTAGAGGAGCGTCATCGGAAATTCTGATTGTTGCACTCCAATCTGTAAGCATCCCTCTTTGCTCTTTTCTTTCATTGAGACCTTCAATTGGAAGCGAGGAGACACAGTATAACACATTGCCACTCATCATAAGAGCCATAAGCGTGTGAATCAGATTCCTAGAGGAAACCGAAGCTCTTCGTATTGAACTCTGTAGAACCTTTGTGGTGCGGTTTGGTGCGAACGTCACACTGCTATGACATGTGAAAACCGTGGAAAGAGAGAAACGATTTGAAGTTGTTACATTTACACGTTGCAAACTCTGGATATAGGCGGCACACAAACCTTATACCAGCTTGAAACAGGTGCAGTTCCGCGGTTCTTTTCAGCTTGGCTTTCCAATAGAGAGTTTACGCAAGCGAAATCGTACAAAACTTATCGTAGCCAGAAAGCACACGGCGTACAATTGTGCTCCGTGGCTACGCCGTATACGAGATTTCCGTACCAATTTTTCGTACAAACCAGCGTTTGTACGAGCTCAACTTCGTCCAGACTTTCAACGACGACTTGAGCGTGGGCTTTCCTCCACACCTTCGCAATCTTTATGAACGACGCTCTAAGCAGTAACGAAGACCACCGAGCGACTGCGAAGGAGGCACAGTTGCCTGTAGCAACTGATTGCGGGCAAGGATCTTTTGTTTCTAGATCATCTACGCTTCAAACTACCAAATTGAAACGATTCAGGTTCTCAGACATATATGATTTGTTTCTACTTCGCTCTGTGAGAGATGCTGATGCTCACATACCAAAATGGGGGCAAACAGAAGCACTGTTCGACAAAGTTCTGTCAACTTTTCTCAAACTTATTCCTGATACTGTGTTCAGATATATGCACAAACCGAGTAGAAAAACCTTAATTGACAGATATAAAAGGCTCCTTTGCGCAAGAAGAGAGCAGAACAAGATCAATGAAAAAGCGAGCGGCATTGCCGAGATATATGGCGAACGAGAAAACCTACTTGATGATTTGATACTGGAAATAGATGAAAAGGCTGAGACTGCGCGTAGAGAAAGAGAGGAACTTGAAGCCAAGGAATTGCGGCTTATCGAAGCGGGAGAAATGATAAGGGAAAAAGCGCTGCACCGTAGTTCTCAGTTAAAGCGTGATAATGAAAATCAGAGTAGTGCGTCACAGCCAAGTTCAAAGAAGTCCCGCCAAAGTGAACGGCCACAACCAGATGAAGCGATAACCAAAATGATTATGGAACAATCGGTGGAACAAGATAGGAGGGAGCAGCAGCGCTTTACATTGGAGCAGGAGAGACTGGAAGTAGAAAAACGCAGAGCAGCTAGAGAACTTGAACGTCATGAAGCATTTAAATTGGAATCAGAAAGAAGAATAGCTTTGGAAGAACAGCGTTTTGCTTTAGAAAGAGATGAAAGAAAGCAGGCGATGGAGGAACGTAGGCATTTACTCGACATTATGGCGGCTTTAAGTAAGAAACTGCAGTAGATAAGAATGATGCCCTGAATTATTGGCCCAAGACGACACTCTCATATGAGTGTAGGTATGAATAGATGTCGTTGGAACAGACCGAGCGGAAGCGTATCTGTGCTTTGAATATCTCGAAGGTTTGGGAAGAGGATAGTGCGTAGCTTTAAATTTCGATATCGGAATACACCGAAGGCATGGAGGGTATGAACGACGTTGGCGTGTATGATGGCATTGTTCATAACGTGATAAATGATTCAAACATCAGATGCGTTTTTGTCGGTGGTGACGGAGGTGTGGGTAAAACGACGGCGAGTAGTGCACTAGGCGTTCCGACGGGAAAGAAGGGCAAGATGGTCCTTCTAGTTTCCGCAGATCCGGCGCACAATCTTCAATCGTTGGCGTTGTCGCTCGCTTTGCAAATCAAATTTGCAAGCATAAGTCGGCTTTCTCCTACCCTTTCCTCGATACGTCGCATCTTCTCATCCTCGTCGCTCTCTTCTTCCTTGGATTCTAACACCTCAGTGGTAAGCCCTGTTGTGAAACTCGGGACCTTCTACAACAAGCCCATCATAAGTATTCCAGTTTCATTTGCAATGATTGTAGCGGTAAGCTTGTTATCTCCAGTAACTATGCGAAATATTACACCAGCTTCCTTCAGTTGTCACACCGCATCCCGTGTCTCTGGACAAACTGGGTCCTTAATACGCACACCGCCAATATAGGTGAGGTTGTCGTCTGGCGCTTCCCGCCAGAAAGCGTCATCGCTTTCAATGTGATCAATGTCGTGATACGACAGCAGCAGCGTGCGCAACCCTCTGCTTGCCATAGCCTGTACATAGATGAGAATTTGCTGTCGTTCCTCGCCATCGAGCGCAGTACAATTATATCCTTCAGACTCAAGCTTCTGGGAACAGTTCTTCACAGCTAATTCTGGTGGGCCCTTCGTGTGCAACCGCATTACACCATTCCCAAATCGTTCTGCTGTGGTCATGCTTTTCTTGAAAGAGTCAAACATGTAAAGGCGGAAAAGATCACTCTCCGTTCTAATCGTACGATAACCTCCGTGCCACATGTTAACAAGTTGTAGCAGCGCGTGCACTCGGTCTTGTTTCCAAGGTCATCAATTGAATCGGAAGCGGAGGAGGGAGGCTGGGAGAAAACCCCCACCTGCACATATTTTCCACCAGCTCGTGCTATAATCCGTTCACCAGAATCGCCATAATATGTGTGCCCTGCGCAATCGTCCTGAGCGAATGTGGCACACATATGGAGTTTACTTTGCAGCGCTCGGGCACACTCCAGGGCTCCGTACGAAACAAAGGCTTGTATGTTCGGTCAAACACCGCAGTAGTCTTCAAGATCCGGTGCTTCGCAGCCGAAGAAAAAACTCGCTTGTCCACCCTTTTCAATACATACCTTGAAATTGAGAAGCAGAGCCGAAGCAATGTAGAGAAGCGCAATAGGAGAGCGACGTACGCATAGTAGACGATAAAAGCCATTTCGGACCCACAGCTGTTTAAGATCTTTGTAGTTCCACTCAACAGCTGTCCGTATCGCACTCATAGACGTGTTGTACTTTTTTTGCTCATCTGTTGCAAGCGTTCTTTCAAAGGCCGTCTGCAGCCATGGCCTTAACACATAAGCTGGGTCCCCATATACATAATACTGTACGTCACTAATAAAAAGACATGTAGCCATTTGTTCTTCAATGCCGCTCCTCCGCAACAGCGTCAGATCATGATGACGACCCACAACAGGCCCAAACAAGTAGAAGATTAACCCATCGGGAGTGGAAATAGTTTGATACTTCAAACAATGACACGCGTGTGTCCAGAAAAACAGGCTCTTTGATTGCGTCCGTCACCGCCCGGACGGCATACGTTAATCTTTGTGCAGTCAATGAAACCAACGCACCTATCCAGTGGCGCACCGACGCGAACCAAAGCTTCTGAATACAACTGTGCTCTGCAACAAAGTAGTTGTTGTCGCAGAGAAGTAATGAGATATCCTCTGGTTTCTACAAAATGTTCTAGTGTCTCCCAGAAAATCTCGCTGATGTGAGAATAGCGCATGCCAAACATGAGTTCCAGATCATACCAGGTGGTTGCAGAGGACAAGCGCTTGGGTAAGATACAACAAGCCGTAATCTTGTCGCAGGAGTATCTGCTTTGAGATGTTCGTCCGATATCCCAGTTGATGATATTTGCTATACGTCCTACATCTGATCGTCGAAAGCGGAAATCGTGAAGACACTGTTCTGTTGACAAACAATTCAAATTGAATGAATGGTTCTTAATATGCTAAGTCCGGAGGGAGAGACAGTGAAGCTCTAACGTAGCTTGTTGTAAAAGTCGAACAAGTTCGAGGCGTACGGGAGAGCTCAAATGAGCTTGTGTTGCAAGTGCCAGTAGCAGCGTTCTTCGATGACAACGATGACGAGCTTTGCCAACCGAGTAGTCCTTCTGTCGAACCATTTTAAAGGCTTAAAGATGCTTGCACTACCGTCGGCATCTCAAACTGATGTCGAGGACTCAAAGACGTACGAGATTTGGACTGCGTAAGGCTCGCTGAGTTTATGGTACAAGACAATTTTCGTATGCGTTGTGTCATTCGTGGCAACGAAAACTTGTACGAGAAACGGGTTTTGCGTAAACTCTCTAATGTCAGACGGTCTGACTCAGACCTCTGTTGTCTTCCGTACATAACATAGTTCCCAAAGACGCGAAATATTGCCATTGATACTTTTCATGGTGTTCAAACGAAACGAATGATTGTTTCTTTCAGCTCCAGTAACTGGAAATGGTACAATACTGAATTGTGAGGAAACCTTTTTTGGACTCCCACCGAGCTCAGCGATCTCTACACCCGTCAATAAGAAATACTACGAAGCCATTATGGGAACAAGCACAAGAGTTTACCACAAGGGGCAAGTAGAAAAACGAATTTGTGCGGAGTCGCAGAAAACCAACTGTTGCGTTGCGGAGTTGGCTGATCACGATCTTTTTGTTCATTGTTTTTCATGTGGCAAGGATATTCACATTGTTTGTGGAACATGTGCGCCAGAGACGAAGCCAGAGGAAACAAGTATGGATAGAAACCCTATTGGGAACAACACGACTGCACTTGATTCATTGTTGTCTTCATTGGGAGTATTTTGCTCGCAGTTCGCAAAGAGTTATTGAAGACATTGCTCCCCGCTCTAGTCCCAGATGATGTGAAAGCTTTTCGAGCAACAGCAAATGTCGCCAAAGGCTTTAGATATTATCAAAGGCGTGTTACACATTACAAAGGAAGTGTTTCTCTGCCATTGAAATGGTCCGAATTGAAATCAAGTTCTAAACAGACTTTATCACAATCTGCTGGGGCACAGAGACAGCGTAGGTATCGAAAACGGCATAAGGCATCGATTAATGAAAGTGTTCGTGCTAAATATCATTCGAAGAAGTTTTCAAGAACATCAAAGTCAAGGAGCATCGAAGAACAGCATGAATTGGGTAGT
The DNA here is from genome assembly GCA_022539475.1 of Gracilaria domingensis. Lineage (NCBI taxonomy): Eukaryota > Rhodophyta > Florideophyceae > Gracilariales > Gracilariaceae > Gracilaria > Gracilaria domingensis. The sequence goes on from VCMS01000072.1 coordinate 45,494, forward strand.
GGTGAGGGAAGTTCTCAATTATATTCTGATCTGGATTCAAAGGGCGGAACAAAAGATATTTGTACGAGAACGGTACAAGGATCATACAGGATCAGCGTAATCAGAGACTTATACGAATTAACAAGTTACTTTCATACCTTCGAGAGAGACGAAAATGATGTAGCTAAAGAATCTGAGGCTGTCACTGTGAAGGTAGGGCAAGATAATCATGGAAAGAAGACCTTCTGTATTTCTGAAGAGCAATAGGATATATTGCATAGGTCATGTCTAGAAGATGTTTACATCGTGTGGGACTTTACTCAAATTTGTATTTCTGCAGCAACTTTCAGGGCCACTTCGTTCGGTGTTCGAGTGTTTTATGAGCAAAGAATGTCGCGTGTATCAAAACTTGGTTGAAGAGTCGTATTATCATTATTCATCATCAGTACACGGCACAGGTCGAAAGCATGAATACATGTTCCCCTTACACGACAGTCGTGTCCGGTGGCATTTTCCAGATGCAGGGACGTGTCAGAGAGGTGTATCGTCCACTGGAGCTCTATACTGAGCCAGTTAGCAAAGCTTCGTCTTCTATTTAAACTTTCGGGATGGGTAAAATGATTTCCGTCTCCACTCTTCTCGGCAACGTCGCAGGATAGTTACCCTTGAGGTAAATGTGAAAGAGAAGCATTCAACTCAACGACGCGATCTTCTGTGGCTCCGTGAGAAGGTCGAAGAATTGCGCAAAAAGCGTTGCAGTGCTCGATGCTGCCCCTCGTGCCGTCCTGTATCACATGTGTGCTGTCAGAGAGGATCTCACTCTCACCCGTGCCCGGCTTGGCCTCACTCACGAGCTCGATCCAGCCCATTGCCGAATTACTGCTGTCATGCTTAACGCTGAGGTCGTCACAAACGAATCCCTCGGAGAAATGCCCGTCGCCATTAAGAAGCTCACTGCCCAGATCATCCTGGCCATCGGGCACAGTTCAGCTGCATCAACCACCAACTTAGACGACTCAGAACTAATTGCAGAGTTGTATCGACGTCTCAGAGAAGTTTACGATCAACTGGAGCGTTATGCCGAACGAGATAAGCAGAACCTCGTCTTCTCTACAACCTTTCGGAACGAGTATGATGATCTCCGTGCCGAATCCTCTCTGCAGCGTCGCAGGATAGTTGCCCTTGATCTTAAGTTCAAAGCAAAGCAGGCAGCTCTCAGCTCAACCGAAGTCCATGACTCAAAGAGTGGCGACGACACTAATGCCTACTCCAGGTCTGAAGCTAACAACGCAGAGGCCCAAATACCTCTAGTTCTGCCCCAGTTGTTGCTTCTGATTCAAAAGCTCTGGAAGCAGCGACCGCAGTCAGTGATAAACGCCTCGAAGAACTCATTCAGCTTCAGCAAGAAAAAAAACGTCTCATATCCGAAAATGAAGCTCTGAGAGCTGACGTTTCTAAACGTGATGCAAGCATTGTACCCATTAAAACCATTCTCAACACAGGACTATACCAAACCATGGAAGCCAACTTGCGACAGTTATACCTTAACGGACGCTCATGGAAGATGGAAAAGGAGGCTCAGAACGAGCAACAGGAGAAGGAGAGAAAGCACGCCCAGGAGCAGCTGGCAGAAGCCAAGGCTAGTGCTGAGAAAACAATAGAAGATTTGCGACGCCAGATGGATGAGCTGCGCAGGATTGCGAACGCTGCCAAGGTTGAGAAAGATAAAGTGGTGATGAAATACGAAGCTCGAAAGATGGAAGCCGGCGCCGCTGCTGCTGTGATGAAGACTGCTGAAAAGCAGACCAACGTGTGCCAGGAGATGCGAGACAAGCTCGAGAAAGCGAACAAAGGGCTTTTAGGCGATGTGAACAGTTTGCGTGCAAGAGTAGAAGAATACGAATCGAAGGAAACTGAGAACGCATCGGTAAGTAATTGGTTTCCGAATGTTTCACGTCTCTTAGCGGTGCCCCTCCCTGTACCGTAGGGCACCAATTTGAGTATCAGAAATCTAACTGGCTTCCTCTTTTAGTCACAAAGATTCCAGGTGGATACTCATGAGCTACTATCTAAGCTACGCAAAGATATCGAGGAGGAGAAGTTGCGGTCTGCTGGGTTCATACATGAAGTGGAATCGTTGTCCACAATTTTAGGCGAGCTGGAGAGCGAGAATGAGAAGCTCGTTCGACTATTTACGCAGAAAGAGCAAGTTCGTTCTAAAGTCATGGCAGAGCGCCTGCGCCGGAGGCATGCACTTGCCACTGTAATGGAAGAGAATCGAGTTTTGAGCTAAGGCCGAGAGGTGGATAATGATAAAATAAAAGCTCTGACCCAGGCTGTTGCCACAAGTAAGAAAGCCATGCAGAAAGCAAGTACAGCGTTTCTGAGAGCCCAACAAGAAGCTCTCGAACTAACGTCCGTGCTTGAGAAGAGAAGGAGGATCGCAGAAGATGCAATACTATCATCTAGGACAGCGAATGTAGAGAAGGATGAGATGAAGCGGGAGAGAGATGTTTAAGCGGTGGAGTAGAAGAAATACAAGGCAGAGTAAGTGAGGACAAATTCGAATCCAATCGATTCCAGGAGCTGCTGAAAGATATGGAGCAAAGGACAAAAGATTTGGGAGAGGCGCTTGCAAGATCAAGGCAGAATGGGCGTTCGCGGAGTACAGACACAGTACGAGGTAATATCATCAGGGAATTGAGAAAGAAGCTTAACTGTTCAATTGTAACAAACAAACCGAAAGAAGTTGTTCTCCTTACATGTGGATACCTCTTCAGCTAGCAGTGTACCGACAACTTGATTGCAAGACGAAACCGAAAGTGTCCAATATGCGGAGAAATATTTGGCAAAGATTATGTACGGAGTGTGTTCTGGTGTATTCGCAGACGTGGGAAACTATCCAGGTGCGGCCACATCACCAATCTCTGCACAGCTGCAACATTCTCCATGCCGCTGTGTGTGGTCCAATAGATCTTTCAAACGAGAGGAAACAGCTCTTCGTTCATCGAGGAATCGCCGCAAAGCGGTCTCAGCTGCTTCTTTGCGCTTCAATGACAGATGCGCGTGCTTCCTCTTCCGTTCACGAGGGGTGGTCGGACACAGACCTTCTTCAAATTCCGGGCGCTTGCATTTCTTTGCACCACCAACACAAAGAGCTTGCGAGTTCATCAAGCCCATACCATCCTTGCCGGGGTGCATCGGCTGTAATGGAACCGTAGCAGACGCATGGAAATGCAGTAGCTCAGCTGATGGTGGCGGTGGCGGCGGCGGCTGTGTACACGATTGAAAGCTCATATCTGATGATGGAATTGTTGGGCCCAGTGTCGAACCGAAACTCGGGACGATCTCATCCACAATCACCTCAATAATGTCCAATTGTTCCCGATACCTGAAATACTTGGTGCGCTTGATGCGAAGTATATTCTTCACACTCTGATACGTGTGTTGTTTTTGCATGCGTAGCTGAGCGATGACAGATGGGGCTTCCCTCAGAAATCTCGCCTTCACGTAACTCCTAACTCCAGACTGGAAACTCTTATCAACATTTTATCGAAGGCCCGCAGCACATTTGGCCTCACGAACACACATTCCACCTGGATTATTCCATAGTTTGGTTACCTCATCAAGTCTTTCCAGCAACTTCTGAACAGAAAAGGCAGCTGAGTCGCTATAAAGCTGAGAATGCGACATGAGCTTCCTGAAATAGCCTCCTTCATAGAAGGAGCAGCAATTTAGGCGACAAAGTGCCGCTGCATAGGGGCAACGTTGCTTCTAGGCCGGAGATACGACACGGCGAAACATGGGCACACTAACAGATGCGGTCTTGAGCCCCGAGCACTCTGTCTCGTCGGAGCCATCCTTGTTGCTTGATTCGAAGTGCTGCATCGCCTGGGCGTGCTGCATCACCATAACCATCGCCAAAAGAAATGTGGGCTCTGGGCACCGTATTCAAAGCGCTTCGCTACTGTTTAACTACATGACCATTCTGAATGAAGAACGTTTTCTCAACAAAGCTCTCTAACGCTTGCATTCTTGAAACATCCACACGAATAAAAAGGAATGCAGCGCACGCGTTAGCAACTCATTAGCTCCTAGAATACCTGCGTCCCTTCCCTTCAGAAGCAACTCACTGCTTCGCAATGTGGGAGCTATCTTCTGCATAACCATACGAAATCATCACCTGCACAAAAGGGAAAGAATTAGCCAGTTCCAGCACCACTATCGGTTCATTTGAGCTGTGAGTAGCATGTATGCTCAACATCACGTTGTAGTAGGCTAACCATCGCTTCCGTATTCACTCATCTGAAAGCACCAGGTCACCATCGTTAGCCAGCGTACCAGAACACCATGATCAACGAGCCGTTTGCTTTGTTGATTCAGGCTTTCAAATTTACATTGCGTGCTTCTCTGTACTCTGTACACTTCTCTTCACGAAAGCTACAAGTCATGCATGTTGCGCACTGCCTACTGTGGTAACACAAAAGGCTCTTCTGGGTCAGCTTTCCATCCATGAGCGTACCCATATGCATACAACTCCTTCAGAGTTCGTTCAAATCGATCCTCTCCGTCCTCACCTGCCTTCAGCCTCAGATACACATCGTATAAGCGAAGCGCAGCGTCCGAATCTTCTATTGAGTCATGCGTTTCAGATTGAATATCACCTCCGAGCAAAGCATTGCTCAGAAAGCGCAACCCCAACAAACGCTTGTTCTTCACACAGGACAAAGTCACTGTATCAATAACCTGCTCAGGATGAACGACAAAATTGGGCCTTAGGAAAATCTACGCACTGTGAGGAACGTACAAAACGTGCCACAGAACCTCTCAATCTATGTAACAAATTACCGTAGATCCTCACCTGACAGAGTAACGCCTTCAAAGCCTCCCAGCGCCCTCCACAGCCTCGCAGCACCGCCAAGTGTCTAATTCCTCTGATTCTCTTGCCTACATTGGTACTACAAGTCCGCCACCACTCGATGCGTGACAAACCACTCACCCGCAACAGGTGCCACCAGCGGCGTCGTAGGCGCCGCTGGTGGCACCTGCTGCTCGTGAGTCACAACTTCTCTTGTTTGAAAAGTCCGCGCATTTTCAAGGCTCAACGCTTATCATCGGAGGCAGTCTTCTACTCTGTCGAGAACAGGACCCTGTCCAGAAACCAAACTTCAATTTACGTGCTCCACAACCACCAAACCGCCGGCCAGCACGCCGCGCCCGCCGAGCACGTCCGCCAGCTTGCCGTTTGCAATCGGCGTTCTCATGTATCCGAGTTAGAAGATCGCCTGCACCGGCACCTTGGTGCCCTGTACCCAGCAGTATTGCTCCGAAATGGAGATGATGCCCGCCGACAGCAGAATTTTGCGGTCCATGTTGCAGATCAGAAACGATAAGCAGCAGTGAACCATCGTCAGTTGTGTCTCCGTGGCGTGTAGGCTTTCGCGCCGCGCAGGCCTCGTGTAGAGCACATTTTTGCCAGAGTGAGATTCGCAATTGGACAAACAAGAAGTTTGTATGGTTCGTCTTTTACCTTAAGCACCGACAGACAAATGCAAATCGAATCTATTTTTGTCTACCCTGTGGTTTTTTCGCCCGGTTATACTGGTTGTCTGCATGATCTATTGTTTGTAACGCACGTTGGATTGCCTGTCCTGGGGTTTGAATTTGAGAGGCTTGAACAGTGGCAAGAAGCGTTTTGGCTTGCTGATCGGCCCGTCGCTGGACGGGATCAATATTAGCGATCTTTTGCTTCTTTGCAAGCCCTTTTCGTTCGAGACAAGAACGTTTTCGCTTTCTGCAAGCTTTGCCGAGACCGGCATTAGGGTTATTGGTAACCACGTGTTTCTGTCGCTCGCCAGTGGCTGTGTTTCGGATTGTGAGGGCTGGCAACCGGGTCGTCACTTGAAGGTGTGTTGTCTGTCCGTTTGGATACCGCCCTGAATTAAGTTTTTCCAAACCATTGCGAAAATATTGCTCGAGGCTTTCAACGGCCACTTCACCGTAAGTCTGCGCCACTCTGTGCATTTGATCACAGAGGGCCTTACAATCGGAGTAGCTTGCGTACGAGGATAATTCATTCCCACTTTGAATTCTACTTCCTGATTCGTTTTGAGCAGAGCGCACCGGAGTCGCATTGTAGCCTGCAGATGCGCTTGCAGAGAGGTTATTCGGAGCTTATGTGTGCGTGTTCAGCCTTTGGTGGACCTTTTGATTGAGAAGATTCTGCCCATCACTGGAATCAGTCCCCATGTTCGCTCTCAGCTGAATTATTTCCATAACTGGCCACTTCAGAGGATCTCGACACCAGTATCTGTGCCAAGGATCCTCTATTCGAAATCGCATTGGAACTGCGTTGCGCACCTGAGGCCATCGGTCACATACGTCATTTTAGCTGACGAACAGGCGCGTAATATGACAACAAGGGATGCCAGTCGCAGTGGTATCGCGACATGTGCAACCACCAACAATAGAGCTTGTATTCGAAGATGGCAGTTTTGCAAATAGATAGGTATTGTATGCCTCTGGGATTCGATTGGGTTCATTGTAGGATTTCCGAATCGTAAACACGGCAAGAGGTTGCTCAGAGGATATGTCAAGATCCTCCATATCTAGATGAAAGTTGAATGGGGCGTCTCGTGTCGGTAAGACGACCGCATCAACGACCTGAAAGTACGCTGAAAAACGAACGCTTGACTGAAGGAATTTTTGTATACTATACGCCGTGTAGTTTTGGACGACGCGTGTGGAAGTTTCCATTGTCAATGAAAGTCCTGACAGGAGTAGCTTATTCCGGAGTGATGTGTCAGTCATTGATGCTTTCTGATCCTGCTCCTCTTGCTGGCGCTCAGTGATCTTTCTCATCGTCAACGGTACATCTGCGAGCGGTACGTCATTAGATAGGACGTATTGGCGATATCGTAAATGTGACGATTCAGAATAGCCGCTTCCCTGGAAGAAAAAGCGTCGCGGGAGGCTAACGTCTTTGTAGCATCGGATGAGCATTTCGGGGTTCTCATGATATAAGAATTTATACCAACGAGGTAAAGACGCATTAAAGCTTGTGAAGAATCGCTGTTCGATCGCAGAGCGCTGTAGTTGAAATTGCTCTATCGTAGTACTCTGCCTCAGCTTGTGCAATGCGTTGCTCATATCTTCTCTCCAATCCGTCCTACCAATCTTCTTGCACCAGCGCTCCGTGTTTGTGTTCTGGTTCTTATTTATGTGCCAGTCATCTAAAGTAATAGACGACACCGGAAACACCTGACATAATGCTGCGATTAGTGCAGTGCACTGATCGATGGCGAAGAAGCTAGGGGAGATCTGCACGCAATCCTTGAATCGCTCCAGGAACCAGACAAAACTTTTCATTGTCTCGTTCAAAATATGACCCATGAAATATGTTCTTAAGTGTCCCACGTTATCTCTCCCATTTAAAGAAATCAATGGGATATTGAAGCGATTCGCCACGGATTTGTAGTCTACTGACACACCTGGGACAATTCCGAAACGCTCATAATCCCTTCCCCACTTTTCCTAGCTCCATGCAACAAACTGAAACTCATTACTACCTCCTGTATCACAATAAACATTGTTCCCTCGGTTCTGAGATTGTAGTAGTAACAAATTCTGGTACAATCGTAAGCATTCGTGTTGTTTTGGGTACCGCGTGTCGGATATATACTTTAGACGTTTCCTAAACACGGTCTTGTCAATCTTCACATGAAATTTATCCTCGACTATGGCCAGTACAGTATTGTACCAAAGATGACGACTGTGTCGTAAGTGGAGCGCTTCGCGTCTCATCTAGGGTGACATCAGGGATCGAAACTGGGAGATCCGAGCAGCACGATTGTGAGAAGCCTTGGAAAAGTTCGGCGATAGAGTAAACTTGTTGTTCTCCGATGTAGACACCCTCACGCGGCGTAACGTAAACATATACGGACATTTGTATTGCTCATTATGTAGCAAGGAGCAGTGCAGGTATCCGCGAATTAAAAACTTCTTCCCCTCCTGCTCGGTATATTTCGAATCGCGAATGTAAAGTTCGTAGCCGAAGTTATCCCCAATTTCCTGTAAATGCTGGAGAACCTCATATGAGTCGACAGCATCCATTTGGTCTAAGTATGCTGCGAATATTCTACGTACCAATTCTTCATCATCAGCGCAGTTCTCCAGCAATGTGCTTTCCTCTGATCCTCCATCTTCACTTGTGCTATTAGTTTCCTTCAGTGCCAATGATGCACGAGGCGGACTGTTTTCCGGAACTGCAGTGAACATTGGCTTCAGAAATTAAATGGTTAGAACAGCGATCATTCCACTTATACGTTTAGAAAGCACTTACGGATTTTGGTTTCGCACTGCTTTTCGTCTTCTCAACAGCCGTCATCTCAATGACTGAGCTGTCATCTGATAGATCAACTGCTATAACAGAATTTAGAGCGCTGCGTTCTACTGATGCACAACGTTTCTCGTTGTCATCGATAGCAATTATCTCCAATTCTCGTCTAGGACCACAACTGTTCTTCGACCGCATATATTCCCCATCATCTCCCAATGATCTGGATAGCCAGCCATAGCGGTTGGGTGGGAGAGGAGGCAACTTTCCCTCCATAAAATCGTCGTTATCTGAAGGGGTGGTCTTCTTCAACTCAGGCGGGATGAAATGGACGAACCGACCTTGAAAACCTGTTGGACAACTGTTCTTAACCGCATTCTTCACGGACTTTCTGCGTTTGTCCTTACTACCCCGCTCATTGGGATATAGTCGCATATGATTATGCCAACCAGACCTTGTGATTGTCCATCCACTACCGTCACTTCGAGCCTTCGCCAAAAACGATGCTTTACAGCCAGTGCCTGGGGGCTTCTTCTTGTACTTAAGGCAACTCAGTCTTGCGTTGAGCAGATAACCCTTTGACCCTCTCACCGTCTTAAAGAATTGCACCCCGTATGCATAGCCTTCATCCTCACAGAGACTGTAGACATAGCCAGGCAAGTCGTGGACATGTTCCTCTTCCTCCTGTGTCTCAAGAGAATATTTTGGAGCCCCCCCTTCTGTTACCCCAGCTTGTGCTTTCCTCACCACAGGGCTACGCTTTTCCATCTCATGAATTTCTTCTGCACGAGACCTTTCTTCTGATCTCTTCTTTGCAGTCATGGTTATACTACTCGGTATACTGTTCTCTCTATGGCTCGAGACGTACGTTCGCTCTCGACGGCCAATGTGCTCCCCGTCTATAATAAATTCATCAGTCACAGACATTCTGTGACAGACGCCAATAACCATTGATATCCTAGCCTCCGCACATGCCCATCTGTAACGTTCGGTGAGATCAGCGGCATGTCCGGGGGCAAAAGTAGCTTCAGGAATTAATCCTCTAGTACGCGCGAAATGCGACATCATCGAAAGAACGTATGCCCCACAACTGAACGAATCGGTCTGTTTGATGTAGCCCAGCACGTCCAGCATATAGTTATCTGTCGGATAACTCCATTTAATTGCTTTTTGCATAGCACACTCTACTATGGCAGAAACTAAACAAATGCAGCCGGATGGACACTCCCATTGTAAACTATCCCCCCAGCACAATCTTAATTCCTGGTCAGTAACTCGTTCCGCGAAGAAAGCACCCCAGTGAACATTTCGAACGTTAATAGGAACGATGATCTTGCACACTTTTCCTGGACTGAGGTACAACTTTTCCATAAACTGGGATTTAATCTGTCTACAATTATCAGCTGCTCCGCAGGAAGTAATGACTTGAACGTAGCTGCGCTGTGTCCAATTCGTACTCCCGAATCGACAGAGACAAATACGACACCATTCATGGGCTCCAGTTCCCACATTCCAGCGTTGATGAGAGTGTTACCAAACCAGCTTCTTGTTTCGCAAGAACTCATAAGACTGGGGCCCGTTACTCCTTTCGAGTCAATAGCATTACGGTAAACCATGATAAGGTGGTACCACAACTTTCGTAATTCATTGAACCCCTTATTTGTTGCTCTATTGAAATTCGATACTGGTATTCAATTGCAGCCTCTTCAAAAAAGAGTTTATGCATCGAAATGTACTTCCTATACATGTAATTTCAGAAGGCTTCAGTTTGCGATCTTGGTTGTTTTCGCTGTCTGGGTCGTCAGGTTTCTTCACAGGACGAAACATTTCGTTCATTTCATCACCAGAGTCCTCATTTCGGGGATCAATGAATCCGAAGACTGCGTAATCCAGAGGATCATCGGGGGGGTATCTGACGGATAGATCATTTGGATTTCGAAACGACAGCAATAAAGGCGACAGTGTTACTGCAATCTATAAAGCAGTTTGAAAGATCTTCCGTAAATCAATCGCGATAGACTGTGATTCGTTTTGCAATGACGCTGTCGAGAGCGATGGCCAAGGCAAAACCTCGAAATGTACAGTGGCAGAAATAATGAGGGTCTGCGCTTTTTACGAGACTCTACATGGCGCTACTGAGCCCACTCACTCACGAGCAGCAGGTGCCACCAGCGGCGCCTACGGCACCGCTGGTGGCACCTGTTGCGGGGGGTGAGTGGTTTGTCACGCATCGAGTGGTGGCGGACTTGTAGTACCAATGTATGCAAGAGAATCAGAGGAACCAGACACTTGGCGGTGCTCCGAGGCTGTGGAGGGCGCTGGGAGGCTTTGAAGGCGTTTCTCTGTCAGGTGAGGATCTACGGTAATTTGTTACATAGATTGAGAGGTTCTGTGGCACTTTTTGTACGTTCCTCTCAGTGCTTAGTTTTTCCTAAGGCCACAAAATTGATGATACGAAATTCTGATTTCAATCCATGCCCAACAAATATGCAACCAGCGTCAACCAAAAACATCGTAATCGCTTATACACGGTTTTTAAACTGCTCACCTTATGAGTCGATCTTGTTGCGTCAAGGTCCCCTTCCGATAAACCTGAGAACCTCTTTAGGTAATCCACAACCGGTTCTCTCACAGCAGCGTAATCATCTATCAGCGCAACCCCCTTCAACCTTCCCTATCTCCGAATCACAGAAACAAGAGCAAGCGCCATTCTAGGAGGTACAACGATTTGCGAAGTTCCGTCCCCGAATACATCCGCTTCATCTCGAGAAACCATAACAAATTCGCAGTCTAGGGCCAGTACGGTTCCTTTTCCAGGAACGTCTTCATCCGGCTGAAGACCAATTGCTTCGTTATGGTTCTTCTCGCCAATGACCTCTCGAACGTCCACTAATGTGTCGTTGATCTCCATCCTTACACGATTGTTGATATCTCTGCGCACGTATTCAAGGACGCAAGGTTTTTTCCAGAACTTATGGAATGCTGCCACCTCTTCGAAGCCCTCACATGGAGCGATCACAAAGTCCTTAAAGCACCACCATGCAGCATCAGCATGCTTCTCATCAACTTCCGGCTTCTCTCTTTTCTCTCCAAGTTCGTTTCCTTTTTCAGAATAAACTCATGGAACGTGGATGTTAGCGACGAGGTGCCCTGCGACATTTCTGGCGCTGCTTTCGTCGTTTTTGCTCATGGCTTCTACGTCTTGAGAGGTTGGAGGAACTAGTGCTACCACGAAGGATAGGTCGTATTCCGCCAAAAGGTTCCCTTTGTCCCCAAAGCTTCCTTCCACGGCGTCGTATGCAAGCGCACTCCTTCCACATGACGCCAAACTATCGATTTCTGTCACAGAAATACCATCCGTCAGCTCTATTCGCATTGAGTCCATTATCTTCTTCTCTTCTTGCATTGTTCTCTCAGCAATTTAATCGAGGTCGAGGGATGCATTACTCGGACTTCGAAGAGGGTATGAGCTTTCACTCACATCAAACCACCAATCACGCTAGCCATTAGCCTTCGTGTTACACCCTAGCAGTAACACATTTGGAAGACTTGGAAGTTCACGGTGCTGGGTCATAGATTCAAACTGTCTACTGGCCTCACAAAAAGCACGTGTTGCGTCACCTCTATGGTGAAGACTATGTTTCAGCAGCTTGCAAAAGAAGAATTCCTGGGCACTTTGTCGATCAAAGAATGCTGGAAAGGTTTTGCAATTCTTTCCCAGTCCGTATTGCTGGCCATGAACGTCCCATGGGACCGAGTTTCTGCTCCAAACACAGACAGAACGGTACTGTCGATATCCACGCCTTCATCCTTATGCAGTTGTTCAAGGAAGTAGCGAGTGAAATTCTCAATCCTCTGGGAAAGAAGTAGGACATGTGCCCCATCCGAACCACCAAGAGCTCCTGCGTTCGCGATAGCCATAAATGCTCTTGTGAAGTTTCCAGCTTCACATGCCATCCCAGCACCACCCAAGTCGAACATGTGGAAAAGAAAACTAAGTTCACAAGATATACACCAATCTCGATGGCAAGAGTGATTGCCAATTGCAGTCCGCACTGGAATGCAAAAGTACAATGCTCGCGCTGCATGGTTTACGTACACATTTGGTAAGACATTCTCGAGACCGCAAAAGCAGGAGCTGGTATTGTACTTGAGGAAATCAAAGCCTTCTATACTTTCCCAAGCCACAAGATCCATTTCCACATACTTTGATCGCTCAGCTGGTTTAGACAAGTCTATTTTGTTGGCATTGCCGCTCAAGGTGCCTGTAGGTAAGCTGGACCTTCTCTCCCCTTTAAGGCGATATTTGCCGTTCGCAGGCCTCACTTTTGGCGGCCTCTTGTACCCTGATTCAGAATTCCGTACAATCGACGCAGGTGCCTGAGCGTAGGAAACATAAGTATGCTGTGGGGCCACGTCGAGGAGTTCGTCACTTATTTGCAACGGAAAACGAGAAAATGGTTTGCGAGGGTACAAATCATGCGTGATATCTGTACCCTTGGACACTCGCCTAGCATACAGTTCCCCACGTATTCGATGCTGTGGTTGATTTGGAACAGAGTTCTTCTGTGAGATACTCAACTCTGGCAGAGCGCATTTCGGAATTGTGGCACCAATTTCCAAGTCAATAAAGTCATCTATGTAGATCGAAGGGGTTGGCGGTTCCGGATTCACGGGTGCATTCCAAACGGGTTCTGATGATGAATTCACTTTGACAGAATCTTAGAATGACCGCTGGTGGACAAATTTGCTGGAATCGCCGAGAACTAGAAGTGATTGCGATTAGTCGGACATCGCGGTGAACACGTCTGATCCCGCATCCATATGAATCTCATCACACAAGGGATATGCCGGTTCCCTGTTGGTAACGGTGGATATATCCATAAGCTGCATTACGCCGTGTGGGAAGAGCATCGACAGAGCACCGTCAATATTGTACAGCTGTGAGGTCGCTTGATCAAAAGCAATGAACATGAGAGAGGCACAAAAGAAAACGGAATGGAGAGGACTCTGTACTGCGCGAATATCGTATAGCTTAACTGTTTGCTCTAGATAGTGGACCTCTTCTCTCGTTCCAAGTCCTGTTGCAGCTAAGTAGTAGCCACTGGTGGCAATTGAAGTGGTAGCGCCAGAAAACGCAGCAATCGCATTCACTTCACCCATATAGGAGGGATCACATAACGAGATGCGACCTGTTGAGGTGGAGAAAATAGCCAGGCTGGATGCACCCTGCGGAGCGGCCCACACCGCAGCCGTGACACCAGTACCGCCGCTCAAAGTAGCTTGTCTCAGAATTCGCTGCTGCTGTAGGTCCACGAGCGCCAACATTCGAGACTCGCCTCCAATGCATACGTGATCATGGCTGATTGGGTTCAACGCCAACGCCTTCGCATTCCTCATGGTGTCGGCGCGAACAGAAACAGAAAGTACAACCACACGTTGACAACAGCCAGTCCATAGCTCACTGCAGCTAGCTCAGATGAGCTTGATACCACAACATCTTGCACAACACCGTGGTTGGAAGAGTCGAAAGAGGGCTCACCAATGTACGTCGAGACGATGCGCGCGATATCTGGGGCATGGTGGGCATGTAGCATACCAGATGCCGTGGCGACCCATATGAGTTGCTTAACTGGGTCTCAGGCAAGGGCGCGGATGGGGTCTGTGTGTGAATTGGGATAGCCGACCTGTGCACAACTGTGCTCATGCCAGCCGTGGGAAGGCATATGCTCGGCGAGGCAGTCGAAATAGTAATGGTCGGCCCCGGAGTACAGGGAAGACGCCTGCGCATCATCCTGCGGGTATGACGCTCAAGCTGCCACAGCTGTTCTGAAGTGCGTACAGGGCGAGGAGGAAAAAGAGAGGAGGTTGGGGATGAAACGGTGACGATGGTGGTGGTGGAACTGGAAGTAGTATTGAACGGGAGTTGTGCCATCAGGGGAGGAGGAGCGAGGATAATTTTGAAGCGAAAATCGGAGCGGGCTCAACACCTGAGATCATGAAACGGGCCACTGAACTCCATCTATAGTAAAACTACCATTGGTACCGACGGTAACCCTCAGATCGGCTTAATTAGACAAATGGTCTAATTTGACAACGCGCGACAGCCACTCATTCTTTCCTCCTTCTCTGCGATATGTCATGTCAGAAGACCGACCAGCAACTTCTCCGACTATCACAGACGCTGCATGAACGTTTCAGTGTTAGTTCCAAACAAATTATACCCATGCCAGAGTCGATGAGACGTCAAACTGCTCGACTGAAGCGCAATAACAAGAAGCGCGAACTCGCCCAGACCTCCAGAAAGCAAGCCTTAGACTTGTTGCAACAACATAAAAAGATTGCAAGTATTGCAACCATCTGTTCACGGTCTTTGAGCATGGTTTACAAAATCAGAAAGGCGTGGAAGACAAAGAACACGCATGAACTTAACAAACTCCTAAACCCTGTCAAACACCATGCTCGACGTCCACCTGTCCTCAAGACCGTAGAAGGAAAGATGCTTGTCAATCGCGTCAAGCACGCAGCCGAATGAGGGTTTGCTATTGATGAATCTCGCATGCGCTAATACATGGGTGAGATAGCAAACGATGAGCGTAAGACATTCAAGAAAAACCTTCCATCTGGAGATGCACTGCGGTTCTTCCGTGCACGAAACCGCGAAATTACATACCGCCGTGCCAAAGACCACAACCATAAATACTTCGCAGGAGAAGATCTCGACCAGGTCAACACGTTGGTTCCGCACCTAAAAAGAATCAAGAAGGAGTATCCTGAAATTTTCGAGGACCGAAACAGGGTCTGGAATCTCGACGAAACCGCCGTTAACGCTTCATTTGGGAAACGTATTCGCGTTTTCACTGCTGCAGAATCAAAACTAGGTGGCCACCGGCATAATATTAAAGACAGTGAAACGAATGTGACTGCAGTAGTTAGGACGTCGGCATCGGGATATGTTGCTCCACCAATGTTTGTTTCCGCCGTTAAGAAGGTAATGCCGTCCTGGAAGAAACCAGTCGATGAAGCAACAGTGACCAAACTTCCAGCTTCCCTAGCATAGTTGGCTGAGAAAGATTGGCTTCCCGATCAGACCGAAATTCTTACCACCGCGAAGGGGTCAGTGACAATGGAGATAATGCCAGATCTCATACGACACTTCAACGCCTTCCTCCGAAAGATTGTTCCTAAGGAAAAAGTGGTTCTCCTGCTGCTCGATGGTCACAGTTCACGAAACGGAGACGAGTGGATAGTACTGTGTAGAACGGAGAATATTATTGTGGTGCGGTTCCCGGCCAATACCTCCCATTTTCTACAACCATGTGATGACACGACCAATAAGGCATTCAAAGAAGAGAAAAGAAGGGTCAGAGACATCTTATTGCGAACGGAAATGTATAGCAACGCAAACATCGCTTTCAAGATAAAACTCGGCGTGGCGGCGTTCCGGATTCTCACAACTTCTATTGTGAAAAAGAGCTTCTTAAACACGGGAATGTGGCCAATGGAGTTTCAGTTCTTCTCAATGCTTGAGAAGCGACTAAATAATCGCAATCGAGTTGACCCAGACAACGAAAGTGACGACCAACGTCCTCTCCGTGTGACTCTCCGCACGAGTGATCGCGTCATATACTCCCGAATTCGACGGATATTTGAAAAGAAAGACTGTCCTACGAGAGGTGCGGCTCTTATAGAGCAAACGTTACAAGAGAAGCGATCAACTCATCGGGCGTTATGGGATGCTGTGCCGCTGAAAGCGCCTGTTCGAAACATTAAGGAAAATGGAAAACCTGCTTCTGGTGCGGCACCTGCGAATTTGACGGAGAGGAACGTTTTAGCGGATGTTACGAACAAGCAAGGATTGTGTTCAACGAATCAGAGATAAACTGTGGGAGGGAGTCTCACAGAAAGGCAGAACGGTTCGAACGAAAAGGAGAAAGAGAATGGAAGTTTGCAGAAGTGTTTTGATGATATTCCGCTGTTGCAGCTTTGGAAGCGACACAAAACTGTGTCTCCCGCTCGCAATGATGAACACATTGCCGCCACAGATGCGGCGGAGGCGCTCTTAGGTCTTGGCCATCGTTCATGAGCTTAGCAAGAGAGCTTGAGGAAGCTGCGCAGAGTTTCCAAATTAAGCCACCTCTGATTATTGAGAGGTGTGCGGTACAGGTCTGTCAAAATAAACTGCGCTGTGGAGGGCAACAGCAGCCCTTCTGGTGGAATCAAAATGTTGTCGAATTAAGCCGCCGGGAGGGTTACCGCGCATGTGTTCCACACGTAATCAAGCGTTGATGCGATCTTGAGTCATGACGTATGCGAGGGGGACTCCACTAAATAGAGGTCGTAATTCTATTGAACTCAAAAAATTAGAATTAATCGACTTGCACAAACTATAGAAAATTTATCGAAATTACATTAGAAATGCCATACTTCTTGAAAGGCTATTGAAAACTTAACGAAAAACAGTTCCGCCTGGGAGAATGCGAGTGGTTCGGGGAAGTCCGTTCGGAACACTAGCGGGGACGCACCAGAGGTTGTGTTCCCCGTCGTGCACGGAAGGCCTTGGCAGCTCGCAGTAGAAAACAGAAGCCGGAAACCGGAGATTGTGCGAGGCATGAAGAGTGGAGCACAAATTTACGCATTGGGAAAACCACGCTGTATCTACTTAGAGACAAGCCGAGCTCGACACTTGTCGTTGTAGAGTAACTGAGGACAGAGGATCTAACGATGGCGTTGACGGTACAGCTCGAGCACTTCGGAAACGCAAGCGTTGGATTCTCCGCCGCAAAGGCGGACGGTTTTCTCACTGAGGCCAAGAGAAACTCTTCTGCAATATCCAAGATGAGCCCTCGGCTGGCATCAACGGTAACCACGTGGTCGACGTCGTTGTCACTCTTGAACCTGATGACAACGTAACTTTCCTGTCGCCGGTTGGCTGCCCTTACTATCCCGGAGAAGTCGTGATCGCCGGTCGGGACCTGAGGCAGATTCAGTCCAAGGCCTGTACTGTGCAGCGCACGAGTAACGGGCCTTATGTGCTCGAGAGGGGTCGCAGAGTCACGGAGAGCGTGACTCGACGCCTCTGCGGCTGCAGATCGAAAAGGCCGTCGACAGCGTTCAAGAAGGCCGAAACAAGACAGTCGTGGAGGTTTGTTGAGCGCGAAGGGAGTGACCCAGGGGAGCGCACGTGACACGAACGCGAGGCTGAACTGAAAGGGCGGACGCAGGGTCCTCCAACAGTTACGTTGGTAGCGAGAAACATCTAGGTAGTTCCAATGGCTCCATCGGCATACAACTGCAAAGTAGTCGAAGCGCGAAAATCGCGAGAAGGAAGACCCAGATCAGGATGGGCGGAGGGCAACTCGCGCCTGTTAGGCAGAGAACCACGCCGAAAATTCTTTTCCGTGACGTGGCGCGTGACAATCGTAGGGTTGTTTCACAAAGGGAGAGGAGCAACACGAAGAGAATGACGGTGAATGGGCCAATAGTGCTCTGGCCAGCCCCTGGAGGTGTCTGAAGCATGAAGAAGGCTTTCTTCGAGAGAAATATTCCCGACGGCGAAACCGTCACCCTTCAAGATACTGTTCATCTTGCAAGGAGCCCCGCGACCACCGGCTGCCGAATAGGGGCCTGAACTTGCTGACGCTTTCGGAACGTTGTGGCCATCGGATCCAACCAGCACCTCTTCGTCAACGTCATCGTCCTCCCCTTCATCTAACTGGAGCTCGAACGAGATATCAAACTCTGATTTCGTGCTGAGAGTCTTCGAGCGGAACTGAGAAGACGGATGAGACCCCTAGAACCACGAAACGGAGGAACGAGGGTTTTCTTTGGAAAAAGAGGAACTTTCATGAGTTCGACGGGAGCCCGAAGTGCGATCGGTTTTCCGTGAGCGACGAGACAAAGGGGTCGAGTCGCCCTGAATCGTAAGCCACTCGCTGTCGCGCGAGAAGTTCTGGACGACGCAGCCGATGTTCTTCGAATAGATATGTGACGAACCTCACCGTCAGCTGCCGCATGCCGGGCGCAACGTCGGCGAGAAGCAGTAACGACCGGGCGTTGAGCTCGTGTAGAGAGCTCCCGCGGAGGAACTGGGCAGATCTCATCGTCGTTTTCTGTGGCCTGAGCGGATGAAGAGACACGACAACGGGAAGAGTTCGCCCGAGGTGATGGTTCCGGCTCAGGCGAATGTCTTCATCGTCATCCGGAGTGACGCGCTTCGTCCGCTTCCTCGGGAACCGGATGGGTGCGCTAAATCTCGAAGAAAATGAACCCGAGCGCACTGGGCACGGAGTTGGGGTGATGAGCCGCACTATGGGCTGATGTGGATCCGGAGAGGGACTACTTCGCACTCGTGCAACAGGAAGAGTACAAGCCTGTGACAGAGAATTAGATTGGTCATACCGAGGAGTGAATTTCTTCTTACGGCTTAAAGTTCCAGTAGCAGGAATCGTTCCTAGAGCAGTGTCAGCAACAGCCACCGAGGGACCTCTCGGGGCCGAGCATGGATGTGAAGGAGAGGAGCCTGCGGCTGGAGGTGGTTGCAGCGGGGGCGGACGAGGCATTGAAAGTCTACCCATCTGGTTACCGTTTGGCTCCCTGCTTCCCGATGGCGCTGCAAGTATTATAGGAATGGGCGCAGGGGGGGTTTTCATGGCTTCCGTCGCGGAGGCCAAAGCCGTGGACTCCACGAACTGGCGCCGCGCCGCATCTTCCTGGCTCTTTTGTTTCCATTTCGCCCGAGAGGTCTCTCAGCTTCCTCCCTTTACGGCCTTCGGAGGCATCGAGAAGAGCAGATAGTCACCGAAGCTATCTTGCGCTCAGGCCAGGCGATCGGGAAGCCTCGAGTCCTCGTCGGCGAGCTCGAGGACAATATGGCGGTAGAAGACGAGCGGGAGCGGAGCAGGGACGGCGCGCAAGGGCTGATTGCAGAGGCGCGACTACAGTGGCATGAAGAGCAGGACGGTAAAGGGCGATCAAGGAGGCCGAAAGCAGCCAGATGAGCGACAGGGCTTGGCGCGAGCGAGTGGCGGTCCGCAGGTACACGAGCAAAGGAGGCTGGTGAATGGAGCGATGGAGCGTCGCAAGCTTCAAACCGCGCCCACGCTGCTGCGCTGTCCACTATCGGCCTCCCAGCGCGGCAACACCGCGGCAGCGGCTGCGACCTGGATTACCGGACGGGGCTCCTGCTGCGGTGGCACGGGCTAGGTGAGGGAGCGTGTGGTACACGCGTGGTGCGCTCTGCGCCAAATGTGTGTTGGGGTCCGGAAAACGCTGACCGTCCTCGCGAGGGCGTGGACGACGGGGGAAAAAGAGATCACGAAAAAAAAGAAGGAGAGGTAGCTGGCCCATGTTCATTTGTGCAGCTTTCAATATGGACCATATACCCAAAACGAAAAGTACCCAAATAGTGGGCAGAAAATGAGAAGCATTTACACTTACAATACTGTAACTACCAAAATTTTATGTTGCAGTAGAACGAGTTATTCGGGCTTGACCGTGTGTGCACCGTGAACATCGCGATGTCTAAAGCATGAAAAACAATCACATAAATGATTCTAGACATTTTCAAATGAATGTAAAAAAAACTCTGTGCGACAAATATTAAAATATGAAATCAAATTTTATTTTGCAATAATCAAAACGTTTTGTTTTTTTTATTCGCCAGTACGGAATATCAAGATTTGTAATAGCAAAGCGCCCTGCAAAAACTCCAGCCATCTCTGCTGATTTGAAATAAAGTCTTTCTGAAAGAAAATCACTGCGAAAACTCTTTCTGAGCTACGTTTTGGGATCTTACCTCAAAATCGGAGGATTCATTGCTTTCAAACTTTCTATACAGATTTAAAGGAATTGTTACAAAGAAACTATTATTAGTCTATACTTTTATTTAATAGCGTGCGCCGTGTCATATGGCGCATTTCGGGCTTCCTCTGGAAGCTCGTTAGATTATATCACTTCCATACCGACAAATGAGATTTGGACCAAAACAAAATCAATGCATGCACAAATTTAGGATACCTGCATATGTAGTATCCAAAACTACACTCTGTCTTTAATGCAAATGTAGCTTACAATATAGAAATGCTTCCAGTTAGAAACGTTGAATATTGTCGGTTTTTACAACAATTCGTTTTCACGAGGTTCTTACTATATTGTTCTTAGCCAAGGTGGAAAACGTTTTATCCGAAACTGATAGGTGTTCTAATCCAATATGAAATCATTGAAAACAAATGTAGTGCAAAGCTCATCTATGAGGATTTTGGCTGGACTTAGTCATAATTCTCGTTCACGAGTTTGCCTGGTACGCACCAGTATATGACTAGTAATAACTAGTGGTTGCATTCGAGATGGTTCGGACACGCGGGACACGATGGAGCTGATGGAAGGTTGACCACTACACGTGGGCGCTTGCCACAATTAGTGGGTATTTTATTTAATATTATTTATTAATTTTAGGGAGCACACTACCTAGCGCGCGGGCGTCGCCGCCGTGGCACCCAGTAAAGTTCCCCAACCAGGGTGATCCTACTTCAGGATCTCGGCTCTAGCTTTTCTTGCCTTCGGCGGTGCACAACTTCTCATCGGAGGGACTTCCCGTTGCAACGGTTCGGCTATCCACTCTGCGTACCCTAAGAAACCCAATCATGGGAGTGTTCACCACTTTTGTCGCGTTTCGACCCTGTACAGGGAGACCCCGGCTGCACGTCGTACCTTTTTGCCACTTTTCCTTGAGGTCCCTACACCTACGTGGGTGCCTCTTCCCTTTCCCGTTCCTTCCTCACTTTGTGGTACCGATCCTCCAGAGAAGTATATCCGACACACGTGGTCTGCTTTCTTACCCAACTTTCTGCGCTGCGTCGTGACGGTTTGGCCCGGTCTTACAACCGGCTCGTTGAGCCATTCCAGAGAGGCTCTTGTGTCTGGGTTGCCCTCCGTAGAGGAAGATCCCGAATGTCTTCGTGGCGTTTTCCTGCTTGCAGGCATTGCAGTACAAAGTGGTCTCCCGAACTAGAAGGTTAACTCACTTGTGTGTTTTCTCTTTGAGGTTCGTTCTTTCGGAATTTCCCGTGTAACGCTTGGTGTGGATACCGATGTCTCCGAATCCCTCCGATGTGGAGCTTGCGATCACTCGCAGTCGTCCCATCAACAGTGAAATCCCACGGATGGACGGCCTTCTTCGAGGATACCAGTTTGCCCTGGATCTACCTTGGGTAACAGGCCGTCCGCGCAAACTTCTAACCCACCGGCGCGCCGGACACTTACTATTTTCCCGTTGGTCCCTCCCACTGATGGGATTGCTCCGGGATCTGCCGTTGCCGAGCCGGCTCCTGCTGAGCAGGTGAAAGCTACCCCCGAGGCGTCTCAGTCCCGTCGGGAGAACGTTGACTACCCCCAGGGTACAACCCAGGAAGAGCAGGTTCGCATGCTGCGAGCTGCTCACAATTCCCTAATGAGAGCCCATGATTCCCTCGCGGAAGAAGTCCGTACTCTCCGGGAGGACCTTCGCCCATTTCATGTAAAGGATTTCGCAGAAGATCTCCGTATTCTACGGTCCGATGTCAACTCCGTGCTCGAATGCAATGGAGGACCCGCTGCCTTCGTGGAAAGAATTGAGACCCGATTCGATCGGATTTGAAGGCATCTGGAGACGTTAGAAAAGGCCGCTATCTCGTAACTCGCCACTCCGGCGGAGCCAGTTGCATTGTCGCATGGTGATGAGAAGACCGGTCGGGACAAATCTCGTCGCAGGCGGAAGGTCAAGGAGCACAATCAGTACTCCGAATCGGATTCGAGTTCGTCAGATGACGCACCGGATGTTCCGGATAGTACGTGTTTATCCGATTTCTCATCCGAAGAAGGTCCTGCTGGACATTCATCACGCTCGAAGCGGTCGTCGGCCGCCCGAGGTGTTGTTCGTACTCGGTCGAAGGGACGGAAGCACTCCGGGCTGAAGGAGCTAAAGCCGACGAACCCAATGTATCAGAAGTTGTTGTCATAGCGATATTACCGTCTGGAAGATTCCTCATTGAATCGCATACCCCGTGGGACGGGTAAGGTGATGGACGGCATCCGCCGTATGCAGCTCTCACTGCGTAACCAGACGCTTTCTGGAAGCAACCCAGTCCTGGTGCTTGATTTATTTGCCCGTTTTGTGGCGGAGGCCGAGGTTCTCGGAATGAACGAAGGCCAGGCCTACATTGCTTTACCGTATTTCTTACGGGGAGTCGCCGAATACCAGTTCAACTCTGTAAGAGCCCCATCTCGTGAACACAATGCTGTAGTGATGTATGCGAAGAAGTTTTGGCGTAACGAGTTCAATGCAAGAATAACTGTCTGTAGTGAGGTCGTTCAAGCCTCTTATTTAGTACATACAAAGCTCCCGGAAGGGAAGCAAAGAATCTCGCGTGTATGGACCGCACCGAAATGATTCCCGCTATTCCAATGTTTCCCGTTTCATATCAATTCCTACATCGCAACTTTTTGCAGAGAACCGAGTCTTATCGGGCAGCACAAGGAGAAACCGGTGCACGAGTGGCCTTTGAGTCTCCAAGGCATATTGGAGACGATGGATTTACAGAGTTTGCTGGCCGCTGAAGCAGCATTTTTATGGTTGTACAGGAAGAAATCAAGTATCAATCACCCCATAAGTGGAGATGGAGTGTTCAGTAGTAGATCGTTCTCGGAAGGAGAGGTTGTTGGGTACTTCTATGGGGCATTGGTATATCATGACATAAGCCGATGCAATGCAACACAGATGAGAAACGGAAGCAGAGTGCTCGGTGCCACAGTTTTTCGTTTCAGGAGGTATTGCATGGAAATGAAGCTGAAAGGGCAGGTGTACAGCAGGCTTTCTCACTTTGATTCCGAAATCAATACTGCGATTGCCTTGGTAGTTCCCGCTCCTTTCTGTGTAGTGGGCTATATCAATGATGATTCTTACCGGGATGGAGACGAAGAGAAGGATTTGGCCGAGAGGAGCCTTACCAAGGCCGCTTACCAAACGTTATTATTCGAGAGCCCTCGGAGCATTAAGCTATCACATTAGGTACACTCGCAAGCTATAGAATACTGTTGGTGACGGCTACAATGGATATTCTTGAACACGACGAGGTGTACGTAGACTATGGACCCTGCTATTCATGGTAGAGGTATTTGTAACTCTTTAATTGTTTATAATCTGACGTAGTACAAACTGTTATAGTGTATTTAATAAATATTGCGTCTTTTATTGAATGCATTAATCTTCTGGTAAACCTATTGTTGCAGTAATCGAGAACGTGGCACAAGGACACATTGTCGTGCTAAGCAAAGAGCTACTAAGAATACTCGACAGCGATCAGAACTACCACCTCACACCCGAGAGGTTGGATCAAGGAACAGAGAACCTTCATCATGAAGAGACCCGACAGACGGACCTGATACATAGAACATAGCCAATGCAAAATACGGCCATGGGAAATGTGGAAAATTGGTATGAATGTCTGCCACAAGAATGGATCAGCTTACTCAGAGCTCGAGAATCACTGAAGTTCTCCACCACCTGCTTCAAAGGGTTCAAAACGTCCCCCCTTCCGCTTTTTCACCCCACACTACGAGCAGAACTCCAGAAGCTTCTATCTTCCCACTCCATAATCCGAACATAATCCCTTCCTTTTCAGACGATTCTGAAGTGCAATCATTGCTCCTCAAAAGCCCAGCAACGCCTACGACCGGGAGAGGAAGGGATCTCAAACAATCCTGCGATATGTGATTGGCGTGGCTAAGCGCAAAAACCATCCTCCTGCCACCACTCGAAGAAGTACTCGACGACGAGCTCTCCATGTTGGGCTCACTGGAAAGAAGTCTGGTTCGAAGTCAGCACTCCGGGCTTCGAAGGCAAAACCGAAAGCGAAGCTGGGTGTTAGTACTACCACAACGGAAGTGACAGAGAGCGAAGTAGTGTTACCACATCACAGCTCAGTGGGAGGGTTGGTTACACGACACATGGCAGCAGAGGAAGTGCCATAAATCATCGATGATGCGAATGTGGAGGAGAATGTTGCTGAGAGACGTACGAGAGCGAAAGGAACACTGGCAAGAAATTTGAGAAACAATGTCATCGAAAAAGAGTTGGACAGAGATGAAGGAGCAATCTCACTTGGTAGAATGAGGTGCATTATGAATGATTCCATTCAAATTCTACATATTAGAGACGAAGAGAAGCCGATGATATGCAGCCCGCCGTAGGTGCGCTCGAAACATCGCGAAGGGAGATCAAGAATCAGAACGATTCCCTTCATGCCGATCGTGCTAGTGACGAGAAAGAAGTCGATAATATACAGTGCTCTGTACGTGCGCCCGCACCGTCGAGGAAGAGGTTCTGGAATAGAAAGGATTCCATTCATCCCGAACATCCGACGAACAAAGAAGAAGTCGACGAGATACAGCCTGCTTCTCGTACGGTCATACCGTTGCAGAATGGGTTCAACCAAATGAGAAGGAAGGGTTCGACCTCGATTTCCTTTGGCGAGATGCGTAG
Source organism: Gracilaria domingensis (assembly GCA_022539475.1). NCBI lineage: Eukaryota > Rhodophyta > Florideophyceae > Gracilariales > Gracilariaceae > Gracilaria > Gracilaria domingensis. The sequence goes on from VCMS01000072.1 coordinate 70,327, forward strand.
GGAACGGACAGAGGTTGGGTCAGAATTACCAAGAGAGACATAGAACGAAAGGGGTCGTAATGTGGCAGGTCGTCGGAAAATTAACCGTACGCTTCCATCTCGTGCTCTTGCTGGCGTAGACGAAGAAGGTGAAAGAGATGAAAGCCTAACGCCACGCTACGAGCTGTTGGACAAGATTAGAGACTTGAAGGCGGATCTCTTTCGAGTAACCGAGGATAATCAAAGTCTGAAGATGGGCGTAAGAATAGCACAGAAAGCGTGACGGAACTAGAGCTAAAAAGTGAAGGAGCAAGATGTCCTAATACAATCACTTCGAGAGGCACTGAAGCAAGGAGCAACACTGAGGGAGTTTGATTCGCACAGGGGGAGGAAAGGATACGAGATTGATGTGAACGACGCTAATGTAGGGGTAGGGGTAGCGAAGACAGTATACGAGACCGTGCTGCGATACGCGAAAGACGAGACAAGGGAATTGTGCTTCGAGATTAGTTCACCGGCGAGGAACTGGGGGAACCAAAGTGAAACACTCGGACCTGGGACTGAGTACAGTGTCCTGGTCGTTGATGGGAAAGAGAATGTTCCACGCTGTCTAATGGAGGTCGCGATGGAGATGAGAGCGTATTCTCCATCGATTCTTGGTACGGGTCATAACTTGCTGATGGAAATCGTGATGAAGAAGGTAATGAAACCTCCGTCTGTCTCTTTCAGATGCTAGTTTTTGGCAAGGGTCGTCCAGAAAGGGGCAAGGGTCGCCCAGTAAATTTTTTGAAAAAATATCGAGATCAATTATTTCAAAATCTGCAGATAATTGCTTGGGTCGTCCAGAATCGCTGTGCAGTAAATACTGGTGGGTTTTCCACTCGTGCTAGTTCTTTAGTCGAGGGCTACCTGAACTGTATTTCGCGAAGTCTAGGTTCGGTTTCCATTTAGGTGCGCATTACACGATACCTTCTGCGTAATGATACCCTGCAACGCATGGAATACTGGTGCTAGTACAGATGATGCCCATTATGAAATCATACCGTTTTATTGGTATCTATTTTTCTATCGACCGCTTTTGCTAACAACTACTTCGCTATATTACATGTACCATTTCTCCATGATGGAGCGGGTGTAGGCGCAATCTGCGCCAGCTGCCGCAGACTGCACCTCCACCAAAGCGCGGTATCGGTAGAACACATACGCACTCCGAGAGGATGAGGCGCGAAGCGCCTCATCTTCTCCGTTCCTCAAGTAGGGAACCATGCCCAGATGCATGGTTCCCTACTTGAGGAGCTTGCACCTGCAATTCGTGAGCTACGTCCGCATCAAAAGTCATTTACCTGTATACTCAAGCAGAAAGTATCCATAAGTTAGTCAATGCTCTGTTGGATACATTTGAAATGCGATGGAACGTACCGTTGATAAAGCAAAACAGAAAAGTTGCGCTAGAAAAGTCGATGGACCTAGTAAATCGCAAAAGGAAGAAGAAGAAGGAAAGGGATCGCTTAGATTACCAGCAATCCATTCATCGTAAAACGCGAAGGGAGTAGAAGCGAGAACTTACAAGCAACGACACCAAAAATGCCCATGCAGCAAACATACCGCAAGATGCGATAAACGAGAATGCAGCCGATGTCCCAACCAAGTACCAGAATCGCCTATCCCGAACAGTTAGGCAGGTAAACGACCAATTTCATTTCCTCTCTTAAGATCAAGTTAGCCAATGCTCCGTTGGATACATTTGAAATGCGATGGAACGTACCATTGATAAAGCAAAACAGAAAGGTTGCGCTAGAAAAGTCGAGGGACCTAGTAACTCGCAAAAGTAACTCAAAGCTTATTTCCTGCCGTTTACATGTCGCAGAGCGCGAAGAGACGTGGTGAGGATTGGTTAGTTTAGAACAAAGATACGTAGAAGGATATGGAAGAACGTACGAAAAGACTGCACGGAATACATCCGTGAGATACGGATGATTTCCGCTTTATGGAGGCGTCCATTAGGCGGACATGAAGCGTACCTCATTCTCTTCCCCGCCCTCTACTTCGCAGCCAGTGCGAGGGCGGAGAAAGGTACGACGGAGCGGAGTAGAACGCGCGGATGTGGATGGCACGGATCACGACGATAACGGTAGGTCGGACGCCGGAGGCGCGGCGGCGGCGGCGGAGGGAAGAGATTTATTTTTCTGTGCGAGATAGGACAGGTGTACAGCGTACAACGTTGCGAAACCACAGGTTTATAACCAGTGGTAGATAATACGAGAAGTACATCCGTGTGTTGAGGTCGACGTGTACCTACGTTCCTTTTTGAACGAAAGCACGTGATTTAAACTCAAAATATATTCTCCGCTCTCAGGTCGACGTCGAACTTGACTGTCGCAAGACCTCCTTCTCCCTTCGGACGACCTTCTTCTGCCGTCTTTGTCGTTGTTTCACCTTCATTTTTTCTTCCCATGGTCTACTACTGTACAAATATGAAGCGTGGGTGTCCGTTCGTTACTCGCCGAGGATTCTTATCTCTTCAACAGCATGTCAACCATTGCCCGTTTCGTCTGAAAGCCGCGCTGAAAGACGACAATAGGCGGCCCATTCGAAGAAGCAAGTTTGTCAAGCTTTCCACGCCCGCGACCGCATCTTCCGAAACGGTCACTGCCCCTTGTCGCCTTCCCGAGCCTCCGGTGTCCGAGGACATCATTGACCCCACTCCATGCGCCACTCCCATTCTGGACACTTCGCATTGTGTTTCTCCTTCCCCGGGTCCGGCGGCATTAGAGCGAGAACACGGAAGCAGTTCACGACCAGTGCCTTCTGAGGAGGCTCTTGGTGATTTGCATATGGATTATCTCACGGTTTGTCTAGCTTCAGTAGCTTCCAACCTTGGTCATCGTGAAGCAGACGAGCTAATTGGGCTACTTCGGGACCCGCGATTCTGGCAAAAGCGATTCAACGAGACCATAACAAGTTTCAAGCGCTGTACAGAACTGAAGAACGCCATTTTCGAACGATACGCCTCAAAAGACGGTTTCAATGGAAGAACTGTCTCGCCAGAAGGATGTAAGTTCAGCGCTACCCTCTACACGAGAGACCCCGTTCAGACACATGTGGAACAGCTCCAGTTGGCTAACAACGAAAACAAATTCTTCCACCCTATACCTCAGACCCACTCCACGAAAATGTCTCACCCCATGTCCGGCTCTCTCGCAAGAGACGCCACCTCAAAACTTAAGGAAATGGTCATGGGCTCTTTGGATAGTAGAATAGTGTGGTACTCCCAAGAAATAAGTTACAGTGAATCTTTCGTAGGTCTTCTGCAGGTATACACCGATAAGTCTTCAACAACTCTAAAGCAAACATCGGTTACCGCCTATCCCCTTCACCTCATATTTCTCAACTTCTCCGACGAGCTACGCCGTAAGTGCATCCGTGATGACATCACAGTAGTGGCATACTTCCCTACCACACTGATTGAGGTTTCCGCATCTGAAGCAGACGCAATGCCATTCGTTTCTAGCAAGTCTCTACGCGAGTCCAGGATGCAAATCCTTCAAGAATCTCTTCGTTAAGTCCTGGAGCCCATTCTAAATCTCACGCAGAAAGGTTTTCAGTTCATCGGTGAAGACAAACTAAGTCTAGTGTTCCATCCTCTGCTTGCAAGTTATTATGCGCATATTTCTGAGGCTAAGGACATTCTGTCCATTCTTCATGGGACCAAAACGGAAAGCCCGTGTCATAGAGGCAAAGTCCCTCGCCCATCTTTATGCAGTCCTGTTCGCACCTCATTCAACGGACGTTCTCAAAAGCACACGAAAAGCATCTGAAAGACATACACAGCTATCTTACAACATGCACAAAGAGACGAGGCGGAAAGACGTCCACGTCGTGCGAGGGAGAGGAGATCTCAGGCGGATACTCTGATGCGTTCAAATTCCATATCTCTCATTCCTTCGTTCCTCGAAACTTCCGTAAGCCTTGGAATGATCCCGGGATTGTCTCCATACAGTCTGTTCTCATTCAAACCGCTACACAACTTGCATCTCGGCATCTTGAAGCTGATAAAAACGGCCACAATCGAGAGACTGCAGTCAGACACCCTGTGCACCACAATAGGAACATCTGCATCGCGTTCATTTCGAACGATACGCACCCAACTCCTCAACCATGCAAACGCAATTCTAGCTGCCATAGAACGCGATTCTCCTGCCAAAGGTTTACATATCGATTTCTCCACGCAGGAGAAAGGCAAATCTTTGAATGGTATCTTCACGAAAGACGGTCTCCGTGGAATGCTGGAGGCCAAAAACTACAAAGCACTTGACATGGTCTTTCCCTTCATAGGAGCATTCTTTGACATATGCTGTGGAGAACAGGACGTTGCCCCAATCACAACCGTTTTCTCTCAGTACTCGGACATGCTCTCGACCTTATTCAGGTACAATCGTGACCCGTATTGGACTGAAAGCTCTCTCCTGTGTCTTAGTTTGGAGATTGAAGCCCTCAAGCGTTCCGCAACAAAGACTCTGGCGGATTTTCATCCTTCCAGACTGGGAACTCTGAAGTTTCATCTTCTCGATCATCTCGTGGACGATATTCGCCGTCTGGGAAGTATCAAGTACTACGACGCAGGCATATACGAACATGCACACCTGCTATTTAAGAGACACTACAAAAAGACGTCCAGAAGAACAGCAACGGCTGTGGAGGAGACTATTCGCTCCATTGAGCACGGAAATGTTAGAAAGCAATGGAGTGGAAGTACTCTTTACCAGCGTAATCCAGGTTTACCAGGAACTTCCACACAGCTTCCTCGGTTTGCAATGAGAGGGCGTTCTTTCACATGACGAGCTCTTCAACATTGTGTTTCAAGTATGTCCTGTTCAAAAACATGGACTGCTGTTAGAGAGATGTTCTCAAGTACGGACACAAGGTCGATTCTTGATCAGATTGGTGAACAGGCCCTTCCTCCTTTCCTCAGTCTCGTGAAAGAAACACTGGATGAGCACTCTATTACATACTTCCCAGAAAAGACAAGGATAACTCTGGTGAATTCGGCCCTCGTGAAAGGCGGTTTCGTTCCGACTCTTGAACACTTCGATTCGTCTTCTAAGGCACTTAAGCTGGGAAGACCCAAATACCCCATCATCCAACGAGTCTTCGCCTTTCCAGCATTTGATCCCAGTAGAAAGCCAAAGTTTTCCACTGCATTGGTAAGCGGAGAAGATTCAGAGACTTGGGTTGCCCAGGTGGTCGCTCTGATTCGAACATCTGTCCTTGATTCTGCACTCACCGCACCAGAGGTGGCATTCGTCCGGTATTTCGAGGTTTTACCCCCCGCAACAAACATCGACCAAATATTGAAATGCATATCTTTACGGTGGGCTACAAACGATGAAAAGAACCACACTGTTCCGTTCCCTCGTCATGCCAAAGCGGAGACTATCGTAGAGTTAACTCCTTGGTACGGGATGGTTCCGGCGTCTGCACTACAGGGAACGGTCCATGTTGTTCGAGCAAACTACCCTGCTCCACCTTTTTGTCCTCCACTTCAATGGTTTCAACACCGATTCTACATCAATCGATTCTATCATGATTCAGATGAAGGACCAACTGAGCACGTTGGTCTTGTACAGCCTTAAACATTAAGGGCTCCATCCTCTACATGTTCACCTTGTGGTGCCTTTTCTTGTGCTCCTGTGATACTTCCGAAATCGTTCATGTCCATTTCCTTGAACTCCATATCCTCTTCCTCGCATTCACCAACGAAACAATCGCTAATAGACCCCAGTTTTCGGCTCACACTGTCAATAAAAAATTGTTCTTTCACAGTGAGGTAAAGTCTTCCGTTCGACAGCATTCGATATCCAAATGTAGCCTCTCTCATGTCATTACCAAGAACCTTAGTCCAATCTTCCGTTGTCGTTCCATAATTATGAAACTCGCTGGAATTGGTCCTCAAGACATGTCGCCTGACATCCCCCAGAACATTCTTTAAAGACAGAGGTAGCAGTTGGGCAAACTTCTTTGTAAGCAGTTTCTGTCTCTGGCCATCCCTTGACACATCCGTACTTAGAAGGCTCACAACCGTCAACACCCAAGCGTCCAAACGTGCGAGCAACAGTATTGTGCCATCTAAAAAGATGCCCGTATCCTTGTGTTCCACATCATACCCAATAAACTCCTTCAGTACTTGTACCCCGACATGGTTTCGGAAGAACAAGTGAAATGAAATTGACGTCTCTCATTATATTGCAAGGGCACTTTCGAGGAATTTAATGTTTTCAAAAATTCACATGCATGGAAATGTCCGTGAGCCAGAACCTTACTTACAACTCAATGACGTTGGTCATGTTTCACTTACTAAAGGACTACTCCTCTTGGTACATCTAATCAGAATTCTTTTATCGTTTGTTCAAAACGTTTTGCCTGGAAACGGTGGTATCTGACATTGTTATTCCGGCCCAGAAGTGAGAATCCTGTTTTCCGCAAGGAGCAGCCACAGATCTGGCCAAGATATCTCGGGATGAATACACGTGACACAACTGTAGAACGCACCGCAAGGGTTGATGTCGAAAGAAATTGGCTCAGTCCGTCGACTCTTCACTGCAGATGCTTCGAATACCGCTTCGGGTGGCCCCCGAAGTGCCTGTGGCACTCCACGTGCCCCTGAGTTCCACCTGGAGAACCCCGAGGTACTTTTGTGTCAGTATTCAAAACACACTAGGGCCACCGCGGCTTCTCTCACTGGAATATTGAAGCTTCAGTGAGTTGGCGTGGAGAAGGACCGTTTCGGCATGTCCCTGCTAGAACCAGAGAGATGTCTTCGAAAATTACGCTGAAGACGCTTCAAGAGACATGAAAACAGCTTGAGCCTCACAGACATTACAAGCTGAAAACCGAGGTTGAAGCTCGTGTTCTCGTAGAGTTGAGCGTTATCTTCGTGACTCCTTCCAGAGTTGTTGACCGAAATCATCACCTGGACAATCCGCGAGACAGCCGAGGCGATGAATACAACAATGGATACCGATCGAATTTGTCGAAGGTGATCAGAAAGAGCTCCCGGCAGTTTACATGGCAACGGCAACATTGCCAACCTTTTCCAACTCTCTACGTGATGGACCAAACTTAGCCACTGGCTCCTTAACCGCCGAGCCTAGCATTGATTCGCATTCTGAAGGTGGTCTGGAGAGTGCCTCTATTGCACGTGGGCTCCCAATGGTTTTGTATCGAGATGAACCGAACGGTGATTTAGACGACTCTTCTGAAGGCGAGAGAAGAGGCCACCGCAAGAAAGGCGGTAGCGCTGATGACTGCTCCTGTTCGGATCGCCCCCGAGCCAGGAAAAAGAACCTGTTGGTAGACAGAAACGACGCTCTTCCGATTCGGATACTAGGTCTTAACGTTCGGATCGTTCTGATGCGTTTTCCAGAACTGACAGTGACGAAAACTTGCTTACTCCAATACCAGCCGTAATGGTGCGCCATATTGTGGGCAATATTTTAGCTCCGACTGTATCTCAGAATGTAAAATTTTGTCGTCCCAACGGATAACCACACGCGGATGCCTTCAGACCACTCGCTCGCTGGCGAGTTTGTCTCTCGTACGATTTTGATATCGTACACCGACAGGGCATAAAACACCAAGCTTTTAATGCGCTTTCATGTATCCATATGTACGGAGAACACCATACTCCTCTCGACGCGGAGTTACCTTGTATCCTGGCGACAGACGAGACCGAAGACGATGAATGTGTTGTTGCGGACGTCTTTGTCAACCGCAAAGTCAAGAAAGACGTCGCAATTGACTGGAGCAACGAGACGTCCATGATCGGATGCCCTCAGGTTATGGCTATCGTGGATGAGGAAGCAGAAGTCCAACTGTTCCTCGGGAAGAGCTAGTCTGAGCTCAAGCTGAAGATGAGTACTGCAAGTCCTTACGGAAAGCTCAGAGAGGTGAATTGATGCGAGTTTGGATATCCATCAGATGGAAATTTGTGATATCTATGGGATATAATTCGGATCGTCTCTGCGCATCCAGGATATCCAAATGATGTGCTGATGTAGCACCTAGGATGTCCCTCTTTGATTTTCTTTAGAAGATCTTCCTTTGATGCACAAAACATGTTCCAAAGACACTCAAGTGACGCACGACAATATGTGCATTGGATGCCTCAGAATATGAGGCGCATCACCTGAACATCACAAACTCCATTGGCAACATCTTCGTACATCACATAGGCATCGGGTGCTACTCGGTCGTTTACCTTTGATGCATCGTATGTAGATCATTTACGTGCATCATATGGACATCTCCAGGATATCAAATGAGCGCCTTTAGATCTCGTAATTCTAATACTGGTCATCTGAGGGATGGAAATTAGATATCATTTCACCTCTCTTAGAAGAAGTTGATACCAGCATTATTCTTTTTGACGTCAACAGCCGCAGGGGACTTTTCCGCAGCTCGTGGCTAGACGGGGCATTACAGAAGCTGGTGCTCGGTTCAGTTGTTACGCGCTTTTTCTACCTATCCCACTATCCACCTCTAGAGTGTCTAACGGATCAAACCCGCATGTACACTACTCTCCGAAGGGGCCTTTTACTGGACACAGATGGCCAACGATGTGTATCAAACTGTGCAGAATTGTCGCTTGTGGGCTGCTGTCCGCACTGCGCAATACCGCCAACAAACGCCACTGAAGCTCTTCCTAGCATCTTAGATGAAATACACGGGGTATGCACAGGGTATTTACGGTTTTATTTATAAATTTAAGCTCTCAAATTGACAGTCTACCTCGTGCGCTATCTGTGTACATCCCGATTTTGAACACTTAATTTTATAAATAAACCCGTGCACACCCCATATTCACCCCACGCCAAAATGATTCTACTAGAGAGCATGGCGCTTTTTTGAGTTCGTGAATTTGAACATTGTCGGTCGTCTTCCGAAGTCCGTAAATGTGGCAGAATAAATCTTGGTAATCACAAACCGGTTTACAAAGCTCTGCAAAGCCATCCCTTTACGCTTTACCCCAACAGCACAGCAGTGGTCACCAAACCCGGAGAGGTAAAGTGATGCGTGTTGGATATCCATCTGATGAAAGTTCTGGTACATCTATGGGATATCACTTGGCCATCTTCTGCGCATCCAGGATATCCGAATGATGCGCTGCGGTAGCACCTAAGAAGTCCCTACTTGATGCCTATTAGATCTCTTTTTGACGCACAAAGCCTCTCTCAAATGTACGCAAATGATGGAGTAGAATATTTCCATTGGATGTACCGGAATTTAAGGCGCATCATTTGGATATCACAAAATCTATTGGACATCTCTTCATGTATCACATGCGCCTCGGGTGCCTATCAGTCGTTTACCTCTGATGCATCATATGTAGATCATTTACGTGCATCATATGGACATCTAAAGAAGATCAAATGGCCTTATTCAGATCTCGTACTTCTAATGCCGGTCATCTGAGGGACATCAATTGGACATGAACTTACCTCTCTAGGAAAACGTTTTTAGAAAGCTGGGTCTATCCGTACGGGATACTGAACTACTTACTTCCCGAAGACGGACCTCAGTTGGTCGCAAGTGTTTTCGAAGAGTTGTGCCCCTCGTTGGGGACGAAATACGTCACGAGGAACGACGTACGATCCTCAGACGAATGGACATGCGGAACGGCTCAATCGTGCTCTAGTCAAACGCTTGAGGCACTTCGTTGCATATCACCAGTCTAATTGGCATGCATACGTAAAACCACTTCCGTACGGATGCAATCAGCAATTTTACCGAAGCGCTGGCACCACATAATTAGACTGGGCGTTAATCCATATTCCGCCGAATGTTATTCTTGTTCAGCCCAACTCTGTAATGGTTCCAGCTACATCGAGGGAACCCATGTGGTCCGAGATGAACCGGTACACTCTAGATTTTCTAAAGGCTACGCTTCAATCCGCGCGGAACCGTCTCACGAACTCATAACGTCGATAGAAAGGGGCCCCGACAAATCTGGACGGAGTAAAAAGAGGATGTTATCAATGTTTTGAGAGAGCCTCGTGGGAAACTGCTGATATTGGCCTAGTTGCCCTTTGTTGCGCTCTTTTTTACAGTACTGTACTAGTACGGATGCCTTCATCGCTAATGATCGGCAATCTATTGTTTTTCACGACGGATCCGGTGTACCCTGAACATCTTCCGTTCCCACCCCATCGTTCTTTTGTGACCTCGTCCCAGCGACGGGCTGTACATCAGAGGAATCTAGATTGATTTGCTCCCCAGTATCGTACTAGTGAAAAACAGGAACCAGTCCAGTTCTAACTGCATTCATGAGACTCGCGACCATCTAGATACACTATCCTGTATAGTGGGTACTCTTGCCAAAACGTGCTCTCAATGATGGTTAACTCGAATCAGCCATCGCGTGTACAGTTTCGGAACTCCCACGAGAGCTGAATGCTGCCTAAATGGCGCCAAACCATGAAGTGATACAGTTCTAAGCGGTAATCAGACTTCTAGTGGCGCTCCTCATGAGGCTCAGTATGGTTTCTGGTTAACTCGCATGTTGGTCTATCACGGAACCGTTTATCATGGAACCTCCAAACGTGACAACATGCTGCTCAAAAATGATATTGGCCAGGTCGCTCATCAACAGAAGAAAGTCAATCACGCCGGGCGAGTCTTCTCGCATCATATGCATTGCTCGGTGAGTATGTTCAAGCCAGCTTATCAAAGCTTCCAATACAGAGTATGGGGTTGGCTTTCTCTTCAAACGGAAAACTTGTTGAAGGGATTGGAGCGCTGCTTGTTTCTGTCCCTGGTCTTTGGTGCGAACAACAGGGGCTTAAGGGCTTTTTTCCGTTTTCATAGCGTCTGGGATTGTTGCAAAACATTTTACTTCTTCCGCATCCATTCCATTGAAGTCGTTTCCCGCCTACTCTCCTCGACTTGTACGAAGCATGTAAGCTTGCGGATAGAAGTGAGCGCACCCCGGAAGAGACCATGATGAGCGTGAACTGCGCACGCATACACGATTTCCGGAGAGATAAGGTTCACTTGCAATTCTATGCATAGAGAACAGGCCTCCGCTCGCAGATTGAAGCAAAAGTCGCCGGAATTAAACGATCAGTATGTCATGGAGGAGAAATATAACCATCTTTCGACGATCGCAGCGTCGAACTTTGCGTCCCGCAGAATATGATGACATCTCATCTTCATGGTGAGGCACACAAATGCATATTTCGACTGAAAAATAAATCCCCAAACCTCCAAATTCTTTCTTCTCCGGCTTTCCTAGAAAACCCACAAAGAGCTGCACTCTGGGATATTCCGTACAGGTGAAACTTTTCAGGCCTTCCGTGCCCGGCCTGAACGTATGCAATCAGAGAACAGACGGCCCTCTCAGAGTCCGCGGTCGGCATGATCCACCCAGCCAGCGGCCTTTCCCGAAGAACATCATTGGAGTAGCACACGAACACAGGACGCGTGCTAACTGAGAGATATCGCGATTAGTTGAAATCTTCTGAGTCGGGTGGCTGTTTGACGTTAAAGTTCTGCCGATCAGATAAATGGATATCAACGAACTTTACGTTGGGCCATCTGAACATTAATGGCTCGGCCTTAAACCTTAAGGGAGCCTCCATAGTGACCGTGTCTCCCCAGCACTGCCGATCTAACCAGTAGATCGTATCGTAGAGCGTCGAGAAAATCAAAAGTTCTAGTGGATTATCTTCCGGATGCCGAAGTGCAGAATCTACTAGCATTCGGAGGACCAATTCTCGTCTTCGGCCCTGATACTCGAACTCCTGCACCCACCGGAGATATGGCATTTCGCAGTGTAGTACAGTATCGTCTTTCACGTTACTATTACCCCTGGGAAGATGTGTGCATCGGTGTTTCCACGCCTCCTTCCTGTCACGTTTTGGATTCCTCCTTTTCTTTTCTTGCAAATGTCACCACTCGGGTACCCAGGCAAAACTTGTTAAAGAAATGTTAACAGAGTTACCAGTATATATGCATTGAAAAGTAATCATACAGTAAGTGAAGTATGATTGATGTCATTGAATAGTAGGCGAGGGTTTCCTTTAATGATGTTTCCATGAGTTTGATTTTCTGAGAAAACTCACTTCCAGGAAACCGCCTTCACATGATATTGAGAAGCGTCGATTTCATTTACGTCCTCATTATTACTCAATGAAAATGGGTTTTGCTAAGGGTATGGATGCAAGGCGTTCTCCATCCCAGAACTGACCGACAAATTCGTCGTATACAAATTGTTGTACGGAAAATGGTTTTGGCTGTTCTGATTCCCCTCTGTTACTTCGATTCATCTTCGGCGTCGAACATCGACATGATTTGTGATCAAACTGTGGCCCAGGGAGGGGGGTTGCAAACGTTCTAGGCAAGCTTGTCGTATTGCAGATCACACACGGCGTTTCGTGGCCAGTCCTAATCCAGGATTCAGATGCTTTTCGTCGGTATGCAACCGATAGTTCTTCAAATACAATAGCGTACCCCCAGACACCTGCTGAAAGCAAGTGGAGCATCGTGGACGACGCGCAATGTAGGAGTGTGGTCTGTAGTACAGTGAGGTCAGTATTTTGGTATAGGTGATCCGATCGGTATGGCAGGTAAGGAGGGGGGGTATTTCAGGGAAATTCAGGACACCCATGGTGTCCCACGTGTGTGAAGATGGCACGTCATGTGGAATTGTAGCATAGAATACGACATGTGTCATAGTCGTAGATAGATGGCGCTCCCTCTACCTCTGGATATTTTCGCCACGTGGGCACATGCGAAACCGGAGTGCACGCGGTGAGTTGCAGCATCGCGCTGCTATTTATACACCTCTGCTTCTCCCATACTTTGGACTAGTAAAGGCTAAACACCAACGTTCCAAACTATTAGTTAGCTAAAGTAGACCTACGATACTACACTGTGCGGCACAACGTTGTGTAGTTAACTACCAGTAGTTAACTACTAGGTTTACAAGCCATTCGGACGCAATATAGGTATATCGACCGCGTCTGAAAAACACCAGTCTCCCTCGAACGGCCTAGTGCTGGCGGTCGTTGCCATGCGTCACATTCTAAAACCAAGCTGATCACGGGACTACATGACCCGCCTACGAACTTATGCGGATCGCGCCTCGAAGACTCTTGCGCCTGACGGTGCTATCTCAGACATATACTCTCCGAAACTTCATTTCAACTTTGATCCACGCACTGTCGAATTCCCTCGCAACTCCGGACTCGGTTTTGATTCGAGTCGGGGTCAACAGCGCATTTGCATTTTTGGCTAACTGGGATGTACCGCCCTTCCTCACGAGTGGCCAAAGGACTCACATTGTTCCCATCAATAGAGAAACTTAAGGACCAGCAAACTCAAGTTTCAAGCTTCTTCAATGAATCACAGCATTTCTTCATGGAAGATGCTCCCACGGGCGAATCAAACTTTTGAAGCTACAGCAGATAGAACGAGTGCCCGTACAATACGTCGCAAGTAACTTCTGGCTCAACAAGAAGAGCAAGTGATGTAGGTGCAGGACATGCTCATCTTGCCGCAGTTCTTAGGGTACCTTCTTGAGATGCCTATGATTGCCGTTGATGGAGGTGTAGTCTTGATTCAAACTGCGGAATAGTTGTCCTGAACAATACCAAACCAGACTCTGTGTGTATCTGCAATCAAAACGCTAGATGGCCCTATATGGAAGCTACGGGAAACGAAAGACGTAGGACTTCATTGTTACGGCAACCATGGGGAGATCATTCCGAAAGCATTACTGATACCTTTGTCTGTATCCGATTCCGAAGAGGTCGACTTTCTCAGTCCAAATTATCTGTCATTAGCTCTGTCAATCTGTTTTCTAGAAGTAGCGATATTTTCGTTGTATTGCAATATCTTTCCAATGCCAAGTTCCAGGCAAATTTTTGTGCTTGCTATATCTCAATATAAATGAAATGAAATGCCATTTTAATCAATTGACAGAGAACCTAGAAGCGACAGTGGCGACAGAGATAGCGGCAATGAAACGCGATGGAGACAGTAGCGACGAAGACGGCCATATCAATGAGAGAAAGGACACCGAAGAAGAAGTCCACTACGATAGCAACAGCGAAAGCGACCGCTACATCGATGGCGGTGGCAGAAATAATGATGGCAAAATTGCCCCCGAAGACAACGACGGCGAACGCGACGCGAGAGCATCAGCGAAAGCGGAGGAGATCGGGAAGTATATTGCGGGAGACTGCGAAAGGGAGATGATAGCGGTAGCATCGGTGATGGAGACGGCAGTGCGTGTTCTAAGCTAAGTTGAGCAACAGCGCACGGTGATCTTTCAGTTTGTCGCCTGCTTTGATGAACACGACTAAACACCACGCTTGCCTACACGAACTGCAAGAGCTCTGTTTTAATGGGTGGGGTGGACAACGTGAATATTGAAAGAACTGAAAGGAGCACCTTGGTGGGATTTCAGATTCAGTGGCGCATCCCGCGGTACGTTCGTGGAATGCGCCCGGAGCTCCCTGAATCTCATGCAGACACGAGAACGTCCACGTGGTTTCTGGCGCAAGCCTTCTAGTATGAGTCTATCAACCTGGACACGTACGCAATCGGGTACCGATTCTGTGACGACTTTCCGCTGCTGCTGCGTAATGGCTCGACGTAGGAAGAGGAGTACGAATTTGCGTGCTCGGAGGTGCACGTTACGGCGACGGTGGAGGGGTGCGACATCGTGCTGGTGCTGTCCTGGGTCGTGGTGGTGACCGTAATGTACCTGCGGGTATCGGCAAAGGCGGAGTAGAAGAACGTGCCGAACAAGACGTTCGTCTGTCTCTTGCAGATGCTAGTTTTTGGCGAGGGTCGTCCAGAAATTGGCAAGGGTCGTCCAGTAAATTTTTTGAAAAAATATCGAGATCAATTATTTCAAAATCTGCAGATAATTGCTTGGGTCGTCCAGAATCGCTGTGCAGTAAATACTGGTGGGTTTTCCACTCGTGCTAGTTCTTTAGTCGAGGGCTACCTGAACTGTATTTCGCGAAGTCTAGGTTCAGTTTCCATTAAGGTGCACATTACACGATACCTTCTGCGGAATGATACCCTGCAACGCATGGAATACTAGTGCTAGTACAGATGATGCCCATTATGAAATCATACCGTTTTATTCGTATCTATTCTTCTATCGACCGCTTTTGCTAACCACTACTTCGCTATATTACATGTACCATTTCCCCATGATGGATCGGGTGTAGGCGCAATCTGCGGCAGATGCCGCAGAGGGCACCTGCACCAAAATGCGGTAACGGTAGAACACATACGCACTCCGAGAGGATGAGGCGCGAAGCGCCTCATCCTCTCTGTTCGTCATGTAGGGAACCATGCCCAGATGCATGGTTCCCTACTTGAGGAACCTGCACCTGCAACTCGTGAGCTACGTACGCATCAAAAGTCATTTACATGTATACGCAAGCGGAAAGTATCCATAAGTTAGTCAATGATCCGTTGGATACATTTGAAATGCGATGTAACGTACCATTGATAAAGCAAAACAGAAACGTTGCGCTAGAAAAGTCGAGGGACCTAGTAACTCGCAAAATGAAAAAGAAGAAGGAAAGGGATCGGTTAGATTACCAGCCCACCATCATCGTAAAGCGCGAAAGGTGTCGAAGCGAGAACTCGCAACCAAGGACACCAAGAATGCCCATGCAGCAAACATACCTCAAGATGCGATAAACGAAAGAGCAGCCTATGTCCCAACCAAGTACCAGAATCGCCTATCCCGAACAGCCAGAGATCGATCTTGAGAGACGAAATGAAATTGGTCGTTTTCCTGTATACGCAAGCAGAAAGTATCCATAAGTTAGTCAATGCTCCGTTGGATACAGTTGAAATGCGATAGAACGTACCATTGATAAGAGCAAAACAGAAACGTTGCACTAGAAAAGTCGAGGGACCTAGTAACTCGCAAACGGAAGAAGAAGGAAAGGGATCGGTTAGATTACCAGCCCACCATCATCGTAAAGCGCGAAAAGGTGTCGAAGCGAGAACTCACAACCAAGGACACCAAGAATGCCCAAGCAGCAAACATACCGCAAGATGCGATAAACGAGAGAGCAGCCTATGTCCCAACCAAGTACCAGAATCGCCTATCCCGAACAGCCAGAGATCGATCTTGAGAGACGAAATGAAATTGGTCGTTTTCCTGTATACGCAAGCAGAAAGTATCCATAAGTTAGTCAATGCTCCGTTGGATACAGTTGAAATGCGATAGAACGTACTATTGATAAGAGCAAAACAGAAACGTTGCGCTAGAAAAGTCGAGGGACCTAGTAACTCGCAAAAGTAACCCAAAGCCTTTTTCCTGCCGTTTACATGTCGCAGAGCGCGAAGAGACGTGGTGAGGATTGGTTAGTTTAGAACAAAGATACGTAGAAGGAAATGGAAGCACGTACGAAAAGACTGCACGGAAAGACTGCACGGAATACATCTGTGAAATACGGATGCTGTCCGCTTTATGGAGGCGTCTGACGAGGGCGGAGAAAGAGAATAAGGTACGCTTCATGTCCGCTTAATGGAATCCATTCTCAGCACGCTACTTCGTAATCCGTCGTACTTTTTTCCGCCCTCGCACTTCGTAGCGAGTGCGAGGGCGGAAAAACGTACGACGGAGCGGAGTAGAACGCGAGGATGGCACGGATCACGACGGTAACAAAAGATCGGACGTCGGACGGGCGGCGGCGGCGGCGGAGGGAAGAGATTTATTTTTCTGTGCGAGATTGGACAAGTGTACAGCGTACAACGTTGGGAAACCAGAGCTTTATAACCAGTGGTAGATAATACGAGAAGTACACCCTTGTGTTGAGGTCGACGTGTACCTACGTTCCTTTTTGAACGAAAGCACGTGATTTAAACTCAAAATATATTCTCCGTTCTGAGCAACACGTCGATATTGACTCTCGCTCGACCTCCTTCTCCCTTCGGACGCCCTTCGCTTGCAGTCTTTGTCGTCGTTTCTCGTTCATTTCTTCTTCCCATGGTCTACTACTGTACACATAAGAAGCGTGGGTGCCCCTTCGTTACTCGCCGAGGAGTCTTATCTCTTCAACAGCATGTCAACCATTGCCCGTTTCGTCTAAAAGCAGCGCTGGAAGACGACAATAGCCGGGCCATTCGGAGAAACAAGCGTCTCAAGCTTTCCGCGCCCGCGCCCGCATCGTCCGAAACGGTCACTGCCCCTTGTCGCCTTCCCGAGCCTCCAGTGTCCGAGGACATCGTCGACCCCACTCCGTGCGCCCCTCCCATTCCGGACACTTCGCATTGTGTTTCTCCTTCCCCGGGTCCCGCGTCATTAGAGCGAGAACACGGAAGCAGTTCCCGCCCAGTGCCTTCTGAGGAGGCCCTTGGTGATTTGCATATGGATTATCTCACGGTTTGTCTGGCTTCAGTAGCTTCCAACCTTGGTGATCGTGAGGCGGACGAGCTAATTGGGCTACTTCGGGACCCGCGATTCTCGCAAAAGCGATTCAACGAGACCATAACAAGTTCCAAGCGCTGTACAGAACTGAAGAACGCCATTTTCGAACGATACGCCTCAAAGGACGGTTTCAATCGCAGAACTGTCTCGCCAGAAGGATGTAAGTTCAGCGCCACCCTCTACACGAGAGACCCCGTTCAGACACTTGTGAAACAGCTCCAGTTGGCTAACAACGAAAACAAATTCTTCCACCCTATACCCACTCCACGAAAATATCTCACCCCATGTCCGGCTCTCTCGCAAGAGACGCCACCTCAAAACTTAAGGAAATGGTCATGGGCTCTTTGGATAGTAGAATAGTGTGGTACTCCCAAGAAATAAGTTACAGTGAATCTTTCGTAGGTCTTCTGCAGGTATACACCGATAAGTCTTCAACAACTCTAAAGCAAACATCGGTTACCGCCTATCCTCTTCACCTCATATTTCTCAACTTCTCCGACGAGCTTCGCCGTAAGTGTATCCGTGATGACCTCACAGTAGTGGCATACTTCCCTACCACACTGATCGAGGTTTCCGCATCTGAAGCAGACGCAATGCCATTTGTTTCTAGCAAGTCTCTACGCGAGTCCAGGATGCAAATCCTTCAAGAATCTCTTCGTCAAATCCTGGAGCCCATTCTAAATCTCACGCAGAAAGGTTTTCAGTTCATCGGGGAAGACAAACTAAGTCGAGTGTGCCATCCTCTGCTTGCAAGTTATTGTGCGGATATTCCTGAGGCTAAGGACATTCTGTCCATTCTTCATGGGACCAAAACGAAAAGCCCGTGTCATAGATGCAAAGCCCCTCGCTCATCTTTATGCAGTCCTATTCCCACCTCATTCAACGGACGTTCTCAAAAGCACACGAAAAGCATCCGAAAGACATACACAGCTATCTTGCAACATGCACAAAAAGACGAGGCGGAAAGACGTCCACGTCGTGCGAGGGAGAGGATATCTCAAGCGGATACTCTGATGCGTTCAAATTCCATATCTCTCATTCCTTCGTTCCTCGAAACTTCCGTAAGCCTTGGAATGATCCCGGGATTGTCTCCATACAGTCCTTTCTCATTCGAACCATTACACAACTTGCATCTCGGCATCTCAAAGTTGATAAAAACGGCCACAATCGAGAGACTGCAGTCAGACACCCTGTGCACCACAATAGGAACATCTGCATCGCGTTCATTTCGAACGATACGCACCCAACTCCTCAACCATGCAAACGCAATTCTAGCTGCCATAGAACGCGATTCTCCTGCCAAAGGTTTACATATCGATTTCTCCACGCAGGAGAAAGGCAAATCTTTGAATGGTATCTTCACGAAAGACGGTCTCCGTGGAATGCTGGAGGCCAAAAACTACAAAGCACTTGACATGGTCTTTCCCTTCATAGGAGCATTCTTTGACATATGCTGTGGAGAACAGGACGTTGCCCCAATCACAACCGTTTTCTCTCAGTACTCGGACATGCTCTCGACCTTATTCAGGTACAATCGTGACCCGTATTGGACTGAAAGCTCTCTCCTGTGTCTTAGTTTGGAGATTGAAGCCCTCAAGCGTTCCGCAACAAAGACTCTGGCGGATTTTCATCCTTCCAGACTGGGAACTCTGAAGTTTCATCTTCTCGATCATCTCGTGGACGATATTCGCCGTCTGGGAAGTATCAAGTACTACGACGCAGGCATATACGAACATGCACACCTGCTATTTAAGAGACACTACAAAAAGACGTCCAGAAGAACAGCAACGGCTGTGGAGGAGACTATTCGCTCCATTGAGCACGGAAATGTTAGAAAGCAATGGAGTGGAAGTACTCTTTACCAGCGTAATCCAGGTTTACCAGGAACTTCCACACAGCTTCCTCGGTTTGCAATGAGAGGGCGTTCTTTCACATGACGAGCTCTTCAACATTGTGTTTCAAGTATGTCCTGTTCAAAAACATGGACTGCTGTTAGAGAGATGTTCTCAAGTACGGACACAAGGTCGATTCTTGATCAGATTGGTGAACAGGCCCTTCCTCCTTTCCTCAGTCTCGTGAAAGAAACACTGGATGAGCACTCTATTTCATACTTCCCAGAAAGGACAAGGATAACTCTGGTGAATTCGGCCCTCGTGAAAGGCGGTTTCGTTCCGACTCTTGAACACTTCGATTCGTCTTCTAAGGCACTTAAGCTGGGACGACCCAAATACCCCATCATCCAACGTGTCTTCGCTTCTCCAGCATTTGGTCCCAGTAGAAAGCCAAAGTTTTCCACTCTATTGGTAAGCGGAGAAGATTCAGAGACTTGGGTTGCCCAGGTGGTCGCTCTGATGTCGGCCACGTCGCGATTCGGAGCTATTGCAAAGGTCGCGTATTGTGCTAAAAGTCGCGGATCAAGTGGGTGTGAAGCGCTAGTTTTCTCTAGTTTGATATGTGTGCACGGCGTGTGCAGCGAAATCACTGCCAGAAGAGCCGGGAGGAGTGCTTTCGAAGGTCTCCGGAGGGTGCCAAAATGTGGCCAGAACGTGCCCGCGGGCGGAGGGGGTCGGTCGTGTTAGGGTAGCTACCCTACCACGACCGGACCCCCCCGCCCGCGGGCACGTTTTGGGCGATGTTTTGAAAAATGTGCGATATTATGCTCGCGGGCGGAGGGGGGTCGGTCGTGTTAGGGTAGCTACCCTAACACGACCGGACCCCCCCGCCCGCGGGCACGTTTTGGACGATTTTTTGAAAAATGTGCGATTTTATGCCCGCGGGCGGGGGGGGTCAGTCGTGTTAGGGTAGCTACCCTAACACGACCGGACCCCCCCGCCCGCTGGCACGTTTTGGACGATTTTTTGAAAAATGTGCGATTTTATGCCCGCGGGCACGTTTTGGACGATTTTTTGAAAAATGTGCGATTTCATGCCCGCGGGCACGTTTTGGACGATTTTTTGAAAAATGTGCGATTTTATGCCCGCGGGCGCGGGAGGTCGGTCGTGTTAGGGTAGCTACCCTAACACGACCGGACCCCCCCGCCCGCGGGCACGTTTTGGACGATTTTTTGAAAAATGTGCGATTTTATGCCCGCGGGCGGGGGGGTCCGGTCGTGTTAGGGTAGGTACCCTAACACGACCGACCCCTCCACGCTCGCGGGCACGTTTTGGCCACATTTCGGCGCCTTCCCGGGACCTCCCAAAACACGCCGCCCCGCAGTGATTTCGCTACACCCGGCCGCCGGTACGTTGGCACCGCTGTCCACGTGTATTCGCGGGAGTAGGCTGTACATGGAAGTAAATGAGTGTTCTCTTGACTACTATGCAAAGCATTTGAAGAGCATGATTAGAGAGCGCGACCATTGCTCGCGTGAGTCATCATTGCGCGAACTCCACGACTCTAAAGCGTACAATCAGCGTGCGAGCGGCCACGGACAGGACACGGACGAGACTGGCAGTGCGCTGGGAGGAGCTGCCGAAAGCGGGGGTGCCCAGCGTAAGTCGCCATTTAAAAGGCTCGCATCCGTTCTTGTATCGTCCAGAGCGAACGTATTGTTGATATACACCTTTCACTGCAATAGCTGTTCAACATGAAGCCAACTCGTGTTCGAAAGCGTACGCAAAGCGTGACTCCTCGCACTCGGCGGAGCACTCGATTATTGCAAGGTGGAATGCGGGTTTCTCTGCAGATGGATATTGAGAATGAAGGAAAGGTGATAGTGGGGTAAGCGTTTTTGCATGGAATTGGAAGTGTTCTACGCCGCGAGTTGCTCGGGAAGCAATTGGACCCAGGTCTTGTGATGGTTCATAATATTCTCATCATTCGAAGCGGTCAGACGTTCTACCCTTACCGGGCGGAGGGCCTGGATCTTCCACAATATATCCAGGATCTCCGGACGGCCGCTCCTTGGGATGGGAAAATGATGGAACCGGTGGCAGCCAGCATTCCGGCGTCCAAGCGAGGAACGGTGAGCGCTATGAGTGAGGTGATGACGCCGAAAAGCCGCACGGAGCCAATTCGAAGTTCATCAACACCGAGAGGTAGCGCATCAGTAGCACGTCCACGGGCAGGTCCGTCGTCTGTTACGAAGCGGTCTATGAAGACGAGAGCATCCCCAGCTACGAAGCGGACAGGTCAAACAAAGTCTACCTCCGTTACGAAGCCCACTGCGTCGAAAAGTGCTTCTCCTGCGATGAATCAAACCGTCGACACAAGGGGATCTTCTGCGTCGAAACAGACGGTTCAGCAGGGGACGGCTGTGCAAGAGGAGGAAGATGAGATCATAAAAGGTCCCCTTCCAGACGCGGATGCGCAATCCGCACAAGGAGCTGGTCCATCTGTACCCCAAACTGCACCAGAAACTGCGGAGCAGCAGGACGATGACGTTGTGCTTCTGTCCGCAAGAATGGCACGTTCAAGTGTTTCTGGCGAGCGGTCTGGAACACAAGGGGCACCTACTCGGAGCAAGACGTACAGACGAATTCGTCAGAAGGTACCAAAGGTGAACCTCAATTCCGATTTCGTGTACAACAAACTGTGGCAGTGGAGAGAAGAAGTGGATTCTGCTATTGGAGACCTGTTGCAGAAGATGGATGCGTTTGTTATCTATCCCGGCGATAAAGAAATTGTGAATAACTTCCGGTTTTCACTTCGACAGTCCATTGTACGTGAAGTTAGGGAACAGGTCATTTCGATAAAGTAACTTTTATGTTTAACTATCTCTAAAAGGTTTACAACACCGAAAAGTCATGTGTTCTAACCTCAAAGCTGGGGGAATGGGGAGGGGGATAACTTTTCCTTAACAACGTTGACGTAGTTTGTATGAAAAGGAGCGGGGTCACCGCCTACAATGTTTCTTTCTTGGCGGGAAAAGTCGTAGAAGTACGCGTTCCTAAACTGAAAGTCGGAGAAAGAAGTAGGGAAGCCAACGAGAGTTTTCCCATATGCAAGAAGTCGCCCAACGGTCTCTTCCAGGTTGAAAGTAGTACCTGTCTTAAGCGAAACTATCTTCAACAGCTCTTTCATTATTGTGAGCACAACCGTACTGCACTCCGTAGCGACTACGTCCATAGGAACGAAACCTCTTGAGGCCCCGACGATGTTGAACGCTGATAGCCACACGAGCTTCTCATAATAGCTTACGAGAAATGTGTCTTTGTCGACAACCCCGCAAGTGAGACCCATAGACCTAAACCTGTCTGCAACGTTGGAGGCCCACTTTCCTGTTGCGACAGTGAGACCATCCGGACTTTGAGGAGTGACACCATCCTGCGGAGCTGCGTTTCTTGAGGGGACACCAACGTATAGGACAACTTTTGAACATGTGTCCACACCGAGCTTCGAAACCAATGGTATGATGTCTCCATTCTGGAAGAAAACGAGATTCTCTCTGAGCGAATAAGGGCAAGCCTGAATTACGGTCTCCAGGGTGTTCGTTCTTCCACAAACTAGTATCGGTACATCAGAAAGATGAGAGGTAGCAGCCATGCTGCAGAATTCGTGTGCGGAAATGACCGTATCTTCTTCGTTCGCCAGCATGGTACCTATACGCCCCCTTCCAACAATAACGGCCCGAGTCCTTCGGGCGGGAGATGAGGCCTGAGGGACGTCAGAGTATCTGGGGCTCGGAGGCGGAGTGGGAGGCATGTCGCACTGGGAGTTCATTGCAAGTGTTCGAATGTTTTTGTGTGACGATAGAAATGGAAGATGGGGCGGAGAACTGCTGGGGTAAAGAGTGATACGTAAGTACAAACGGTTGGGAAGCGCAGAACGGGAACATGGTTCACTTTGTGAAAGTGAGCGAAATGTATGATATGTGATTGTACTGAAGGAATGATAGGCCTTGTATGAGACGACAAGCCACAAAGTGTGATGATGTTTTATGAAAGGTAGGTGGAAGAGTAGAAAGTGTGCAATGAATGAAACTGATTTCGAACCTGAGTTGTAAAGTAGTTGTAAAGTACGAGTTACGGGGAGCTTGAATACAGGATGAAAGGAGCCATTTTGGCTTCATAAATGACATGAACGGGTTCTATAGCTTCACTTGGATTGCCATAATTAAAAGGATGGAGTTGGATTGCGCCCGAATACGTCTATAAAGGTCGTAGAAGCACTTATGAACGAAGGAGTTGTAGACATGTTATTGTTGATGACGGTGGAGCCAGGGTTTGGTGGACAGGCGTTTATGGAGGGTGTTCTTGACAAGGTGCTACATGCAAGGGAGTTGTACCCAAGAATAGGGATACAGGTGGATGGGGGTATTGGACTGAGTACTGTGAAAGGAGTAGTGAAGGCCGGTGCAAACATTTCAGTTGCAGGATCTGCCATCTTTGGCTCGAGTAACCCAGCTCATGTCATAGCTGGTTTTCGAAAGGTTGGTTAGAGATAGTAGCATAAATTTATTGTTTATTACATTGTTACCTTTACGTGTTATCACGACTATATTCTCCGTCTCCATTGGAGATGTATTTCTCTTGTATCACAACCGGGAAAGGATGTGAGAGAACATAAATATATTCCCAGTGGGATGTGAGAGAACATAAATATATCCCCAGTGGACGCTGAGAGGGAGGATGAACTACTCTACGTGCTACCATTTTTACCCATCCGGTGTCGAGTGGTGACATATTCTTTTTTTGTCACAACCCACAAAGGATGTGACGGAAGAAGAACATGCCCCCAGTCGAGACAGAGGGTGAGCAACTCTAAGTACAATCACTAGTCCCTAGCTTGCCTCCACTGGCAATATCTTCCTGTTTTGCTATAACCATCGAGTGAGGTTGGTGGAAGAGAAAAATATCGCCGGTCGAGGCGAGGTGGGTGGGGACTATGTGAAGAGGGGACAGAGAGATGGCGCTTAAATATTGGAAGGTGCGGAGGTGTACAGTAGATGTTTTGGCGGGAAATGGGATGAGGGAAACAGGGACAATCATGGTGCTGGATATAGCCCGTGTGGTTGGACAGTGGGGGTGGACAGCACAGTTTAGCTCAATTGCACTGTATCGCAGCGGAAACTTCGATCCAACTACTACTTCTTTTTCTGAAGATGTCGAACGGATACGTGAAGGATGAGGAGCTGTTGGCGCTGTTGGAGGGGGAGGAGGTACCGCAGACGCCGTCACCAAAGCGGGAAGAGGACGTGATTACGGCGGCTGGTCGGATGTCGCAGAAGAAGGAAGTGGCCGATGAAGGAAAGAAGTGTGAGGCGAGGAGAGGGGATGGTGATGAGGTGGAGAAGGGGGTAGAATTGGAGGTGGAGGGGGTCGCAATGGAGAGAAGGGGTGCGGTGCATCTGAGTCAGTTAGAGGTTGGAGACCAGATAGAGAGTGGGGGCGGAGAGGGTGACAGGGAGATGCGGTTTGTGGGGGAGATGAAGGCGAGGGTGGGGATGTCGGGGTTGGTGATGAAGGAGCAACTGGACGATGGAATTGTGGAGATTGTAACGGAAATGGGGGGTGTGGTGCTGAGTGGGGGTGGTAGTGGTGTTTCGGTTGAGGCGATTTCGAGCCTGCGGAATTCGTTGTCGGTATTGGGAGTGGAGATGAGAAATCATGTGTATGGGATAGTGGAGTGTGCGGGAAGGGAGGTTGGAGAGTTGCGGGAGGAGAATAGGGTTCTGAACGAGAGGTTGTACGTGCTGGAGAAGGAGGTGAAGGAGCTGTGCAAGAGGCAAAGATTGGTGGAAGAGGAGACGGTGAAAGGAGGTGTGGAGGGAAAGACGGAGAAGGGAAGTGTGGGAAGGGTGGCGGTGCAGAAGGGGTCTCCTGTGACACCGAAGACAAAGGGTGGTGGGGTTGGGGATGGGAAGAGCCGTCTGAAGAAGAGGCGTAAGGAGATGAAGAAGGTGGTGGAAGAGGTGCCGCGGGAGGGAGTGGGAGCTCCGGTGGTGACTGGGTTTAGGAGTGCGGCGGAGGTAGCGCGGACTGCGAAGGGGATTCTGAGGGGACAGGAGGAGAGAAGGATGGGAGGGATTTGAAGCCGTTTTGGGGCGAGGCGGGTATACGAGAAGGGGGAGAGTTGTGCACCTGACTTCTACAAAATGAACGCGTGATGGGCGAGAAATGGGTAAATAGCGGGGCTGGTGTGGACTGGGAAGAAGTGATGGGATGATTGAGGTGGGATGAGTTGCGATTGGCATTGCAACATGGGAGAAAATGGAAACGCAAACTAGCACGAGTGCAGTTTTGAGAGAGGGTCGCGGAAAAGAGTGAATGGGACCATGCGGCGAAGTAGAACCTCTACAAAAACTAGGGGACCCAAGAACTAAACTGCGCGAGATGGAATTTAATATTCCAAAATTTCTTGATTTTTTGAGTGCCAGCCTCTGCTACCCCCTCGCGCGCCCCAAATAGACCCAAAACTAGCTTAGTTTCCAAAGCGAACAGACTATATTCCACTTTGCAGAACACAGACGTTTCGCGAGCAGAACACTTTGCTGTGGTGTGGAGCGAAGCGAAGCATGGAGCACGAGTACGGCCGGGAGACGGAGGCGGTTTTGTTCCCAGAAGCGCGGAAGAACTTTATTTCGGTGATGAACGAAACGCTCAAGCTCAGTAGGAAGCGCGGCGGGGGCATCCGGAAATGACAGCATCTACGTTTACAGCACTGCGAACTGTACCTTTAGGGTTCTTCATGAACCACTCATGTATTACAAGTACAACAGCCCTCGAGTCTCGAAATTTCACATGCCATCTGCGAGGTCTCTTCGTAGTAGATGCACAAATTGAACACCAACGTAGGCATAGGCGGTACACTGACTCGCGTATTGGTACAATTACTGTAATCCCGCGTCCTGGCGAAACTTTTTACCATTAGATTTTTAATCAAGTTTCCATCTAAGCATAATTTCTTAGTATTTCGTTATCTTTTCAATGTCAATTCACTGCCAAATGTTTTGGTTTGCCATCTCTCAATAAAACTGCAATAATTTACCCTTTTCATCAATTAAAAGAGAACCTAACGAGTTTTCTTTGACGCGCGAATGAAATTCCAATGGTATAGGCACTCTAGCTTTCTTACCTGGCCTCGAGTCTTTTTAAGCGGCTGAGGGGGGTCAAAAGACAACGGCTTCACTACGTCGACAGATACGCTCTACCTTCTATTCCTGTAACCGACGACGCCGTTCAGCAGCATTTCCTCTACATGCGCAAGAGCAGACCCGCGTGCGAGGTTTTCCCTAGCTTTCGCTCACTGCATTAGCTGCTCCTTGCACACGGGCATCTGCAAAAACATGCGCCGCTTCTGGAGCCAATCGACCACAGTCACTGTCAGTGCCACTAAAGGTGCGGTCGCTAGTGCAAACAAGATGAATGGCGGCTCAATGTTCTGAGAACACTGCTCTACTGCTCTTCCACGTCCTGGCGCTAATCTCGAATGAGTCTGAGATGTCGCTCGGACCCCCTCAGATCAGTATCATGATTAAACAGTCGTGCTGCCCGCCCAGATTCCACGCGCTGTACGTGAAGCCTTCCTAGAAGCTTTGTTAGAAGAAAGACGCCACCCTGCACTCGAGGCTAGAAGTACCGAACGCGTTCGCGCCACGCATGTTGCGGTACGCCAGCACCGGCTTCTCTCCGGAACCGGGCTTGCCGTCGTCCGCATTCCATCACGACAGCCATACCAAGCGCTCGATCACATACTGGCACTGTTCGTACGAAGCCAAGCGACAGAACAATGGTGTAGAGTCCTCACAATCAACTCCACTTGTCTTGTTCTTTGCACATGATTCGAAGTCGCCATTGTAATGAATCAGACTGCAGCTTGACACAGGTAGTTCTGTTCCAGTTAACGTGTTTTGCGTGGGCTCACAGAGCTTCCAAGGTGCTTTTACCCCACAAAAATGCTGTTGTGCTCACCCTACAGGCACTTAGGTAGCTCGGCGTGCCTCTTCGCCAGCACGCACACGTCCAAGGTCTAGAAGAGTTCAGCGACGACGTTTATGATGCACACCTTCTCAGCTTCGTCAGTCACGTTTGCGAAAGAAAAGATGTCGTAGAGTTGGTCACCGCTCCAATAGTAACAGCGGTCGTAGCCAGTCTCGCAACATTCGAAGAGACCTCGTCGGCGTCAGGTGCGGTGCAAGCGCACCATAAGAAGATGAAGCGCTGGAGTTTCATCACGCCGAATCGTGGTTCTCGTGGACCAATGCGACGGCAAAGGAAACAACAGCTGCGAGGGCGAAAGCGAAATCGCCTCTCTCGCAGTAAAGCTTTACGATTCCTTCTCGCTACAATATGACGTTAGCATATATTCAAAATGGAATTGACACGCCTCCTTATTCAGGGCCCAAGGTCACACGAGACTTCATGATCGCAACCAGTTGTTGAAGCTTCTCTGTCGAACGTGCGCACGTGCAACAGAAGAAAGATACCCATGATGTTCTGCAAAACGATGCTATTCTACGTCAGTGCCATCACTCTGACGCCGTTCTTACAGCTAGAGCAGCACTTTGGTATATTTTCGTTCAAGTCGTCAAGTTCTCGAACTAGAAATCACGAAGTTTCCTCTCTCCTTCGTCAGTAAAAAAGGTTTTGCAACTTCTTCTTGCATACCAAGATTGTACTGGGGTGCTCAGCCACCGAAGAACCAAGAGCGCTCTGCAAAATCCTTCATCGAGCAACAAGCCCTCCAAAGGCTCCTTCCACATGCACGTGCAATGATGAATGATAATAATTGAATGAGCTACGCCATATAGTTGTTATCCGTTAGGCCGGGATCGGAGTATCAAATTTACAGTACACACATATGCCCAGGCGGAGCTTGCTGTCATTAGCTTTCAATTACATTTCTATAACTAGCGTTGTTTTAGTAGTATTCAATATATTTCTGGCCAAATTATTTGGTTTGCCATCTCTCAATAGAAATAAAATAAAATTCCGTTTTATATACTTCAGAGAGAACCTAAAGAATTCTTCTTGAAACCTGAGTGAAATCTTAATGACAGAGGCACTCTAGTTTTTCTGCCTGAGTATTCCTAGTCCCCTCTAAACTACAATGCCTCAACAAGGTTTTTCTAATCAAGAAAAATAGAAAGCTTTGATGCCGCATATGCCATTGAACCGTGAGTTAAATCAACCCGTCTTGCTGATGCAAACAAGAACCGTCAGGCGAATGGACAACCGCTTGAGAAGTAAGCGCATAGTACCCTTTGTGGCACCAATACTTTGCCTCAAATTCTCTTAGTTTTCGAATCTTGACCGAAATACCATCTATTGCTCTAATACACCCTGTCAAGAGACGGATACATTCCCGAGATATTTTGAATCCATTAGAATGGCTGTAACAGTGAGGAAGTCCAGAGAGCTTCAATGTTTTCATTTACGCCCCATATTTTTCATGAAAGACATGTTAAGCTGTAGAGCGTTTTCCAAACCAGTTATAAACGATATCCAAGTCTTTACCAGCAATCAGATTGATAGTAATTCCTAGTCCAAACTTGGGGATAATCGCTGTACAATTGGAACTACGCATCTTTTCCTTGTTTAATGAGATTAAAGGCATTATACTGCGAAGTAGCTTTCTTACAATCTTTTGGGCATTCTTTAATTGCGGGCAAAGCAAGTTGGGCTAAGGAAGTCTGTTACTGATTGGAACGTTTTATGTCTTCGTGTACTGAGAGGAGACATGTACGATTTTGTTTAAGATCTTGTTCCTTTCGAATTAAGTTTAACGCAGCGAAGAAGATCTCGATTGTTGGGTGCATGAAACTATTGATATTGTGGCTGCGACTGAACTTTTGAATGAATGAAACATGGTTAAATCAGTGCAAAGGCTAGGATCACGCTCGCGACAGCAGCTTTCGACCTTATTTCGGTCACCCGCGCCTAGTTGTTTTGATCACTATACTTGTTTTACGCCATCGACGTGCTTCTCATGGGCATTGTAGTATCCATAAGAAAGATGTTACAAATGCGGCCGCAAGATGCTCCTATGCTCTCAGCAAATCGAGAGTCTGACCTCAGTTTACACTTCTTTGTTGAGGAGAATCAAAGATTTGCACATTCATGCGTTCACTTTCACGCTGTGTTTAGAAACCACCTTATTCTACCACCAATAATAGGTCGCGGAAGCGTCGTTTGAGCTTTGAAAAAGCCTTAATGCGCGAAGTCAAACTTGAATTCGGCCTTTCAAATTGCGCCATATGCCAAAAAGACTGGTTAATGTGGAATTGCGGTCGTAGCAGTATCTTTGAACTTGAGCCAATAAACGAATGTTTCTATTCTCCAGCTAAGTGTTGCAAATTGCGCCCGCGAGAAAAACTACCGCTAGAAACAGTAAGTGACGTATTGGAATTCTAACAGTGCAATATCCAACACCCAGGCGGAAAACCTTAGAGTGCGTCTGTAATGAAGATATCATTCACTCTTCAAGAAGACTTATTTAGGTTCTCTGCTAATTGATTAAAGCGGCATTTTGTTACATTTCTATTGAGAGATGGCAAGCCAAAACCATTTTACAGGAAATTTGCATTGTAGAGATATTAGAAGACTACAAAAATATCGCTATTTCTGGAAACCAGATTGAAATGCTAATGATAGAAAGTTCCGCCTAAGATAGACCACTAGTATTCCAGAATTACGGTACATATGTTCTACGAGCATTCTAATTGTGTCTATTGGTACCGCAACACAAGACGTAACGTCGTGGTAAGCAAAGTATACTGAATAAATACGATCATGAGCAGATATGGATTCATATCACAGATGTGCAGATGGAATCGGCGTAATCCTGGATTTCTCTCTAGTTCGCCCTTCCTAATTTTGCTCTTTATATTCTGTATAGAGGTTCTTGAGATTCGAACCCAGAACCTCTCCCTTCGACTTTAAGTATCAACGAAAAAGGGCCACCCCAACATAACTTGTAAGTGAGTATATGGCCTCAAGTTGTACTTCTATTTCTATAGTTCATATAGTCAGCCCATATGAGATATTGGTGCACTGACCTTCTTTCTCTATGCACGATGTGCAGATAGAAATCGCCGGAGTTCCAACACAATTAATATGAATTCTAGAACGAACTGCAGTATTTTATAGCGTTCGAGCATGCTAATGCAGATATACCCGCTTTAGAGTGGCACTGTTACACTGAGAATAATAAAGGCAGCATTACAATCTCATTTGCATAAAGCATAACTATTTCTAAATGGTTTTATTGGCTCTGAATTTACTGATTTACTAAAATCCTCATTTGATACTGTACCACTGCAGTCAGTTCCCAAGAACTGATCTTATTGGTAAAGTACTAATATAATTTCGTGGAATAATAATACACTAATCTGAGCGATGTAAACCACCTATTACATTCGCTGGCTAAACTTTCTACGATGCAGTGTTCAAATGACCACACGCAAATTTTGACCAGTATCGTAGAACTAACAAAACAATGAAAAAGTATCCTGCGAGATAAAGTGATGCACACTGGATATCCATCAGATGAAAATTTAGCAGAGGTACGGGATGTCCGTCGGATACCTTCTGCGCATTCAGGACATCCGAATGGTGTAAAGGGGAACCACGTTGGATGCGCGTACTTTGATGCCCTTCACATATCCTTTTGTCGTAAAACACTATTCAAAAGATATTCGTATGATGTACGAAGATATGCCCAATGAATGTCCGGAGATCCGAGGTGTATCACTTGGACATCCCAAGATCCATTTGATAAACCTCTTTGTGCCGCAAATGCGTATCGGACGTCTTTCACATGATACAATTCATGTATCATTTCAACATCACTTACTCATATTTGTTTTCTGGTGGATCTCCTTAGAACATTAATTCACCTCTCTCGGGTACGGGAAGGAAGGAATAAATATTTGCTAGTTACAAGACCCAAACTATGCCTTTAACACGACGTACGTCTGAGCATCCATCGACGTTCTGAAGAGCTGAATTCGCATCATGCGACACGAAAAACACATTCCTTGAAATACAACGAGGATATAAGACTTCGGCAAATGCAGGACAGGAGCGTATATCTCTAGCAGAATCAAATCACCATCAGCCTCTAGCTTCAATTATATTGTCGATCAGTTGTTCAAAATTGTGCTCACTATCATGGATAGGGTGTCTGTCTCGAATTTCGTCACATGAGCCCTCCCAATGTTGCATATCCTCTTCAAAAGTGAATGATTTATCGGCTCTTTACCCGACAAAACAAGCAGAGCCGGCCTTCGGCTCATTGAAACCAGAAAGATTGTCATCGGTAATTGCAGAAAGCTCCTCTCTAGCGGACATGAATTTGTAGATTGCACGAAAGATTCTGACGATGAAAGAACGGCTCATTTGCAAAATTGCAAAGCAGGCGCCTGGCCCCATCCATGAGATATTTGCTTTTCTGAAGCATTAGTCGACTTTTGGTAGAACGAAACTACAGGTGATCACTGTGATTAGTGTGGGTGCACTAATAGTGTGGTAGCGCAATTTAGAGTGGCCCACACTAATTCACGTGATACCATTGAGCCCACTGGCGGAAATAGTGTGGGTGTGGAGACGCTTTGGAGGAAATGCGCGGCAAATACAAACAGATGACCTCCTATAAAAGAGGTTGTCGCAATCTCGTGCCTTTTACATCATCAAGACACAACAGAATGTCGTTGATAGCTTCACCTATTCTGAGTGCATTTGCCAGGATGGCATCCCAAGCACAGAATCCCACAACCGCCACGAGCCCTCCATCCAGTGCGAGTAGTCCCAACGAGCAAGAGAATGCAGCAACACAGCAACAGAATGGCCAAGAAAACGCCAACACCACTCGAAAGCGCCAAGCTCAAATTGTGCTCACCAATACCAACAGAGCCCAAATCGCCAAGTGGATGATCGACACTGCAACCTGTCAGGGGGAAAAAAGAATCATCTCCAAAGCAGTCACTCACTTCCCACAATACTTTCGAGCAAGCGCTAAATCGAACCTACAACGCGCAGCACGATATTGGAAGCAACGCCAAACGCTTGTGTTGGGGCATAATCGCGTGGAAAAGTCGAACAGGTTTTCGTTCGTTAAGCACACTAAGAAAGGATTCAAAAGACACTATTGCAAGACGACGAACGGCAGAGGACGTCGCATAACAGCATGGGTTTTGGCACTTCAGTCCGATCTTCTTGATGAGTTCAACCGTATGAGGAAAGCAGGCGTAAAGTTCAATGCAAGACTACTGCGTACGCTTGCATTGAACCTCATCGCGAGTGAAACCTCGGGACCATACCACCAAAACATGAAAGATGCAAAAGATGTTTGGATAGGAGACCGCATAACCGCGAGATGGATTCAGACTTTTATGGAAAGATTCAATATTGTCAGCAGGTATCAGTGTGGCAAACTGATGGTGTCCCCTACCAAACAGGAGCAAATAGAAAGAGAAGTCGCTTACCATCTGGGGGAGTTGGCACGGGATTTCCGTTCAGGAAATTTGAAGGAGGAGGATGTTTTCAATGCAGACGAAACCCACTTCTGCATTAATATGGATAACCATAAGACGCTGGCCTTGATAGGAGAAACAACAGTTCGATACGCAGATGTGGTATCCGGAGATGATGGTATGACGATGATGGTGCTTATATCGGGAGGGCCGAACGCGAGACTGGAAACACCGATGCTCATCTTCAAGAACGCAGACAAAAACTATCCGATAAGAGGTCTCCCTGACGACGTTCCCGGAGTAGTATACCGTACCGGACCAAAGGCTTGGATGGATAAGCGTGTCTTCCTTCAATGGGTGTTGGAGAAAAGGGTTCTGACACCGCTCCCGAATGGGCGCAAACGAGTTCTTTACATTGACAACGTAAATACACATGATCTCACCGACAGTGTTCGTGACGCACTCAAGGAAAGTAACACAGAGATCCGCTTCTTCCCTTGTAATGCCACTCATTTAGTTCAACCCGCCGATAGCTTTGTGATCCAGAAGCTGAAAACCTATTGGAGGAACGAATGGGATGAACATAAAATGGGTTTACTGGACAAAAATATGTGGTCAGACGGAACCCGTGCGTCGGGAAAGCTTACGAATCCAGGCAAACGCTATTTTCTTAAACTCGCTTCCCAGTCGGTACGAGCTGTTAGCGCTCAGAGGGACGAGCATGGTGTGACGTATGCTCGTAAGGCCATGATAAGATGCGGTATGGCTCTCAACCTCAACGGGCAGTGGGAGGAGCGCCAGTTGTTTCCCGAACTTCAGGCCATCATTGGCAAGTATCGAGAGAACTTCGATGGTCAGATCGTTGGAGAAACTGGGCAGAGGAGTTGAGTTTGACATGATCTGGCACCCACACTATTACTGTGAGTTCAAATTACTGTGGGCCACACTAAATAAACCGTAACAAAATTGGTGTGGCAACCGTTATACTGTGGGCCACACTATTTTATGTGATACCCTTCAAAATCTGTCTCACCGAAATAGTGTGGCCCACACTAATCACAGTGATCACCTGTACAGAAGACCGGCATCTACCATGACGACATATCAGGCGTTTGCATTCTATATCTATATGGAGTCAACATGACACTCACCTCATGGACAACTAATATCTGTTAATCTGGGACTAACACCCAGAACAAAACTAGAGTATTTGGTGCCGCATAACCCTGCACATGCAAATAAGAATGTATTCAGGAGCAGGCTTGTCTATATAGATCCACTGGCTTCCAATGCTGCGCAACCTTTAGACAGAGCCAACACTTTCTCGTCGCCGAAATTATCTTCTCTCGTCATTCTCGCTCTTTCCCAGTCCTCACCACCATCCTTCCTTTGGCGCACCACCTTTCTTTCGTACATTCTGTGCCTCCTTGCTCAATTATTTTCAGCCCTTTTCCATCTGTTCTCGTGCCCTATGAGAAATTTTTGGAAAAAGGGGAGTGCAATTTGAGGTTGGATGGCACCAATGGATGATACATGGATGCCAAACCGATGGCGCATTGAGTGCGAGCAATGTGCGATTGCAGCCTAATTTCGCGGTGTCACATTGGAGAATGCCCGCTAAGCACATGGAGCGCACTTGGAGTGCACGCGATACATGTTGCACTCCATCTGCGCCCACATTGTCCGCACTTCGCCCCCCACGATCTCAGTTTGCACTGCACGCGCACTCACAATAATGAACTAAACTATTGAAAACTTAAAAGGCCCTGCCAATGGTGTCAAATTGGAACGCGGATGGCGTACAGGCGGAGTGCAGTTGGAGGCTAAACACCCCGAAAGATGCACTCCATTTGCACTTAAAAAATGAAAAAATTTCTTGTAGGGGTGGCTTGACACAGCCACTGCGTCATCTTCAACCACCAGTCGTCCAACCCTGTATGTGCTATCCTTGTGCAGAGCCATTCTGAGGGCCGCCACTACCTTAGGTGCATGTTGGATCCTCTTTCCTTCCGGAGGAAGAGTTGTTGGAGTTTGTCGCTAGCGTGATTTGGGTTAGTATCTTAACCACATCCCGCCTTTGCTAGTTTCTGTTTCACATCTAGTACCGCCGGCGTAGGCCTCAATCCTTTGCGCCCAATCCTCTTTGGCTTTCTTTGCCTTGCTTCTTCGGCTGCTTTACTTGACGGTATCTGTGTGATATAGGTTGATGGCTGTGCAATATGTATCATGTTTACGCTCGGCATCACACGCCGGGCCAAATCTTTGTTCGGTTCGTTCCCGGCTTTCTGTCACCTAAGAAGTTCGTCCTCCTTCAAAATATTGTTGCGGAAGTAAACAATCAACCGGATGTTCGCATCTGGGCCTTTACCCTTGGTTTTCGATATTCTCCATACGGAGGTTCTCAATCTTTCTCTTGTTTCTTTCAACCATTTTGCGGCATCAACAGCACCAGTACCATGTTCAAGTTGTTTCTCTGTGTATATTTTTGTTCATTCTCTGTTATACAGGTATCAAATATCCGTCTACGCGTGCTACCCGTCTCTGCATTTTTTCAATCGAGTATTTCGTCGTCGCTCATGGCTTTTCGTCCTATTCTCGTGGCTGTTTCAAGTTCACGGTCGCACACGTCTTCATCCGACTTCCTGTGGTAGTTGCTGCCGCCAAACGCGAATTTGTAGCTTTACAAATTTTGACGCCATTCGTGACGATGACGTTTAGTCGTAAACAAGGGAAGACACACAAACTTTATAAGGTCCCTATTGCTGTGATGACTTCGAAGAAAAACGCTTTGGACACCTCTTGTGTCTTCTCCAGTTGTTTGCTTTTGCAAAACAGCTTCTCGGAATATTGGTTTGGTTTTGAACACGGCCAAAGTTTTGTCGGGATGGTGATTTGATAACTTTTGGATGCACATCGTATGATTGAGGGTTTATAGTCAGTTTTAGCACGAAAGTATTCGCGACTAATTTTTTTGGGCTAGTTGGTGTCAAGGAGTAAGGCAAAATGGCCAAAGTCAATTTCAAAGTAATCAATGTATGGTCCAAAAAATACGCTACGTAGCAACTATATTTGTTATGGAGTAGGTGCTTAAAAATTTTACATTTTTCGCTGTTTTCCAAAACGGAGAAGCTTGAAGATGGAGCAAATTTTCTCGAACATATTAGTTTCTAAATACCTCTAAAACGACGGATCTTCTAATTTTTGCAATTTAGAGTAATTCCGAAAGTATTGATTGCCTATTAATACCTATGATGCGGACAAGATCTCCAAAAAGCCTTTTAGATGATTCACGTCAAATTTGACCAGAAAGAGCTGCTGGTTGAATTTTATAAACTGCCTACGAGTGTAGTCGCTCTGCACCACGATTTGCCGTTTGCAATGTAGATCAAAACAATATGTAGATAGTATCAAACGAGGTAATATTTTCTAAAAAAAATAGTCCTGGTTAGGAAATAAGAACTATTTATATGTTTTGGAATATTGGTGGCCGTAAAATTCATCTTCTTGAAACCTCCTTGAGATCATCAAACGTGGTAATGGGTTCCAGTTAAGCCTTCAATTTGCTCCACAACACATCCATCACTATATAATTTGGCTCCCGCGGAACTAGCCCTACAAAACGTTTTTCATTCTTGTGGCTCCAAATGGAGGGAAAATATTGTGGTGATCAGTTTCCAACTGCACTCCGCTTGTGTGCCATCTGCACTTCCATGACACCTTTAACTGGCCTTTTCCATTTTTTAATAGTATACTTCAGTACTTTGAGTACGGGTGGATTTCGAACTGACGTCTCGGAGGTTAAACTACGAACAAAGTCGTGGCAGATAGAGTGCAACATGTATGAAGTATACTCCAAATGCACTTCAATTGCCCAGCGGGAGCCCTCCAATGTAATGTAACGAAATTAGGCTGCAATCGCACATTGAACGCACTCAATGCGCGATCTATTTGGAATCCATGTGTCATCTATTGGTGTCCTCCAGCCTCAAATTTCACTCTTTCTCCTCCAAGTATTTTCATAAGGAGTGGAGTCAGCCGGTCAAAGTCAGTGTGACGAATCAATTGGAACAAATCGCTACTGTAATTCTTTATACGTCAATCGCATGTTACAGCGATTGAGCCAGTACTTAGCAAGCAAAAGGAAACGAGATATTTTCCAAGCCCGAAGTGAGATAACATCGCACTAATTGGATGTTGATACAATGAGGATGCATTCAGCCTTTTTTGAGCATCACGTCATTTTTGCGCGTCGCATTATCGTAGACGTCTTGGATGCCACTATGCTGGCTGTCTCCTGGGAGGTCTCTGCGCCATGAAGTCCCTTATCGTAGCTACATACGTAATTTGAAAACCGCTGAAGTCACATGTTCAAGGTGTCGTATCTCAAGCCAGCATAAAGCAAAAGAAAGTTACCGGCTTAGTCATTAACGAAAGAAGAGAAACCTTGCAGAATGGCCGTACTGTTGACAAAACAGGACATCAGCTGAGGTGTCCTTACTGAGACTTGACGACGGGATATCTGGGGAGGCAATAATATGCGATAAAGTAGCATGCTCAAAAGCTTTATTCGAGAGTTTGATGCCATTCAGAAGACCAGAAGACCACAGATGTAGGTGGGAGAATCATGCGAGACTAACTCACAAACGTAGAGAACACGGATGTAGTGGTCCACTTTCCCAGTCAAGATATCTTTCAGAAGCCCTTCGAAATCTTCGAACCAAGACGGAATGAGATATTCGCCTCTCTTTCAATAATTCTTGTCTGCAAAGTCGTTTGCAATTCCGCTTTATTACTGGTACAAGATCTCTTTTACTCGGCAGTTGATCACGAGTGACGTTAAGTGAGCAGTATGGGACATATAAGTGGTATTGTCTGCTAAATTACGAATGGTTTCGGTGGTGTTCATAGTTCAGGTACGAATATGGCGGAAACCTTAAGCTCTCGTCTGGGAGCTCGATTCTGAGCGTACTTGGAACCTGGGACTAAATCTTGTATGTAAGAAGATAGGGCGTTAATGGTGAAGGTTTGTGCAAAACATGTCAATGGAAGAAGACACAAAAGATGTTGAGAGCCTTTTCTGTATTTTATTAACACAGAATTAGAGCCTCTCACCCGTTGATGCGCTTCACGGGCGTACACTGAGATTTTAAGTTCGTCGTGTACGCAGGAGAGCGCGAGGTAACTGAGAAGTCAGCTACGGGTTCACGTAAGTATGTGAACAACGATCTAGCGAAATAAAAATATCACAAAAGTGATGAAGACAAGGACAACATGTTGCGAGTGCACGAACCACAAACAAATGGACAATAAACCCAAGAAAGAGGGGACATAGAGACCAGAACAAAATTAAAAACAAAGCCCTATTTAGGGCTGAAAATCCACGAAAATTGTGCAATACTGAAGTGTCGGTTTTGAGGATCAGATGGTACAATTAGTGTTGCTCTAAGAAAGAACGACAGAGATGAGCAAAGGAAGTCCAAGAATAAAAGTGATCCGTACCTAAAACGTTAAAGGATCTGAAATACTCGTGAAAGGGAGTCACAAGCTCCAAAAGGTGGCGTAGCTTGGAAAATATAAAAAGGAATACCAGGATCCAAACAAAAGTCATGGGCTGTGCACAATATATGCAGAACACTGCTAAATACTTAAAACCTTTCTTCTACAATTTCAGACAATTTTAGGCACCGGAACCAATAGACAACCATTCAAGGTTTAATATTAATAACAAAATAGTCAACTTTCAGAATTTCTTCAGAGGCACGTACAGCCAATAAAAACACCTAATTTAGGTCACACAATTTACCGTAAGGTATTTCAGAGCTGAGAAACCTATAGAACTCTGTGCCACATTATAATGTGTAACAAATTAAATAAGGTTCAAAACCATTTAGTGTGCCCCACATTACATATGCCAGACTTACATAGTGTGGGTATTTACAGATTTTTTTATGTTAAAACTTTCTATCATTTCACATGACTGAAAACTGCTTTGAGGTTATAAATCACAATAGAATCCTCTACAACCAGTAAGGAACCAAAAGATCTACTTTTATGTGCAAAGTATCGCATGCTGTGTACATTGTGTATAATAAAGAAATTTTTGTTCCTCGTATGGTTTAGAAATTGCTCGTACAATTTTGTGCAGGAGACAAACCTTAGCTTTCCAATACCACACGAAAAACGCTAGACATTATTCATTTAAAAATATTAAAGTAAGTAGCTGCCGAGCTCTATTCTTCAAATTTTCTTATCGTATCTGTGAACAATATGATGCAAATCCATATTAATTTTGATGCAAACAAAAATTTCCTGCACAGCAAATAGTGTTGGCTTGGTAAGACCAGATTATTTACGTTACCACAAATTGTGAACCCACACTAATTGTGGTCACTAGATGTACCTGATACCTGCGCGTCGCTACTTGCACTAGCAGGTTGTTCTAGTATGAAGAAAATTTTCAACAAAACACCCTTGAGATCGGATTGGGTTTACACAACCGAGATATTTTATCACAAAATAGATGTGCTGATATTTTTGTCTAATGAAGACGGAAAATATTTCTTCTGGTTAAATGATAATATTTCGTTACTGCTGACTTCTTTACATGTCACGTCTAAGATAGTCATGGTTGGCAAGTGAAATAAACTTTTCGGAGGCAAAACTTTGCGAAGGTCACAGAGTTCAAACTTTCACTACAGAATCCAGTCCAACACATCAATGGCAGTCTTAATGACCCCTACTTTCTTCTTTTTTATCAACTTTTTCTTCTTTCACAGTCTTCAATCTTCTTCTTTGGAATCCGATCTTCTCGTAGCGGAGTATGCGCTTTTCAGCCGTTAACCTTTTTTTATTCTTTTGTCACCCGCATTATGCTCTCTTGTTGTGTTTGCCAACGTTGAATTGTATCGCTGTTAATTTATATGGCTAGTGCGATACGACCACAATTCGTTCTTATTTCCGTTTACAAAATTTTGCTATATTATCTCTTTCTTTGCAGTTTTTTGTTCTCAGAAGACTTGCATGCTAAATCTCTGCAAATCTGGTAGAAAGTCCGAATTTCAATTCTTTCTCTTTCACGTTATGATCGATAGTGTTGTTGTGCCTTCGTCTGTGTTTTGGTTCATTTTTTATGGTTAATCTCTGCATCAAAGGCGGAGACTTCCAATGGTTTAGTTGTTTTTGATTTCTACTAGTGGCAGGTTTTCTTTTTCATCAAGTTTTTATTTTTTGATTTAGCAGGCAATTGGGCTGCATTCATATCTTTTGTCTTTTTGGCTGCTACTTCTTAGCATTTCTTTTGTCTTGTCTGGGTTTTTCAACACCCGTGCTGCTTTCTCCTAAAATCTATCACACAGTCAATTCAAAGACCGTCGTACACAGTCAATCACCGATGCGTGCCTGAATTTTACTAATTTAAAAACTTGTGCATGCACTGTCGTAATTAGTGCGACTTCCTCTGATTGCAGCAGAAGTATTTTTGCGGGTTCTTTTTTCACTTAAAAGAAAACGAAAACATGTCATTTTTGTGGTTTATCTACTAGATCTAGTAGGATAAAGTGATGCGCAATGGATGTCCATCGGATGAAATTTTGGGACATCTTTGGGATATCAGTCGGATATCCTCTGCGCACCCAGGATATCCCAATGATATGCCGCGATACCCCGTTGGATGCGCCTAATTGATGCCCTTTGCATGTCTTTTGGATGTACAAAAACCATTCCAAAGATATTCATATGATGCACGAGGATATGTCCCATGGATGTCCGGAAATCCACGGTGCATCATTTGGGCATCACAAAATCCAATGGACATCTCTTCGTACATCATATGCGTATCAGGCGCTTATCATTTGGGTATACTTCATGCATCATCTGAGCATCATTTACGTACATCATATGGATACCTTGAGGAGATCAAATGGACATCTTCAGGTTTCGTAATTCCAATATGGGTTATCTTGGGGATATCATCCGGACATCAATTCACCTCTCAGTTCTAGAACTAACGATTGTGTTGTGTACGAGAGCCGGGAGCTTCGCGGTATCGGGGCGCTTGCGTGTAAAAAGTAGGGCTGACGACGCCGTCAGCGCTGCTCATTACGCACAAAGCCGAGCAATTCGCGCCATATTGTAATTTTTCATCAGCAGCAGCAGCAGAAAAGTTCGCTACTGATTGGCTGCTGCAGCTACTGCTGCCGGGCTGCACAAGTGTGCAGTTGCATCAACTGACAGGGGTGCAAAAGCAATACCACAAACACATCTTTGCCAATTAATGTTGGCGTAAAAAGATTGACCGTTACAGTAGTTCATGTAGTGCCGCGCGCGAGTAATCGTACCTACATATTCAATTGCGCCGCATGCAAAGTTTACTCCCTTCGATGTTCCAAGCTGAAAATCTCGAATAGTACAGGCATCGCTGCCACAATACACTTGGTGGGGTCTCTCCAGGAGCTTTCATACAACTATGCACCACCCAGCGTTTCACATCATAGGCTTGATCTTGAGCTGGGTGTTCCTGTCATGATCATTCGAAACGTGCTACACTCACATTTGGTCCACGGAAAGCTCTTCATCATTACGAAAATAGGAAGTAGAACAATTCGGGTCGCGAGATACGACGAAGCTGGTGCTGTGGTGGAGAGTCAGTTGCTACACCGCATCGACTTTCAGTTCAAGCTCGCAGATGTGAGTATGATACGAAGACAGTTTCCAATTCGACTCGCATTTGCTGCAACGGTTCATAAGGCACAGGGTCAAACTTTGTCTCGAATGACAGTGAATGTGACATCAAACTTCTTTTGTGCCGGACAGCTGTGCGTCGCACTATCCTTATTTCGAAAAAGAAATGATTTGCTTATACTTCACGACGAGGAGTCGACTCCGCAGGGTATGCCTGTAATTCATTAGATGGTTGCGCCGATATCTAATCCGGTTCTACAAGAAGCCATAGAATTTTGTGACCCACAACGACAATAAAGGGACTACACAATGTTCTCTTATATCTATTTGCATCAGAAAGAAACACATAACAAAGAACAAAACAATTGGTTTATTATGGCTTATAACAAGTCATCATAAAAGAAAAGATCCCACTTTGTGATCAGATTACTAACCACACAATACAAAACAAATAACTATGTTCTAAAACCACTAACCATATTTGATCAACGATAGTAGAAGTAATCTCATACACTTAGTGCTCATGCAATCCATTGGCGACTGGATGATTCTCGAACACTCCCGGAGTGTGGAGGCGCTTCTAGAGGATGTGTCTTGAGACTCCCTAGGACATCCCCCCCCGATTTTGTCCTGATATTGGCGGGGAGATAAGGAAAGTGCAGCGTGGAGGCTGCACTTTCCTCTCCCCGCCTTTGACAAACCTCAAGGTGCGCGCCGCCCCGCGCGGCAGCGCGCCAGAGAAGACGATATTCTTCGCCGTGCCGTCGCGCCGCCAAGGCGCGACGGCCGCGCCAATGGCAGGCCGCGTCGCCGCATGAAGAAGAGCCGCCAATGGCGGGCCGCGCCGCCGCAAGAAGAAGCGCCACCGCCGCGACACCGCCGCAAGAAGAAGCGCCGCAGCCGCCGCGACGCCGCAAGAAGAAGCGCCGCCGCCGCGTCGCTGCATGAAGAAGCGTCGCCGCCGCCGCGCCGCTGCATGAAGAAGCGCCACCGCCGCGCTGCTGGGCGCCCCGAATTCTGACCTTAGCGGGTGCCGCGCGCCTCCGCTGCGCGTCGCCTGCTGCCCGCGCAAAGCCATGGCACGCCCGCCGTCTGCCGTGACGCCACTCGCACGTTGCGCGCGGCGAAACACTCGGACCTCGAGATGGCATGCGGTAGCACGCAGACCATTTCTCCCCTCACGACGACCCCCCAA
Organism: Gracilaria domingensis; assembly: GCA_022539475.1. Lineage (NCBI taxonomy): Eukaryota > Rhodophyta > Florideophyceae > Gracilariales > Gracilariaceae > Gracilaria > Gracilaria domingensis. The sequence continues at coordinate 112,996 of VCMS01000072.1, forward strand.
CCCTCTCTCATCCCTCTCCCTCTCTGTCGTCGACCCTCTCCTTTGGCATCCCCATTTCCCGTTAGCACGGTCTGTGCTTCCCTGCCATCAACTACTCCCCCTCCCCCTTTCTTTCTCTCTACGGGCGGCTCGGACTCCCGCCCTCCTCCTTGAAGTTGTAGTGTGTGGCCCTCCGTTGGGCTCGTCTGCACACCGCGACGGTTCTCATCGTACCGACGCCCTTGTTCCACCTACGAACGTGGGACGTGCGGTGCATGTGCTAGCTACTTTGCCTGCGTCTCTGTCGTCCGTTGCTGATTTCGACGTGAACATTGAGACAGGCCTTGTTGCTCTAGTTCTGTTGTTCGGCTGTTGCGTTTATCGCTGAGCTACCGTATTATCTTTCGCCGTTTAGGCTGGTACTCTCGGGCATTTGTTGTGTTGCTCTCCTTGGGTTTGTCACCACCCGCACCGTTCCGTCTGATTACGAAAAAAAGGCGTCCACAAGGAGGATTCGGGAAGAGGACTATATCGGAGTGGGTCTCAAACTGCAGAGAAATTTTGTGGTGCAAAACCCTCGACGGGAAAACAACAAGCCGCGTCGCGGACGAGCACCTCAGGGTGTTCAGGCCCTGCTCCCTGTGAAGGGCAGTCGAGCGGCAGAACCCTCCGATAGGGCCAACACGAGCCGGGTGTAAATCCGGGTGGCCCCGATCTGGGCGTGCAGTCGGAGGTAGAAGGGGTAGAATCGGCGTAGGTATCCGGATGGTTCCGGCGAGCCACAGCGAGTGGGAGTATCCAGCCCAACGGTATGGGACGACAAAAGATCAACAAACGAGCCGCACTGCGGAGCACTGACTCGCGATAAGCGGGAAAACTCCCGAGACAAATGGGACAAACCTACAATGTAGGGCAGAGTAGTGAAAGCCGTAAGACGGAAATGAAAACAATAAAATGGATAAGAAAAGTGCCGTGACGACGGATTAGTACTCCTCAGGGACGGAGGTTGGTTGATCAGCCCGGAATTGCGGCGGTATTCCCCAGGATGGGGCTGGTGACCGTGCGCAAGCGGCAAGAAGATCAGAGCCAAAGGCCTCGTTGAGGTTTACTTCCCGTACAGTGGCGGCAAGTGCCGCCACTTATATACGGCACTTGAAAATATCAATTAAAATATCTAACTATCCGGCGCTGCCGGCCAATACACCACAGGTGTGCAACCGTGGCAGGCTTGCCACGGCGCACCCGCTATCGGGCCAACTTGGCACACGTGTGCAGAAATACTACCCTTCCTAGGCATACCCCAAAATAGGGGCACTACCCCAGTAGCCTCTCATAACCTGAGGTGTCGAAGCCGGTAACGGATCAACAAACTATGAAAAGCACCTCGGTGCATCCCCACAAAGGGCGTTTTGCTCTACATCTCCCCCTTCTCAGGCTGAGACACCGACTCCGTCGGCTCGATACGCCTCGCGATGGAGGTATATAAGGAAGTCTCCCAAGACGGGTCTGCCGAGAACTGTTCGGAGCCACCAACACCTCCGGTGTCAGTAGCGAACCTCGTCATCTCGAGCCCTCCCGCGATGTCCAACGCACCGAACGGCCCTCCGTCCTCGACGGCACGCATGCAAGTATCGAACCCGCCGTTCCGGTCTGTACCTCTCCCGCAGTCGGCGGCTGCCTCCCAGCCGGGTTCTTCCGGACAAGATCACGCTCCAGCTCAGGCTGGTCCCGCTTCGGGGTACTGGTGCCGTACCAGTGCACGGAGGTGGAACGCATTGCGCGTCACTCCCATACTGGGCGATACCTGCCGCTGCCGTCATTCTGGCCTGCGGTCGAAGTCCCACGAGGGTGTCACGTAGAGCTACCGCCCTGCCTAACTTAAATAGGCTCGTACTTCATGAATGATCCGCCTCGCGGCCTGTGGAGCATCCTGGCAACAGAATGGACCGTCCGCGTTGCGGCTTTCCTCCTCATCGAGGCATATGACTCGTACCGAGTTTGGTTCATCCCGGAACTCATCCGGCAAGCGATCCGAGCGTTGGATCTCTCCGAAGTGCTCGGCTCGGTCCGCAATGCGCGCGAAGCCACCGCGTTGGTGGACGTCATTGACCAGATTGACTGGAATGAGGTGCCCGCTAGTCAGGTTTCCGACGGGGTCCGTCGGCAGTCGGACCGTTCTCCCGGACGGAACGTCAACGCCGGCGACTTCGTATACTTCGCCCCATGGATTTGGGAGGTAATTGGTCCCGCTGAGGCGGCTGGTCGCCGCCGAGAGGAGCGATATATCCCGGAAGGGCACCCGCGTGGGTTCGTATACGTCGACGATGACGGTGATGACCCTGCAGAGGGAGGAAGTCCCATGGATGAGGGGAGCCCAGTGGGGGTTGCCTCGGAGCCCGACGCTACGGGAGATGACGACGAAGTCGTGATCGTTGACCCGCCCGCTGTAGCGGCTCCCGCTCCGACCGGCCCGTGGGCTCAGGATGTAGCATCCGCCGTGGGCGGCAGTTCTTCTCTCACTCCGCGAGCGGCGGTCATTCGCGACTTCCTTCGAGGCGTGGGAGTGGCCGTTCCCGATACGGTGACCGACGAGTCGGAGTTGCAGGCAATAGCGGCACAGCGCTTCTCCGGGGCTCCCGGTAGTGGGGGCACCCCAGGTGCTGGACCGTCCGGCGCGTAATTTTCCGGCTCGAGATCCCTGACGGGCTGTAGTAGTCCGTAGTAGACCCTGATGATGAGGGGCGAACTCAATAGTTAGAGGTAAACTTCACCAGCCCTGCTGGCTTGGCCCACATTTTTCTTCCTGTTCTCCCCCTTCTCAGTGGGCAATACCTCGTTTGAGGCTGTTGCGAATGGCCCACAAGAGAGGGGTAACTTTTCCGCACAAGCGGCTGTAGCGATAAAACTTCTTAGTCTTCCTTCCAGTTTCCTGGCTTCTTCTCCTTCTTCTTAGGCTTCTTTCTTCTTTATCTTCTTCTCCACTGTAAGTGGCTTCCGCATTTCGCGGCATGTTTGTTCAGCGAAAAGCTGTCCGCTTAGAGCGGCCTGGTCCGCCTGAGGCGGCTAAGTGATCTCGAGTTAACTTCAAGTTACATCCGCTTGACGCAGCATATTCTTGCGTAATGCAATACTGTCCGCATGAGGCGGCATATTCCGTCTGGGACGGCTGTGCTCAATAGAGACGTGGGTGGTCAACCCACTTGGGCCTTGTCCAGCGTAGCCGGTATCGGTGTCCGTGTGCGACGGTGGTACTGCAAGACCTTCGAGCGAGGCAAGTGCTCAATGGGCTCGTGCGTATCCTCTGAAGAGGCGTAGCCGTACCAACGGACTCGATACAGTAGTTCCCCGTCAGGGGCGTAGCCGTGACTTATCAGACGGTCAATGACATACTCCTCATCGAGGACCTTCCGCGCAAGATGCGGCTTTGTCGATGTGTCCTCTCTCGAGGTGTCGTTGTTACTTCTCCCGTCGTGGGCTTCATTGGTTACTTTCGGCTTCCGTCCTGACGGCAAGACACCCTGTACGCCAGGCGAGAGCCATTTTGACCATGGTGTTTCCATGTCATTCCGGCTTCCAGAGTTCTGGCTTTCCTTCCCGTATTGTCGGGCTGTTACCGAGCTTCGGTGTTCTCGAATAGCGAGCTTCCGGCGTTCCGGCAAGATCTCCCGAAGTGAGGGTGAATGGTCCGCAATGCGGTGTGCCAGCGAGTGGTGCCGTGGCACGTGCCGAGGCGACGTCTTGCCAAGCATTGCCGGCGGTGAGGCCTGCGCCGTTGCACGGCTGTGCGTTGCCGATTCAAATTCGGAATTTCCGTTTCCGGCGGCCGCAAGCCTTACAGCGGGCACGTGCCCGGCTCGTGTGTTGTCACCCTCCACTGGAGGCGGATCGCCGGCGAAGCCAGACACTTGGCGCAGCGTGCGCGCGTGTGCAGCGTTGGGCTGCTGCCCACCTACTGTGGCATGTCGGCCTGCTGTTGCGGCGGTTGCCTCCGTGTTTTCAACGGCTTCATCACTCGATGCTTCACTAAAATCTCCCGAAATCGGGTCTGCCGTAACAACACGGTCTTTCTGGACAGGCTTCTTTTCCAGTCTTCCGGCTTCTTTTGACGCGAGTGCGCTGCCGCTGCCGGGCTCCGACTGCGGCGGGCATGTACTTTCCGCATTCGACGTGGCTGCTGCGGTGGTTACCACCCTCTTTTCCGGCATACCGGTCTCACGCTGCACAGCTGGGGCAGGCTCTTGTCCTTCCGTCTGTGACGGCCGTACAGTGCTATCCGCGGGCGAAGCGGCGACTTCTGCAGCAGCTACATCCTGGTGTTCTTCCGGTTCTCCGGCTTCGTGCTCCACCGAAGTGGTGCGTTCCTCTTTAGGCTTCCGCGATAACTGCGCGTTTCTCGCTTCTTTCCGAATCTTCGGCTGTACGTCGCGCGTCCGCGTGCTTTCACCACGACTTGCGTGCGGCCCGGAGGCCTGCAAAGGCACTTCCGTCGACGACGGCGACAACGAGATCGAGCGACTTACCTCCTCCTCCCCCTCCTCAGTTGGAGCGTCGGGGGTGGTGGTGAGTATCCCCTGAGGGGCCAGTATCCGCGTGTGGACATGTGCGGCGTTCGAGACTGGCGGGTTAGCTTCCGGCTTTGCCGGCAAATCAGCAAGTCCGCGGCTAGGATGCGGCAGGACTGACAACGAAGCGCGCTCTCCCGCTGTCGCGGCTTGGTCCACAGTAGGCGTAGCGCTGTCCGGCGTTTCCGGTTGCTTTTCCTGACGAACAGGCTGTGGCGCAGGCGTTACGCGATCGCGCGAAAAACGCTCGTGTTCACCCTCAATATCGAGGACAACCGTTGTATCGGTGATAGAAATAACCCTGTAGGGGCCGTCCGCGATAGGAGAGAGCTTATGCCTCTTCTCCTTTTCCGGGTTATAGTATTCCGTCCGTAGGAAGGCGTAGTTACCTTCCCTGATCTGAGGGGCATCCCTGCGCATTCGTGCGTCGAAATTCCGCTTGTACGCGGCTTGTGCCTTATCGATGTTTTGCCTAACTGTAGGAATGATGTTCTTAAGCCAGGCCTTCCAGGCGTCCCTGTGTAGACGAGGCGAGGGGAACTTCTCCAAAGTTGGCTGTGGCTCGATAGCCACCGAAGGTGGAACGCGTGATAGCACAAGCTCGAACGGCGAGATCTGAGTAGTGCGATGAACCTGCGTATTGTAGGCATATGTCACCGCATCGGTGTATTGATCCCACTCCGACGGATGTTCGGCAACGAATGTCCGTAATGCATTGAGCATTGTGCGGTTAAAACGTTCAACCTGCCCATTACTCTGGGGGTGGTATGTTGTCGTAAACCAGTTTTGGATCCGCAAGATGCGGCAAACGTCCTGAAAGAACTTAGCCGTAAACTGCGGTCCATTGTCCGATAACAGGTCAATCGGCGGTCCGTAGACAAAAACCCAGTGTGTAACGAAAGCTTGGGCGACCGCGCTGGCGGTAACCTTCGTCAAAGGCACAGTCCGTACCAGTTTAGAAAAACGGTCGGTGATCACAAGTAGAAACCGGTTTCCCCGGCGAGTGCGGATAAACTCGCCGAGCAAGTCAATTGCCACGAATTCAAGGGGAGCCCTAGCAGGGAAGAGTACCAACTTCTTGGAGTACTTCCGCAGTTTGACGCGGTTCTTCGCGCAGTCAGAACATCCACGAACAGTGGCATACGCGTCGAAAGCCATTGCTGGCCAGTAAAAGTCCTTCCGTAAGGTGTAGTACAACTTCCTGCCACCAGGGTGGGCTGACAACTTCGCATAGTGCGACAAATGCAGTACTCGTGACTGAAGTGAGTGCGGAACCACAATCTGTGGCCTGTTTCCGACAGTTCGGATTAGAAATCCTTGGTCGTTCTCGACGAAAGGCAACTGTGCTCCACCGTTTAGACGACTACGAATCTCCGTACAAAAACGGTCGGTGTGCTGCTCCCGGATGAGTTCCTCCGGCTTGATCGGTACGAAAGAGCCCGGTTCGGGTTGCGTGTCTGACACGGCTAAAACAGCATCGTAGATGTCCCATCCTTCCGATTCCTCATCGGCATCGCTCGAGCCGTCTTCCACGAGGAAGCACGGTATCTCCAGATCATCGACTGGTGCAGCTTCAGCCGCTGTTTCCAAGCGGGACAGTGCATCAGCCTGAGTGTTCAGGAGTCCTTTCTTGTAACGGATTTCGAAGTCGAACTCCGACAAGCGAAGTCTCCACCGCATCAAGCGGCCAGATGGCTCTGCTATAGAGAGTAGCCAGCGTAATGCCGAATGATCGGTATGAACAATAAAGCGGGTCCCCATAAGATAGGGCCGCAGTGTCTGTAACGCCCAGACAACTGCCAAGCACTCCTTCTCGGATACCGAGTAATTCCTCTCGTGAACGTTGAGGCTTCTTGACCAATACCCAATTGGCAATCGCTCGCCATCATTGGTGGTCTGGAATAGGGCACAGCCGACTTGGTAGTCGCTCGCATCCGTATCTACTGCATATGGCAAACCAGCCCTAGGCAGGGATAAAACAGGTGGCGATGTCACCGCGTCCACGAGCGACGAGAAAGCCGCGACCTTGCGGTCGTCGAATTCTTCCAGGTCGACTGGCTGGCCTTTGCGAAGAAGCTCGTTCAGGGGTGCAGCGATATCCGCGAAGTTCGGAATGAAGCGGCGATACACATTGCACAAGCCGAGAAAAGATCGGAGTTCCGTCTGCGTCCTCGGATGCTTAGCCTCTTTGATGGATTTCACGCGTACTTCGTCAATCGAAAGCCGTCCCGGACGGATAACATGGCCAAGATACCTGACGGTTTCGGTAAAGAACTCACACTTCTTGAGCTTGAGCGTAATGCCTGCATCGCGTAGGACTCGCATCACATCCCGTACGTGGGTCAAGTGCTCATCCAGGTTGCTGGAGTAGACAATGATGTCATCCAGGTATACCAGGCAAGTCTTCCACTTAAAGCGGGCTAGCAAAATATCCACAGCTCGTTGAAAGGTGGCTGGCGCGTTCGTTAACCCAAAGGGCATTCGATTGAATCGATATAATCCTTCATGACAAACGAAGGCTGTCTTGTCACGATCCTCAGCCCTCACGGGAACTTGCCAATAGCCCCAATTCGCGTCTAGGGTTGTGAACACTTTCGCGTCGCCCAATGAATCGATGCATTCATCCATTCGTGGGATAGGATACACATCCTTGACCGTAGCCGTGTTTAGCTTGCGGTAATCGATGCAAAATCGCCAAGACCCATCAGCTTTGGGCGCGAGCACCACCGGCGATGCCCAAGGTGACTGAGCCGGCTCGATAACTCCAGCGCGGAGCATCTTCTCAACTTGAGCTTTCTCCTCCTGCCGAGCTGTCGGTCCCGCCCTGTAAGGGTGTTGCGAAATGGGCCGAGTATTCGGTAGCAAATCAATCCGATGTTCGGTAATACCAATCTTACCCAGTGTGCCATCCCACATGGGCGTGAACTCCTCGAGCATGTGCCGCAATTTATCGCGGTGAGTCTCTGGGACATGTTCAAGATCCAGAGACTCCAGTTCCTGTACTGCCTTATCCTTCGTGTCAGCAGCACTCAGGTCCAAATCATTACTGTCCGACGAGGTCGGCACTGCCTCCTTCGACAGGCTGCGGTTATTTGCATCCGACGAAGTCGGCGTAGCATCTTCCGACGAACTGTTCGGTCCAGTCGTTTCGGAATTGTTCCGTTCCGCCTCCCCCTCCTCAGCTTCGAGGATTCCGAGAACCTCGGCAATAGAAACCTTAGTAGGCACTATAGCCGCAGGGTGCGGAAGCAACGAACCAATAACTTGGCTCCTAACCAACCGTTGAGGAAAACGGCTGAAGTTCGCAACCAGCACCTGAAAAGGCTTCTCGGGTTCGACGAAAACAATCCCATTAGCAAGGGCAAGCTGATGCTTCTCCTGTAACGCAGGCAACGGTTGTACCGTTTGTAAGCCACATTGTGGAGACGTCACAGTAACCCAGACCTGCGATTCAGGCGGGATGCAAATAGACCGAGCGACTCGGAGCTTCGTAGACTTCCGTTCATCGGCTGTGGGCTCCTGCGCAGCAGGCAAAGGAACTTGCTTCTTCAAAGCCCGGCGCAGGGGACGCCGAACGATCGGTACAGTAGTCCCATCTTCCATTTCGATGGTTCGTTTCCGCGGTCGAATTGCATCGACGAAGCGGTCACAGAAGTCGCAGCCGAGGATAACCGGCGCAGCGAGTTGCTTGCAAACCAAGAAATCGAGCTTCGCCACGTAGCGGCCAAGCCTGACGAGCAGGTCTATTACTCCCACAGTCGAAAGTGGCCGATTGTTCGCATCCGCTATATCAATCTGCGGCGCCGCACGAACGCGAGACCGCAAGTGCGGCGGAATCATAGACTCAACCAAAAAGTTTGGCCCAGCTCCTGTATCGAGCACGGACAACTGCCGAACCATGTACTGGTCGGAGACACCCAGGTCGGCGTAAACTTTGTAGTTACGTTTCGCCATGACCAGGACTCTATCCGGGAACCGGCTGTTCTTAGACCGTATCCACGGGCGACGCAAGACACCAAGGTGCTCAGAGTCCACGTCTGTAGTGGCCAGTTTCCTCGAAAGGATTGTGACCGGGGAGCGAGGCTTCTCAGCCTCAGGCGCACTAAACCCCGTCGCTGGGGGCGCCTCTCCATTGCTGGAGGCTCCCTTGCTCAGTTTTTCTGAGCGTCGCCGCCAATCTGCGGAGGTTGCGATTCCGCAGGGGCGGCTACGCTTCCACCATTCGATGGCACCGTTTCCTGGTTCCCAGGCTGAGTCTCCGCTTTCGCACGAAGGTACGATTTGTCGGGAACACGTTCCCGCTCAGCGGGCGTCAACGACTCATACTGAGGCACTATCTTCGCCATATCCCGTATGGGCATTAAGCAATTCGGAGCGATGTGCCCTGGCCTGTAACAGGTATGACAAATAAGGTGACGAAGAAGATCCGCGTTGGGCGGCCGGCGCTCCTGTCGAGGAGGATACGGGTCCCTCCATCCAGGGCGTTGGCTTCGATATCCCCCAGAGTGCGGCACGGGCAATGCCGGGACTTGACGTCCGGCGTACAGAGCGGGGTCTCCGTCCACGGTAGACTGCTCCGTCGTCGACGGCAATTCCGAACTCGGCATTGAACCATCGTCCTGTAACAGGTGCAGGTTATCATAACCCCCTTGAACAGAACCTCGCGAGTGAGGCAGTGAGGAGTCTCGGCCTTCTACATGAAGGAGTCGGCGCGTGCGCGCCTTGATGCCAGTGCGTGCTCGAGCTGCATCTCCCTCCGCTTGGGCAAATTGAACGAGTTCCAGATAGGTAATCCGGCGTTTGTTCTCCCGATAATGGGCTACCAACGTCCGAATTGATCGGTCCAGTCCATCAACAAACATCGTACACCGCTCGGCTGCGGAGAACACGTTGCCACATCTGTGGAAAGCCTTATTGAGGCGGGTCGAATAAACGGTTTCCGACTCTTCGGCTCCTTGCTTCGTGTCTCGTAGCGCGAGTATGGCACCTTGTATCGCATTGCCTGTCGCGTAAGAGCGCAGGAGATATTGTACCGCTTCCGGCCAGCACGTAACTCCTCCTTCGGAGGCGCGAGACGACCCACGAACCGAATTGAATTGATCTGCGGCTACACCCGTCAAAAAGTACGGCAGCGCGATGTAGGCCTGTGCCTCACTCATCCGAAGTACATCGGCTTCCGCTACGAAGCGGCTAAGAAAATCCAAGACCAGAATTGGATCTTCCCCAGAGAACTTGTGGGGCTTTAGCGTGAGCTCCATTTGTCGGAGATGATTTCGCACTTTGCCAGTCCCACGTGGGGTCCTCTGTGGCGTCGTGTCATCAAGCCGATAATATCGGTAAGATAGCAGCTTCCGATACAGTAAGTTTGTCGGCTTCAACTCCTTCAATCCGAGGTGTCTCCGTCCTTTCGTACGGCCTCGTGCAACGCCAGAAGTGGCTTCAGTAGCCCGCGAACGGGATGCACGATAGCGAGAGCGCTCTTCCGCGCTGTCCGAAGAGTCGGTAGACGATCCCTTTTTGGGGCCCTCCTCATCAGAAGAGGATGAAGAAGACGAGTCAGACTCAACCTTGACCTTCTTCTTTGCCGGACGATCCCGGGAACGGCGCGAGTGCTGAGAACCCTCAGAAACCGGGGCTCCCGGCGCAACAGCATCAGATACGATGATTTGCTCGACCGTCTCCAGACGGGTAGCCAGGCGGTCCAGGCGTGCGGCAGCCTGCTCGTGCAGACCAGCCGACACCTGTCGGTGTTCCATAATCTGGTTGACATCAGACCGTAAAACACGGACGTCGCTCGAAACATCCCGGACACCGGCTTCATCGAGCCGTTGCCGGAGTTTCGTAATGTCCCGGATGAGGCCCACTTGGGAGTTCTGCAGGATGCGAACCTGAGCCTCTAATTCACGGAGGGTATACTCGTCGGACCGCGACGACATAACGTCAACCGCTGCGGCGGCATCAGCCGCGGGTGCGGTTTCAGTTGGCCCACGAGTGGGTGGGGTCCCGTTATCAGAACGGCGGCCCCGGGAAGCCGGTTTCGGGTCGCCATTGCCTGGGACCTCCAGTGCGTCCTTCGGCAACGGAGGCAAACTTGCCGGCAAGCCGGACGAACCGGGCACAGAAGCGGCACGTGGCGCGCTACTCCTGCGACGGGACGACATCGTTCACCGACACAGTCGGCCAATGGGCAACCAAAACAACTTCCGAAAACGGACAATGAGAGAACCGTAAGAACGGATATTCCCAACTATCTGGGCTCCAAAGAAACGAACCAACTCCAACGAACGTTGGCCAATAAAGCCGATTCTAGGTCGGGAGACCAGTTTGTGGTGCAAAACCCTCGACGGGAAAACAACAAGCCGCGTCGCGGACGAGCACCTCAGGGTGTTCAGGCCCTGCTCCCTGTGAAGGGCAGTCGAGCGGCAGAACCCTCCGATAGGGCCAACACGAGCCGGGTGTAAATCCGGGTGGCCCCGATCTGGGCGTGCAGTCGGAGGTAGAAGGGGTAGAATCGGCGTAGGTATCCGGATGGTTCCGGCGAGCCACAGCGAGTGGGAGTATCCAGCCCAACGGTATGGGACGACAAAAGATCAACAAACGAGCCGCACTGCGGAGCACTGACTCGCGATAAGCGGGAAAACTCCCGAGACAAATGGGACAAACCTACAATGTAGGGCAGAGTAGTGAAAGCCGTAAGACGGAAATGAAAACAATAAAATGGATAAGAAAAGTGCCGTGACGACGGATTAGTACTCCTCAGGGACGGAGGTTGGTTGATCAGCCCGGAATTGCGGCGGTATTCCCCAGGATGGGGCTGGTGACCGTGCGCAAGCGGCAAGAAGATCAGAGCCAAAGGCCTCGTTGAGGTTTACTTCCCGTACAGTAGCGGCAAGTGCCGCCACTTATATACGGCACTTGAAAATATCAATTAAAATATCTAACTATCCGGCGCTGCCGGCCAATACACCACAGGTGTGCAACCGTGGCAGGCTTGCCACGGCGCACCCGCTATCGGGCCAACTTGGCACACGTGTGCAGAAATACTACCCTTCCTAGGCATACCCCAAAATAGGGGCACTACCCCAGTAGCCTCTCATAACCTGAGGTGTCGAAGCCGGTAACGGATCAACAAACTATGAAAAGCACCTCGGTGCATCCCCACAAAGGGCGTTTTGCTCTACAAATTTCGGTGTCGTCCGGAAACTCTTCGATATACATGACAGCGCCTTCGACCTCATCCACGAATGTTTCTTCACGATCCGGAGCCAAATGACCAAAATAAGCCAGGATCGAACCGTAGAGGTAAAATTGAAATTCGTCTCGCATATCTGCCATCAGGCCATTTTTGAAGACAATCAACAGCTTCCTGAGGACCAGTACGACCCTGTGAGATAAAGTGATGCGCAATGGATCTCCATCGGATGAAAAATTGGGACATCTATGGGACATCAGTTGGATATCTTCTGCGCATCCAGGATATCCGAATGATATACCGTAGTACCCCCTTGGATGTGCCTAATTGATGCCCTTTCCATGTCCCTTGGATGTACAAAAACTATTCCAAAGATATTCATATGATGCACGAAGATATGTCTCATGGATGTCCCGAAATCTGCTGGGCATCACTTGGATATCACAAAATCCAATGGACATCTCTTCGTACATCATATGCGTATCAGGTGATTATCATTTGGATATACTTTATGCATCATCTCAATATCATTTACGTATATCGTATGGACATCTTAAAGAGATCAAATGGACATCTTCAGGTTTCGTAATTCTAACATGGATTATCTGAGAGATATCCTCCGGACATCCATTCACCTCTCTAGGCGAGCCCCTTGGTTATGAACGGCCCTCGAAGCTGCATCAAAGCAAAGATGATGTGAAACGACGCCCGCACCAGACGATACTTCTCGTGTAGGTCGTTAGTGACATCCTCAAACAACACCCACATTCTCTGGCCCCCCATCTAAGTAGAATCATTTCAGGGTGGGGTGAATACGGGTGGTGCACGGGTTTATTTAGAAAATTAAGTATTCAAAATCGGAGTGTGTATGGATTGTGCACGGGGTAGAATGTCATTTTGAACACCCAATTTTCTATATAAAACCGTAAATACCCCGTGCATACTCCGTGTCATTCTTCTGGTGCCAATTCAATAAGACTGTAGAACTGGTGCTCTATATCGAGCACAAGCCTAGTGCGGGAGCTTTAAGGTTTTTGTCGTTTCCAATGTCGAATTCGAATGAAAGCCGGGGGAAGGAAGCGGATCTGGAGAAGGCGGAAGAGATCAGGTGGACGAGGGCCGAAAAAAAGGGTGATGAAAGAGAAGATAAAGGGAAGGTGGAGGACAAAGAGGCAAAGATGTTGCAAAACGTTGACTGGGTGAGGCCGACAAAATGAGTGATTACTTGTTGGCTCGGGAAGTGGATTAGTTCTAAACATCGATCCAGTGATTCATGGCTTCGACGTTCTTCTCGTAGGGCACAAGATAGGCGATAAGGCTAGTGTTCAAAGCGTTGGATTTCATCGCGACATATCTCATCATGTGCTAGGGTTTCAATACCTAAGTTTAGGAAAAGATTCAATGCGATGTTGGTAGATAAAAGAAATTGTCTTCAGAAGCGCACAACGGTAGACGTCTTTACTTAAGAGCGTCCCCACCCGTCGGCACAAATCCTAAAAAGTTTTTGCCAAATTGTAATCTCTTCATTCGACGAGTATCGCAGACTAACTGTAGGGTATGGTCAAACTCCAACGTCCCGAACTGAAGCCAGCCCAAATCACGGGTTCAAAACAGAGCAAGAAAGACCACCATGATGTCAAGCTCGTCGTCGTCTAGTTAGGACGAAATCGTTTAGTCGTGCCTATTGCTGTCTCTTGTTCTTTACAAAAGTCAACACAAAGACAAGAAAAGAATTGGTGGATCTCCAAAAGTCAGGATAGGAAACAGAAATATTCAGCGCCAAAGAGGACAGTACCAGATCGATCGAGACTACTTTTGTCGCAACATAATTGGTGAAACTATCTTCACAACACAAGAATTTGAGAGAAGATTTGGTGTCACAAAATCTATTTATGAAACAATGCAAAACAAGTTCTGCAATATGAACAGCTACTTTGTTTAGCAATATGACGCTGCTAAGCAACCAGGTGCCAGCACTGATCAAAAGCTTGCCGCGGCATTATTCCAGTTAAGTAGTGGAGTGGCCGAAGACCATTTGGTATCGTACATAAGATTGTCGGAATTGACAATCTTGGAATCGATGAAAACCTTTTGCCGTTTAGTTGTTGAAGCGTTTAGCGAAGAGTATCTTTCGCGGCCGACACAGATCGAAATACAACAAATTGAATCTGACCATGCTCTTGTTGGTTTCCGGGTTGAATAGGGGCTGTTGATTGCTCTGGTTGGGAGTGTAGCAATTGTCCGGTCGCGTGGCAAGATCAGTACAAGGGAAAAAAAGGGAAACCAAGGTTAAGAATGGAGGTTGTTCGTGATGATCGTTTGCGAATATGGCTTGTTACGTTTGGTTTTCCTGGATCAAAGCACGATATATCTATCATGTCTCAAAGTTCGCTTTTTAATGATGTTCGAGACGGAAGGTGGCCCCTTGTGAGACCAATGGCTCGAATTGCTGGTCAAGAAATCGATTGGTTTTAATTCTTGAGTAACGGGATATATCCGCGTTACCGAATTTTCGCGAAGCCACATCCTGACGCAAAGAATAGAAAAGAAAGGTTGTATACAGCGGGTCATATCTCTGCCGGCAAGGCCGTTGAAAGAATATTTGCTGCTTTGTATTGTCAGTTTCAAATTCTTGACCGTCCCGCACGTTTGTTCCAACTTGAAGATCTGAATAATGTTGTGTTATGTTGTGCGATATTGCACAACATGGTTGCAAAAGAAAGAGGTTACGCCGGTACTGCCAAGTTTCGAGTACCAGAAGAAGACTTGCAGACATTGGAGACTCTATATGATATAGTTGCCTACCCCAGTTGTACATATGAACAGGCGGAGCTGTAAAGGTCACAACTGGATCCGATGAAAAGTCTTGATGATCACAAGAAACTGCAAAGCGCTTTAATTGATAACTTCTGGAACGGGCATGGTGTCAGCAGCATTTAATTCTTGGATGCATATTAGAAATGAGAGCTACTTTTCTGTCGATGACAGTTGTAGAAGCGTGTGTGCTGTTCCACTAATGCCGTCAGCACTCTCTACAGCTTCAATGGAATTAGTATTTGCTGTAGTAACTTTACCAAGAGCCTTTTTTTAAGTTTCTCGGCAAGGCCTGGATCTCTTGTAGGCTGCTCAATAAACGCTTCCGCAACAAGCTCTCCAACGCCCGCCTTTCTTCGTGAGGCACAATTGCACTAGGCTGTGGAGCCTAGTAGTTTAACACTCATTTCCCATTGGAGTCGGTCCCGTTGAAAAGCAAGTTTCACTCTCGCCAGCTGGTTCTTCTCTCTTGCCGAGCTCACCAGAATGTCCACAATTCTATGAATTGATTTTGCTACGGTGTCGCCGCTGTTCTTCCGGTCTTGCTTTTGTTCCTTCTTCTTCAACTTCGCAGCCTTCGTTCTAATTGGCCTTTCAATTTTCTTGTCCTCATCATTTGCATCCTCAATCCCAGAAGCCAGCAGCATTGTAGTCGGTGTGTTGAGAAACTGAAATGGCTCATAAAACTTAAAAGATTTTGCTATGTGGTAGTTTGGGATGCGCACGCAGTCGTAAAGATGAGATACCGAGCTGCTACCGTCACTGTATAGCAGAGACGCACAACGCAAAAGTGCATGGTCGTCTGCGTTCCCGGTTAGCTTCATTGATACCACTCGATCGTAGCAACCTTTATACTTTGTACACTCAGAGCGAATCTTATCCCAGTACTTTCTACATCCATCCGCAGAGCGCCCATTCCATCGGCGACAGTCAAGAAGACAACCAGTCTTCTGCAAAGTGCATGCGTCCTTCGGGTGGCTGCCGTCCTTGATGAAAAGAGCCTAAGTTCTCTTGCCATGCTCAGCACGTGATATATTAGAACCAATGATTAAATCCGTAGACGCAGCCAAAGCAGCCCGGACGATTTCCATGGTCTCCTCTTCATTCCATCCAAAATTTTTTTCCCGTCCTCCGCTTGAACTCGATGCAGCTGATCATTTTACTGGTGTCTTTACACTGCGTAGGGAGTTTTGTCGGTCACATTGCTCACGTTCAGAAGGAGTTCCTTCAATCATACTGATTCCGGATCAATATACGACAAGAATTTCTCTCGTGCCTGTAGGAGTTTTGCTTACAAAGATAAACACCTGATATCTTCTAATGTACTGTTTTCGTAGCCCAGTTTCAAACGTGCTCCGTGTCGTATTAGTGTTTTTCGACGGTTTGCCTCACTGGCCAGCTGTGGCTCACGTTACGCTTTGCCGCGAAATTGCCGTCATCGGAAAATGATAAACACCGCATTTTGCGTGTACAATCAGAAGAGAATTCTCGTAGCAAGACCGATAGCCAATATTGGAGTGATGTAATTTGCAAAAGACAGTATCTCAAACTTACAATTCAGTTTCATAACATCGAATGCGCTCAATGTCAACTTTGAAAACCGAAGAACGACAGACAAACAACAGCGACAAAGCTCAAAGTCTTTTTTTCACGAAATTCAATGTTATACCAGAGATCATCAGCGCACGACCCCACAGCGCTTTGTGCGTCACAAACAAAATGGATAACTTAAGTCATACAGCAATTTTTAGTTTTCTAACACACACAATCAAAGACGTACAACCTCAGTTTCGTTTTCAGATTACAACTGTTTCGCACGGAGAACTTTCTTTCACTTGTAGCCACTTCATTATCAGTAAGTTTGCTCTCCTGTGCTCAGTTCTTTTTGTTACCGATTTTGTAATGCTTACATCATTCGGTTTTCCAGTTTTCTGCGTTTAAGTCTCCTTGTCTTACTGTGATCTAATGTAAGCGCTCTGCTGTTCCTTTTAGCATCCTGCCATCTTTGGTAATGTGCTGTAGCCCTTTTCGCTTTCGATCTCCGGGCTTTTGCTTTTGTCTTGTTTGCGACATTGCGCGTCGTTGCGTTGGTGCCTTTAGACGATAAAAACGCGCTGTTTTGAGCAGAGACAGTGAATGCATGCCCCTCTTTATCTGTGTTTTGCACTAGGGCCACATAAGCGACATTGCATTAATGGCAGCTGTGTGTGCTTGCCTCGGTGCGGAGAAAACATATTAGAATGGCCCTGGTATGCTTGAAGAAAGCAATCAACGAGACTGCTATGAGGTAAAGAATCTGGGTGCCAAGCGAGGTGAGTGAATAAGGTCGTGGAGGCTGAAGGTGACTTTTGTGGCTTTGGGATGATGAGCCCAAAAGTCGTCCGGTTTGGGTCGGAGTAAACTTTTTGGCCGTAATTTTACGATTTGTGCAAACGGGTAGGGTGTATGTCAGCCAAAAATTGGACTATAAAAATTCACATATGGCTTTTGCTGCTTTATGCTAGTACTGAGTTTGGGAAACAATAAGTGGATAATCTCTCGTATTTGATTGTCAGAGCTTCGAAGATACTTCGACGTAGAAAGTTTTGCAGTGAGGTAACGTTTTATGTTTCGTACGCCAGTTAAGGTACGAACAAAAGTTGTCAGAGTGACGTGAGATCTTCGATTTTCTTGCGAGCTACTCGATGTGGCAATCATGAGTTTGAATTAAATAGCTTGAAATGTATTGAAGTACTGTGTATTCGTGTTTTTTTCAACCAGTTTCATACATTACAAACATCAGGAAAGCGGGTTAATACGGGGGCGTGAAATACGCGGATTGTCGTGCGCGTAAAAACTTACTCTACTCCTATGTTCCAAGCATGTGATCAAATCCTATCAAAGTCGTTTGACCTAGGTCCAAAGGAATAATGAGCTCATCACTGTGATGAACTGCGGAAGAATACTTCCTGCGATACTTGAAATTTGAAAGGCATGCATGTTAAACCAAAATCCGCTACTAATGCAAGCATTGCCGAAGAGACTTACACATCTGTGTCGCTCATGAAAACTGGATTCTGTTTCTTGACTCAGTTAGTAAAGGAAACGGTGACACTGTGTTCGGAGTGAACCGCAGATAAATGAGAACAAATTGAGGTGAACGATTTGAAAACCCTTTTTCTGCCAAAAGCTGTATGAAAGGGAATTGAATCTTCTTAGGTTCAGATCACATGTTTACAGTATCTGTGACCAACAGATAGAAGAACTCAAATCGAGCGCACCTCCATGGTGTCCGTCATTTGGACGGTTCCCATTTTCATGACATGCTTCTATAAATTGTAGCCAATGCAAACATTACTTTGTCCAAAAGCACCTCTTGACAGGCAGAAAGGTCTTCCGCTCTGCCACTCACAACCGAAACTTGAATGAATGGTTGAAGAGTGGCAGTCGAGTTGGGTTGGATGGGACACGAGGCGATTCTAACGATGAATCGTGCTGGAACCGTCGTGTTGTCATTGCATTCTCTCTCCATTGCATGTTGCAGACGGTAAATGGCACGGTCCACTCCGGAGGAGGCTTGTAGGTTTTGTCCCACTTCCGTTTTGTAACCGGAAAAAAAGATGAACAATGAAGCAGATCGCTTTGGGACGGGCATGTGGTGAAATCAAGATGCTGAATGGAGCTTGAAAGAGTGAACAAGAGGCTCTGAATTCAGCATTGCCACGACCGGGAGGACGGAGGAGTTAGAAAAGAGACGCTCCATCTCAAAGTGACAGCTGGAAAGAATGCTCTTTGTGGGAGATTGTTCGCTGCTGGTACCCGACAATTGGCTGTAAAGAGCGCGAAGAGAACCAGCTTTGTAGGAAAGCTGATCTTCATCCATGTATGACAAATATTATTGGGGAATGAGGGAGATGACATACGTGAGATATGGCGCGGGATAAGGGGAGGCGCGACATGAACTGGGATGGATGGAAGCGTACGGAGGAGGGGCAGGGATTTGCGAGATTGGAAAGCCACCGAGGAGTAGCTGGAGTGGCGTGGGTGGCGGTGATCTGGTGGGTATCTGAGAGGGCTTTGGGCCGCGGCGCGTCGGTGGCGGAGTTGAGGATGGCGAGAGGTGAGGACAGAGGGGCTCGAAGGGAATGGGCGCACACGGTGCCGGTGACGAATCAATCAGAGCAGCATCTGCAGGGAGACGAAAAGACGGCGTCAAGTTGGGTACGCGCGGCGCGCTTGGCGGGCGCATGGCGGTTACTCGCACGTGCCACCGCGCGCAGCAACACCGCGTGGCCATTTCTCGCGCGGTGCCGGGCGGCGGGAGCGCAATTCGACACGCCGCCGCGGCGCGCTGATTGGCGCGTAGCCGCGCTTGGAAACGAGCAATGGGCACGCGCATGGCAGGCCGGCAGCAGGGCGCGCGCGCGCGCACGCGTTGGATTCGGCGCGCGTGCGCTCTCAGCCAGCTGTAAAGCGCAACGCGGCGGAGCCACGCGCGTGCGCGCCGAGCGAGTGGCGCGGCCTCACGTCAACCGAACATGCCCCGTGCCCGCCCCCCGCTCGCTGAGCGCCGGTCGAGCGCCCGACACGTGGCCACCCGTTCCGCCAGCGCCGCGCGTCGCCGCATGCTCGCTCCCCCAGCGTAGAATTTGAGCACCGCGCACGTGGCCGCTGATGCAATCACATGTGAGACTCACTTCCGATGCCGCTTCCCGCTCATTTCTACGCATATTGCTCCCCGCCCCCCCGTCTTCCTTAGACTCGCGCGCGGCGTCCGCTCGCCAGCCCACCATGTCCATCCCTTCGTATATTAGAGCCCCTCCGCGCCCCCCCGGCCCGGACCCCCCTTCGCCACCAGCGCCCGCCGTCAAATGGTATCACTGGCCTGTATGTGCCCCTATACCCCCGGCGCCGCCGGCAGCAACACCCCCGCCACCGTCAATCCAGATCCCTCCCCACCCCAGCCTCGCAAGCGGAAGCCCGGTCGCCCTCCCACCTACGTGTTCTCCAAGCCCGACCATGAGCTCTCCGAGAATGAACGTCGTCTGAAGGGATCCGTCATCAAGCGCCGCATCCGACAGAATCGCTCCTACCATCGAAAGAAGCGTCTGCGACAGCTGGCGGCTTCTAGCGGCGACTCTAATTCGCAATCACCCGCCGTCTCTACTACCGATCATTCCACAAATGTATTCGTCTCGGTCGCTGCTCCAGTACCACCGCCGCTCCAATTGCCGACGCTACCTTCTGATCCATGTCATTCGGCACGTCTGCCATCCCCGGCACCGCCAGTGCCCTCCTTATCCCCGTTACCCTCAATCCTACCTCTTAACCAGACTCCGTTTCCCTCTAGTGCGCCATTTGATGTCTCCACCGCCTCTACCGAGCAATCAACCCCTCGGCATGCTTCGCAACTGTACATCTCACCCACTAATCAACACCATAGCTCGGAAACCGTGTTAGATATTTCTAGCCGGCACGCACTTTCCGATTCCAACAGAATGGTAAGGGGCGCCGCGAGCAGACCGCTCCTCGCAGCTCAACTAGCTACTCGTGTGGATGCCCTTCCGATTGATCAAACATGCTTATCTAAACTGCTAATCTTTCCTTCCACTTTCGACGCCCCCTCTGCGCTTGCTATTTTGAACGTGCCTTTCGACAACGCTCACTCGTTGATTCGATCCCTTGTTGACACAAATCTTCTTTCCATCGATAATTCGGGCCGTTACTCTATCAGCCCGATCGCGAAGGAGTTGCTCTCGGAACACCGAGGATCGCACATGCCTGAGGTGCAGAGAGGATTTGTCGTCAATTACATCCAAAAGCTTTTGTCGTTCGGTCCGGAACGTCTTCATTGTGATGGTGCTCAGCGACAGTTAGCAATGAAGCTGTACGATAACGAACGGGCAAACATGGAAACCGCGTTACGCCTATCACAATCACTGCATACATCTGCTGAACCTATTTTCCATCGCTTTCTATCTGTGGCTGCTACTGTTATGAGATATTCGGTCTCTGCGTCTACGCGTCTCAAAGTCTTCCGCGACGCATTGGAGCTCCCTTGTCTGAATGAAGAACGACGAATCCATGCTCGCATCCGCTTAGCACTTGGGGAAGCATATCTCGATTTGTTGTCTTTCACCCCAGCGAAGGAACACTTGGAAGCAGCGATTGCAGATCTCGCAATGTATAGTGACAGCGATGATTCAGATCTCAGTAGCATGCTGTCACTGTTGCTTCTTGCGGAGCTTCGAGCGTCAGAACGAGAGTTCCAACATGCGAAAAGTCTGCTCAGTCAGGCTCTGCAGAGCATGCGCAATCGCTCTATGCAACGATCGTCATATGCTGCCTGTTGTTTGCTCACGCTGGCTTCAGTTTATTCAGCAATGCATGAAGAGTCGAAGGCCTTGGTTGCAGTGACTAAGGCCATTGATGTGCTTGTCACTGTCAAGTTCGAGTATATGCCAATCTATGCTGACGCACTGCGCGCATTGGGCTGTGTCCACTTTCGAATGGGTGATGTTGATAAGGCGCAAAAAGTGTTCTTGCAAGGGTTACAAATCGTACAAGACTGGATGGCTCGTCCAGATTGGAATCTCGCGCCTTTTCAACATTGTGCACACCTCGACGTGTTCTTGGTGGAATCCGTTGCATGGACATTTGTAAAACAAGATAGAATGGATGACGCGAAGGCCCTGTTTGAGCAGGCTAAGACGCAACGGAGAATGAGACATTTGGATGACACTCGTTGTGTGGATCCGTTTGAAGATGCTGCTCACCCGAGCTGTTCGTCAGAGCGAGATGGTACACGAGTTTCATGGCTGTACACCAGACATTTGTACTAAAGAATAGCAGTGGTTCGTGTTGCATTGACTCGCGATCAAATAGTCGTGTATGTTTGTATTTCATAAGGATACAACCGACTTGAGGCGTTTGCATTTCTGTAGAATCTTTCAGGCGTCGTGGGCCGGTGGACTTGGCCTGAATGATGTCGGTCCTAGCAAACTCACATGACTTTATTTTTCGTTCAGGACAGGACCTGTCAATGGGGGCCTCAGAAGGAAGCTGGATAGCATCTGCTAACTTGTCGAGTCTTTCTCTTGGAATAACTTTGTTCAAACTATTACGACACTGAAAGACAGGTGCCCTTGCCTAATTTTGGAGAACCAGTACACGGTAGTAGAAAGGAGTAACTCAATAGCTAGCACCCTTACAGAACGAGTAAGTTTACGTATGGGAGCTGAGAGCTAGCAGGGCTGTTGACCCATCTCGCAACTAGTAACAGGTTAATCATCTCAGATATAGTACAGGTTAATTAACATCTTGGCACATTCCTTGATGGCATTGCGAGGAACGGCAGAACTAATCTATACGCATTGAGGTTACAAGCATCGGGTAGAAATCTGTGTGCTTTGTCTCGAGAACTAACCACAACCAGTTTTACAACACTAGCGCGTCATGATCAACAATGCATTCAACTACACCCTTTCAGGTGAGACGCAACAACTTCAAAAGGTGACAACAGGGCATTTGTAGCGTGAGGCCAGGATCGCAGCGCTAGTACGAACAGATCGCGTTCTCTATCCGCTGTTCCCTGCAACTGGGGACATGCTTGTACCGTGCTGTGGCACAGGAATCCCGGGACTCATCGCCATCGCAAAAGGATGAACGAATGCTTCCGCCTGCGGCGCTCCGAAACCCTTGCTTGGGGAGAAATCATTAGGGGCTGGATTGAACTGATTTGGATGCTGATTATATACATAGCCGCCGTACATTGGTGGGGCTGCAGGATACATGACAGGGCCAGCAGGTTGCTGCTGGTAGAAGGTCGGATAAAACTGAGTGGGAACGTGAGTTTGTGCGTTGTTCCCTAACTTCGTACATCCACTGTTCGATAGACCAGGCTTGTCACCCTCCGACTTGCTGTTTTCCGCAGTAATTGCAGAGGTTGCTTCGTCCTGTTGGTTTGGAACGGATGCGCACCCATGCGGGGAACCATGAGAGCGAGCCCCTCCCATTCCGTTGGTCGACATCGGAGTGGATACCACAGGCACAGTGTGCTGATGGTACGTTGTGTGCGGTGGAGGCGGTGCGTAGTAGGAATATGCACCCAAGTTTGGTTCCCCGTAGAAAGGGGGCTGAGGTGCAAACTGAGGATGATACTGTCCGTGAGACATAAACGGGGGAGCATATGAGTGGTGCGGTTGAGGTAGATGTACACTTGATGGAAGCTGACTAGGCATCATGACAGCTCTGTGATGTTCTGAGCTATCCTTCGAATGTCTCTTGTTGAAATCAGTGGACTTCGAAGCGGAATTATTGCGCGACTGGGAGTTCTGACTGATTCTTCGCTGTTTGACTTCTGTGTGGTTTTTCGTCAGCCCCACACCAGTGCTCTCAACAGCAGTGTTAGTCAAAGAGGCTTCTGACTGTCCCCCTCCGTCCTTGCTCTTCGCATCAGTCTCTCGCTTCTTGTTCGAACTGGCCTTTATCGTCTTGAGCACTCGTTGAGATTTCTCGCGCGTTGACGATTCGTTCAAAGCGTCCTTCGACGGGACGTTCTCCTTGTCGTATTCTTCTTTCTCTGCTTGGGGTTCATCTGAGCTCGAAGACTTGGTCGACTTGCCATCCTGAGGTTCAGCATTCCCATTGGCCCGTGCGTTTTGATCTTGTGGTAGTAGTACTGAGCTTGGTTCCTCTTCATCGGGGCATTGCTCATCATGACTGATGCCAATCTTTTCTTCAATGAGTAATTTGGCAATCTTCACTTCAGTGGAGGATCCGAAGATAGATACGGTACGATGAGAACTGTCTCGTTCGGATTCGTTCTTTCCCGTAACCTCGATGATTGCACCGGACCTGTTCTGCATTTCACGTATATTTGCGCCGTTCTTGCCAATAAGTAAGCCAATATGCTCTGCTGACAATATGAAGGAGTCTTCCTTTCTTCCCTGCGAAAAGGCTCGGCGTCGGATATCGCGAATCCTTGATACACTGTCCGACGGATGAACATCATCCCGCCGCGTGTGAAGGGCATCCGGACGAGCTCCCTCGAAGTTACGCAATGACCCCTCGCGAATCACGAAATGAATCATGGAACGCGCGCGATCCACTGCTGCTACACTTCCTGATATGATTATCTGCCTCTCCGGACTTTCACCGGCTTCCTCATCTGAGGCGACTCTGATCATTGCGCCACTCTTCTGATGCAGCAATCGCAATGTGGTGCCACGTGAGCCAATCACGGAACCAACAGCTGCGCGTGGGATATACATCGCAGTTGAGTCATCAGCGTCACCAAGGGAAGGATCCCGCGGGGGTGAGGGTGGCGCGTTTTGCAGGATTTCGACAATCAACTGGCGAGCATGAGAGGCCTGTTGCGCTGTACCGTGAATGGTGAGCAATTTGCGATCTCCTTCAACCTGATCGTTGTGAACAGTGGCATAGGCGCCTGTCTTCTCTTTGATGGACCGAATGGTAACGCCACCAGCACCAATAACGAGTCCAATCTTCGTGATTGGAATCCACATCTCTCTAGTTTCTAACGGTGAGTCAGAACGAGTCCGCACAACTTCAAGACGACGCTGAATCAGCATACGACAGCGGCTGACAGCATCCTCAGTGCCACTGATACGAAACTTTCTGTCGCGACTAGGATAACTGCGATCCATGGACACGATGGCATTAGAGGTATTTTGAATGGCCTTGATAGTATCGCCGTGCTTGCCGATGATGAGGCCGACATGTTCAGCGGGCACTACGACAAAATCGTGTGCTTGTGGTTGCTTTGATTCGGCTTCATGCGGTTGGTCAGCAGAGTCCTCTGAGGGATCGGGTGGGGGAAGATTGGAGCGGGCAACTGTATGTGATGGGGATGAAGGGGGTTGGCAGTTGACTTCTGAATCTGGAGATTCCGACATCGAGGAAGATGACTCAGTTCGACGGATGACTGCTCGGGCTGGAGAATCGGGATGAGGGTAATCGGGTGGTGGCCGCTTCGATGGGAGGGCGGAAGTGGGATTAGACGTGACGCAACGTCGACGAAAGGAGCTTGCTATTTGCCTTGCACGCGAAGGGGGGTCATCGAGGGAATGCCGGATGTGCGAAGCTGGCATGATCGGAGGAAGAAAGAGGTGAGTCGAGTTGAAAAGTGGGAAGAGGGGATTGTGTAATCCGGAGGAGATGGTTTGGCAGCGAGCAGGTGGGACGAATGACTGTACGATTTAAGGCTGAAGGACGCGCAAATGGGGCGTTTGGAGCGTTGAAACGAAAAGATGCGGCGAGGGGGGTAAAACGGCGAGGGTAAGAGGCAGCGCTTGGCTGAGGATTGTGCGCGAGTGGGCGGTGAGGCCCAGCACGCTTTCTGAGAGGTGACCGCTGCTTGCGACATGGCTGAGGAGCTACGCGCTGCAGCTCGTGCTGCATACCGCTGTAGTGCGCCCGGCAGTGCGCGTACGAGCGCTGCGGGAAACGCGACGAGGCGCTTTGCAAACTGTTGGCTGTGGAAGTAGTATGAAAGCCACCCAGAAGGCCCGGGGCAAGAAGCGCTGCAGAAGAAGCTGTTACGGACCCTCGTACCTTTTTGCCTAATGCCTTCGTTCTTGTATGTGTGAAGCAGGTGCTGGTGACGCATGCACCCAAACAACACGTCTGTTGAACACATGATGCGGCAGTGTTCGCGCATCAGCCTCCTGCTTACAGTCAAGGGAAATAATGTTCCTCAATCAGATGCATCTTTTGCGTTTATTGCAAGCCACGAGGCGAGACATGCCGGTCTTGGCCTCTTCCGACTTCTGCCTGCTTGGCTGCGTTGACAACACAACAACACTTTCCAAATAAATCTACCGCCGTTGAATCGCAGTGCTCTGCTAGTCTCTTGTTTCACAGCTGGGCTTCTGCCAACCTGCTTTTAGTTCAGATAAACTGTTTCGTCAACGACCGGAGAGCTTTTCTTTACGCTGGGCTAGGACGCGGTTGCTGATGTTATACGATTAGGAATAGAGCCTCGGCACCACTGCACGGCTCTGAAGTTCAGAGTCTGAACGTCTCATGTATTTGCCACTGACTCAGACTAGAAGGTCTTCTTATTTTCCACGGTCATTGTAATGCAAAAGAGCCACTAATGTTAAATATCTTCCTATAAAAACGCCATTAGTATTGACATTCATAAGGCCACCTCTTGACAGATTCATTATTTCTCTTTACGCACTATACGTCTCTACAACGCAGGTCTGCAATGGCATTTTTGAGAACCAAAGTCTAGTATGATATCAAAATGTCATTCAGAACAATAACAACAGTTACAACAGCAGTAGGAAGCAGCAGCCGTGGCTTCAAACCAACCAAAAGCAAACATGTAGAGAAATGAAGTGAAGACTTTATGCAGATGTGTCCATGTTGAGTTCGCACAAAGCTTTTCAGGAAATGCAACATCAACGCCACGGCCTCCAAACAGTTCCATCTTCCCAAAAAATCCATTTCTTTTTGCAAATGTTTTTTAATTGTAGCCAGCCCGCAGTTTCCAGCCTTCCAGAAAGACAGTATGCACCGTGGACACGGAGAGTTTGCCGAGATGTCTAAAATTTAAGGATAAAAACATTGGACATTTCTAAAAATTGAGGAAACTTCTCCAGACATTTCTGTTCCATTAGGCTCTTGAACTCTTTCGTGACGATTCGCTTATGTCTAGCTCACTAGACATAAGCGGAAAACATAATTAGGTAACCACTAGCCCTTTTCAAATAATGAAAAGCTAGACTCTTTTCAAAACAAGATAACGTTTGCAGACCCCAGTCGTTTAATTAAAGAAACTAGGATTGCCTGAAATGGGACTTATTTCGAAACAGTGACAAAAACAAAAGCACGCCCCGCAGCCATCGTCCAAAATGCTTACCTTATTCCCATTGCTCACCTTGTCCAAAATCTGCGTTCTTCACTGTCTACGTTCATTATGGTTGTCACTTCAAGCAAATTGTGATCATCCTCGGCCTCTCCACATTCTCCGATACAGCCAACAGAGTAACGCGTTTTCCATGATGTCCCAAGTCCGACTCCCAACATTCTTGAAGCATCTCGTTGCGGCCTACAACGCGTCTCGCAAAGGCTTGTCGTGAACAAAATTGAAAAGAAGTAGAAGATCCGCAACTTGATAGCCCATAACGCTATTGTTTAGAAAATGAAAACTTTAGACAGAACTTTTGCAACCGTTGCAAAACGGGCACGTAACCGCCATATACCGAACAGAATCATTGTGCACCAACAAAATACATACCAAATGAGCTGAGGGAGGGCATACATGGCGCGCAAAACCGCCAATAACGTACGAAATATCGCAAATTCAGTGCAGAACTGTGCAAAGAAGGTTATCATTTGTCCTACTCAGAAAGATCGCGAAGATGACGCGCCCTTAGCTGCGGCTCGTGGTAGAGAAAACGATGCTCAACATGTCTTGTATCAAGCGGTGCTTGATTACAAAGATGAAGCATCGAAAAAGACGCTATCTACAGATGACGGAGCAGAAAAGGCATTAGCCAGAAACAAGGAGTCCCAAGCAGAAAAAGAGAAACGCAATTGTGAACGAAGGAAGACATTCGAGAAGAACAAGCGATTGCGTCAAAAAGAACGAGAAGAGCGAGAACGTCGCAAAAATGCCGCCGAGATCCAAGCCTTGCGAGCGCAAACACGTGTTACAAATGCTGGAATCGCAAGTGCGGCACTATAACGTCGGCAAAGTGAGCAGTTTGGAGTTTTGGTCGGTCTTTTTGCTAAGAGCAACAATCTGGACGTGTGCGATCCCGCTACCCCGCTACCACCTCAGCTTCTATCAGAGCCCCTTGTGATCGATCCCGCTCTTAGCCACCGACCTGAAAGCGAAGCCCATCCGCTAGCCTCTGGCAATGGAAATGGTTCGCCTGACCGCGTGGCGCAGTCTTGTGAAGGTCCGGATGGTGAATCGGTGGAACAGGAATGATATTTTTCTTTCTCTCTTAGCGGCGCGTGGAGCAGCGAGCGCAAAGTCCGCAGCGTAGGGAGCCGAAGGCGACCGGAGCGGAGGACTTGGCGCGAGCCGCTCCGCGCGCCGTTCACCGAACAATAAACGTTTACATGTCTTTCTCAAGGTCCTCATCTTCATACTCTTGATCAGCATGCGCACGCAATTTTTCCTCGTATCGGGAACGAGGTTGTAGAGGATAACCTCGTCGCTCCAACTGCCAGTTACAAAGCATGGCTGCAGTTTGACAGGCAATGGGGAACAGTGATTTCTCGAAAGGCCATCGTCCCAAAAACAACCGGAAACGGTTGTTGATATATCCGATACCCCACTCGTTCACCATTCGTTGTTTTCTAATACGCTTGTTGTATACCGTTCTATACATCCACGTCGTGCTCTCGTTTCTTTCATACGGCACAACAAGAGCGCCACTGCCAGCAAAACCCATGTCAGCCAAGCCATGCTGTCCGTTCGACAGAAAAGACTGCGGATCACGAAAAACTTTAGAGCTAGTATACAGATTGCGGTCACTTTCTGCGCCTTTATCCGATATTTCGAGGCGTATAAAGCGTCCAAACAGGTCACAAAAAACAAGAACCGACCAAGCATGGTCTTTTTGTAGCCATCGTAGGCACGTTCTTGTTCAGAGTTCTTTTTTGGCCTCCACCGCTTGCTTTTGTTTCCATCTAGAAAAAAGACACACTTCGGGAAACCAATAATTAAACCTTCCATATCCTCCCTTTCTTGTTCGTTGGGCCACCGAATAAGCTTAGGTTCGTGAGCATCTAGAACTCTAAACACGGAGTACAGAACATGATGAAAGTAGTTCGAAACCGTTCCTGGAGATACATCGTAGCGGTGCGCAATTCGTTCTACACCTATTCCTCCCTCGTTGGAACCACCAAAAACATCAAGGAACATGAAGAGCATTTCTTCGGTTTCGAGACGCCTTCGGCGTGGCAGTCGTTGCTCTCCTTCAAAATCATTTCTAACATCTACGGGAAGCTCTGGTCTCTGACGGGCTAGGTTGTGAAGATTTCCAAAGTCCTCCCTTGTCATGTGGGTAGTTTTTTCGAACAAGAGAACGTCTGGATCTTCAAAGCGTATGTTATTATACACTTGAGATGAAAAGCGTTTAGCATACTTTGCTTTCGATCCAGATACAGAGTTTCCTCCACCCGGTGTGCTTTGCTCTTCGGGAAAATTGAAATACGACGTACATGAGAAAGGTTATGCAGCTAGTATCGCTCCTTGGTTGACGAGCATCTGCGTGTGGATGGCTGTCTGTGACATCTGGTCTAACAGGAGCATGTAGAGCAAGAAGTCTTTTTCCTCCATCCTGGTGGATGGAAGACGTCGGCTCTCGGAGCACGTGTACAGACAATAAGAAATCGCCCTTCTTTTGAAATTTAGGAACTGCCTAGATTCAAGGGTTAAGCTCTAAGCTAAGCTTTTCTTATTTAAAAAGGTCTACTATAACCGTTTGTTGACTTAAGACATGCAGTCCGCGAAAATCGAATAACACCAAGGACAGAAAATAGCATAGCTCAGTTCTTAATTCCTTCTCAAACCTTTCCTAGCATCACAGTAAAGGACCTCGCTCTGTAAAGGGTTGTGTGTAAACCAAATCCAAATTGACGCCCACACCCGGCGTTAGTGTCATTAACACACGATGGCGCCAAAAGCGACCACAAAGTTACAACGAATACAAACACCCTCGCGCCATAATTGGCGCCAAATACACATATATGTAAAGACATCCGTAGTGCCTCATAGATCACAAAGCTGTCCCACTCACGTGAGCAGCTTTGTTTCATAGCTTGTACGCCCCCCAATTCCAAAGAACGGGTATTTCAGCGCAGTGGAGCAAAGCCAACAATCCGGACATTAACTCATGCTCTTGTACCTATCCGTGTCATTGCAGACCAACTAGAGCGTTCCATCTCGACCATTTATCGCTTTTTGCAGCCACAGAGGTCAAAGAAGAAGCCGTTTAAGCCAACAAATGCAAGGAAAATATCAACCAGGGCCACAACGCTACTGATTCGACTGGCTTCTACAGATGACTATAGCGCTTCTCAACTGCGTCAGCGTCTTAACTTGCCCATCACAGTTCGCCCCGTTCAGCAGATACTGCGTGCGCAACCTTATCTCAAGTATCGCAACCACACGATTAGTCCCAGACTGACTTCAAAACATAAAGAGGCCAGGCTGGTTTGGGCTCGTCGCCACGTAACGAAAGGGGATCTGTTCTGGGTTCGCGTAATATTTTCAGACGAGAAGAAGTTTAACGTGGACGGCCCGGATGGTTTTGCTAAATACTGGCACGATTTACGGAAAGAGCCACGGCGCTTCTCTACTCGTCAGAATGGGGGTGGCTCAGTGATGGTGTGGGGTGCGATTTTGTTTTATGGCGTTTCGGATATTGTCTTTTCGGATGGTAAGCAGAACTCTGAGAAGTACTGTAACACATTGAGGCTGGGTTTGCTGCCGTTGGTAGCCGACACTTTTGGAGAATCGCATCCATTTATATTTCAAGAAGATAACGCGCCTATCCACACTTCTGCTTTGAGCATGGTGGGAAGGCTATCAGAAGCCGCTGGTGTGGTCTTGCAAGAACAGTTGGGTCTAGAGGGGTCTGCGGAGCAGATATCAGAGCTACTGCTATTGGAATTTCGCGGACTGTAAGCAAAATGTTTTGAATGGGCTACAAATTCAATCAATTTAAGATCTTACCAATAACATTCTAACTTTAGTACTACGTGTTTTTCAATCAACATGGTATGTTACATTACTTTCCCTCAGCCGCAAAAATCGAGTTATTTCTTTCATTTTCATTGGCTATTTTTATGCCTAGCCCACTAGAGATAAGAATGTTTAGAGCATCTCTAACGGCAACAGAAAAAAGATAGCAAATAAACTAAACCTTGCAGGCGGTTTTACCCGTAACTGGCTGCAACTATTTTGCCTCTTTGCTTACTTGCTACGCTTTCGTTCATCTCCAGCACCAAAAAAGTACATCCGTACATCCCAAGAACTCTGAAGCCAAACTTTTTACCATGGAGGATCACGAACTGGGCGTTCCGCCAACGTCGATCAACAACGACTAACAGGTCATCAGCAACTCACCACTGACTATCTCTGAACAAATCCCATCTATTACGATAACCATTTTCGCCGCAGGTTTTGCATAACACAGTGTTTCTTCAACATGATTTGTGAGACATTACAGCAACGCATTCAATACTTTGTACAAAAACCAGACTGCGCAGAGCTTATTGGCTTCAGTGTACAGCAGAAAAGAACATCAGCTCTTCGCCAACTACCCTTTGGCTGTTCCGCTGATAGTGTCGATGAATACGTGCGTATGTCAGAGTCAACAGCATCAGAATGCCTCCAAAGGCTTTGTCGTAGTATCGTAGACTGCTTTGCGAACGAGTATCTACGCAGTCCTATTATCTCTTATCTACAAAAGATACTGAATCGCAGCCGAAGTCTGGGGTTCCCTGGCATGGTGGGTAGTATTGACTGCTCTAAATGGCTTTGTAAAACTTTTGCCGTTGCTTGGCGTTGACAGTACCAAGGTCAACAAGGCAAACTCGGTTTGACCCTTGAGGCAATTGCAGATAATACTTTTTGGATATGGCATGCATTCTTTGGCACGCCGAAAAGCTCGAATGATATCAACGTACTTGAAACATCACCACTTTTGAAAAAGACTGCGAATGGCACTTATCCTCCTAAGGTTTCATATGTTCTCAACGGGAAAGCGCAAAGAGTGCCATACTATCTTCATGATGGTATTTATCCACCTACCGGATATTTATTGACACAGTTCAGGAGCCCATCTCCAAGAAGGAAAAGGTTCTCGCTGCCAGACAGGAAGGAAGAAGGAAAGACATTGAACGCGCTTCCGGAGCTCTACAGGGTAAATGGCATATTGTATGGCGACCATCACGATTTTGGAGGGTAGAGAGAATGAGATATGTGATGTATTGCTGCATCATTCTGCATAACATGATGATAGAGGAGGGTCTTACGGATGAAGAACCGGGCTGGACAGAGCCAGAAGCATTCGGTGGTCAAGAGGTTGTTCATATTGGTCATCCTGTTTGGTCTGGGAGCTTCTCGGACAATGTTATTGAAGGATCAATTGCGGCGTTCTGTCAGAAAGATGGTTTTCTGAAGCACAAAGAAAGGCAAAGAGCTTTAAAGGATGACGTTATGGAGCATCTATGGTCTTTGCACGGAGACTCATAAAGTGAATGACTCGCGCAAGAATTTATTGGGTGCATGCAGACGCCGCCCCAACTAAAACAAAAAGCCTTTCTCACAAGGACTTTTGGAACCTTTGAAGGTGAATACTGCAATCTGGGCCTAGTAACCGGCCCAGTAAATGTCTAGATTGCGGGATCTTCAGCAGCATCGACGGAGGTATTTTCAAGAGCCTTGGCTTGAGACTCTGAGCTGTCAGATTCCATACATTTCTTCTTCGCCTGTCGCTCCTTCGCGGCTTCTTCTTCTCTCAAACCGTCGACCACCCTATTCCGCGAAATGCGAAAGAATTCAAGAGCTTCAGGGCTAGTGTCTGCAATCACCGTAGATGACGCAATTTCGTTCTCTCTCTTGATCTCGTCCGCTCGTTTGCGCTGCAACACAAGCGCTTCCTTTGCGATATTCAATTTCGCGTCAACATGCTGTTTCTTAATGTAGTCTGCCTTGGCAGCCTTTCGCCCTTGCGGGCCCTCACTTTCAACAGAATCTGGTTGTGCTCCATGTTTCCTTTGCACCGCTTCTTCGTTGTTGGTTTCATTCAAGGCGCACTTGCTTTCTCCGGAACACGTTTCAGAATTATCTTTCTTGCTCGTTTCCTCTACTGAAAACTTTGGACTCGCAGTACTTCCCATGCATCCTTGAACTTGAATGGCTCCCCAATATCATCGTTTGGGGAGGTCATCTTCATGTTGTTGTAAAGTCCTGTTCTCATTTTGACCTTGTCTGTGTCGTTGTACCAAAAAGGATTACATCTGAGTACTTTATTGTAACATCCTGTTAACTGAGTACATTTTGTAATCATCAGCTTCACAAGATTGCGAATGTAATCATTAGAGCGATTTAGACGGTTTGCTGGCTTGAAGAAATTGTTGTGAAGTTTCGCTACACCATCAAAGAATAGCTTCTTCTCGCGCTCTGTGCCCATGATTGGGTCTTCGGAGGTTTTGATGTACGCTCTGGCAATCGCTGCATCTTCTCGTGGCGAAAAGCTGGGTCCACGAGTACCGTGTTTCTTTTGTTCCATTCTTTGACGAACTGTTTATTGACCTATGGATCATATCGTACCTATTATTGGGTCAGGCAGTGCATCGCGGGGTAGAGTGCTCAGGTATGTTTCCCAGGGTTGTGAGTGTTTCGGTTTATTGGCACCAAAAACCCAGATACAGAACCAGTCACTTTGACCCACGTAGGTGCTTATTTGCTTCTGGAAATTTGAACAGGTTCAGAAATCTAAAGCAGATCGCAAGCGTTTGGTTCGGAAATCTGAACCTGTTCAAAACTTTGCTCCTTTTTTGGCCCCGGTGGAGATGAGCACCGCAGCAATTAAGTTCTTTACTGTTTTGATTCGGCCGGTGGAGATGCTCTTAGTCCAAAAAAAGGTAACCATTTTGAACTGAAAATCTTATTTCTACTGTGAGAGACATAAGAATCAATTATCATTCGATGCGAACCAAAACATGTGGTTGTTAGTTCGCCGTGTGGTCATTCTTCTTATGTCTAGCGTACTAGAAATAAACATGTTTTACGCAATATTTCCGTAACTGCAGGCGTTTTTCAGTATTAATTGCTTCGTAAACTTTTTTCCCAATATTGGGCCAGTAGGTGCTGCTTAGAAAAGAAAATGCCCACAAAAAAATCAATCAGCTACTAATGGCTTAATACATTGCAATTCATTATAATTTACCGTTGCACTTCCAGTGACTTGGTTTTATGTTAATCCAACTAGACAGAAAACTTTATACGTACGAAAACATTAATAAAACTGTAGTATAGCTCGGTCGGATCAACGGGGGCGCTACAAGACCAAGTGGTGACGTCACGGGCTTTCGGGTACGTGTTTCTACTGTACCACGTGGGACGCTAAGCGCAGGCTTAGCAAGGACTAATTAGTTTATTTTCATTAATTTAGAATTAATATTTACTAGGTAGTGTAGATATGTGGCCGGGGTGGTGCACCATAAATGCACCTCCCGGTGGCCCACGTGGCACTAGGCCCGTGAGACCGGAGTGGCGCTCGAGTGTACTAAACCCCCGAGACGCCGACCTCCCACACCAAGTGGTAAAGTCAAGCACCAACTAGGCTCATTCGACACCAGTTCGGTTCTACAGTCACCAATTGGTAAGTCTAGCGGTCCTCTATTAGTTTTGCTGGCCTCGAGGGTGATACGTGCCTGCCGCACACCAGTGCAGGCGTATTTACCACTTGGTCACCGTGCTCTACAGGCAACAGCGGGTGCTGCCGACCTATTAAATGTCAGGCGTTTCATTCCTCCGCAGGGTCGAGCCCACGCAGGACTCCCCACTCACAGCTCGCACCGATGGGTTATACCACATACTTTGGTCTCCCGACTTAGAATTTGTGGAAAACCAAGTGGTTTTGGAAAGGGAGGATTTGGAAGTCACGAGATACCCGAGTGGTTTGGTTCCCGTTGCCGAAGCAATTTGCTCCGACACCAGTTACCTAAATGGAGAAACGGGGCGTGCGTCACTCGAAAAGGGCGCCGAGCGCTCCACCAAGTGGCCACCCCGTACGGAAATCAGTGTCCTACCCGGTGTTGGATAACCCGGAGAACCTGATTCGGAAGGAACGCCCACCGAGGTGAAAGAAGGTAGACCGAGAGGCTGGGGGCCCCTCGACCCTTCCCCGGGCTGACCAAGTAAACGGAGGAGCAGGCTCTGCAACGGAGGAGCCTGCTCCTGTAACAACCCCAGTGGTAGACCAAATGGAGGTGCCAGTCGGGCCGCGACTGGACCTGGACGAGGTCACCCGAGTGGTAGTTGATCGAACCTCCCAGAAGGTCCTCGACAAGGTACCCGTGGTGATGTTACAGTACCTAGAGAACGAGGTACGAGGACACATCGACCGATTGGTTATGCTGGCTCTGCAGCAGCAGGGGGCTAAGCTTCAACCTGAGATGATGGCCCAGGCCGCCCTCATGAAGCATGCTCCCTTGCCAGCTGTAGATGCCACGAAACCACTTGGTACTCTCCATCCTACCCTTCCTACACAACCGATTGGTGAAGGATTTATTGACCGCATGGGGAAAGGGGCAGAGCCTCCTGGCATGGAGGGCCCGAGGTACGTATACTTCCCCCAACCCACTGGTGTAGCTCTGTCAGGACCAAATGGTGAAGACCCTGACGGAGATTCGTCGAGCTCAGGAGACGAGCGTCGACGTAAACCAAATGGTAAGAAGAAGAAAAAAAAAGGGGAAAGAGAAGGAGTCGCCGGTTGGACTCGGACTCTTCGTCCTCAGGCACCGATTCGCATTCGTCAGGAGACGACGACCGTAAAGGTTCACGAGGCAAGAGGAAGGACTCTCGCCAGAAGAAAGGAAAGAATGCCCGCAAGGGTAAGACCGAAAGGTATAATGATTCGGACACAACTTCCGACGAATAGACTGACCTAGAGGTGCTTACACCGCTTAACGACTTATTCACCAAAGCGGTTGACTATCGTACCTATAGGTTGGAGAACAGGCAGGCTGTGTATACCAAAGAAGTAGCTCAGAAGATAACGAAGCATCATAGGAAGCTTTCGCTTCCAACCGGGTGAGACTCGCTTTAGCGGGGATGACCATATGGCGATCATTGATTTCCTTCAAAGGTTCAAGATCGCTTGTGACCAGAATGGATTTTCAGAGGCAGCAGCCATGCGGTTGTTTCAATTCTACCTAACTGGTCAAGCTGGAGCGTTGCTCCATAGCCGCCTCCAAGGAAACACCATGGCGGTGGACGAAGACGAAACGGAAATGTTGACGACATACCCACAATTGGTTAACTTTCTACTGGAAACCTAAGCGACCGATGAGGTAATTCAGGAGGCGTACTCAGAGATGCTTGCGTACCGCCAGCGCGCGGGACAAACCGAATTGGAATTCGCTCGCTCCCTGTGGGCATTAGCCTCCCGCTGTGGGAGTATCTTTACTACCAAGAGGTTGAAATCGATGTACGTCGACAACGAGGCGAAATCTATCCGATCACAGGTAGGTAAATACCTAGCCACCAACCGCACGGTTGACTACAACGCACTTGCCTGACATGCACAGGGGCTAGGTGACACCGTCCGGTCAGGCGCCAGGAAAGACTCCGCACCACTTGGCAAACCATCGAAGGAGAAAGGAAAAACCAGGCAGTCAGTGTTTGACGTAGAGGAAGAGGAGACCACTACGGATGAGGCATCCACACAGTACGCCTCCCAGGGTCACACAGTCTACTTGGTGCATGCACAACCGACAACTAGATCGCACGGTAACACCTCTTGGTCCAGCTCGCTATCCAGCGAGCCACCCTCGAGGCAAACCTCAGCTCCACCATCACAGGTATCCGTACCGGTCAGTCCGGCTCTAGCGGTGCCATTCAACCAATATGTTGATAGAGGACCACCCCCGCAGCAACGGAGTGTAGCACCGACTGGAGGTCGTCCCCCATCACGCGCGCCGTCGCTCGCGATAAAGGACCCCACAACCGGTAATCTCCTATGTTGGTTCTGTTTATCCCCTCACCACTTGGCAACAGCGTGCCCGAGTGTAGCTCCGCAGAACAGGAACGCTCTCCTGACTGATAGCCAGCAGAACCACCAGGATATATTTGGGCCTACAGCGCGGAGCACAGGCACGGGACACGCAAATGCGCGCCCCAATGCAGCCACACCTCATCAGGTACACATCATTACGGAGCAGGACCAAACGGAGTCTGCCCCGCAGGCGGAAAACGCCGAACAGTTGGGATAGGGGCTCCCCCAACTGTCCGAATGTAGAAGGCCTTCCAGAACCAAGTGGTGCAAGTATGGACAATTACCCATTGGTTACAGAAGAAGAGAGCCTCATGGATGGCACCGAACCCATATGCTTCCTCACGCATAGTAACTATAAGGTAAACGTCAGCCTCGGGTTTACTTCTAATCACTTGGTACCATGCGTCACTGTCCTGGACACCAGGGCAGGACCTAATCTGGTGAATGCCAAACTACTAACTAACAGACAACTTAATAAGCTTCAGCCATGTACATTAACTAACCCTCTGGTTGACGCCAATAACAGACCATTAACCGTCATGGGCGCGCTTACCATAATGGTATTGATTGACACCATGAAGTTCCGAGTCCGTTTCATAGTCGTAAATCAACTGGCAACAGACTGTATCCTCGGGACGACCTTTATAGACCAGCACGTCAGAGCGATTTTCCTACGCTCTAAGACGGTGCAGTTCCACAATGGTCCTCGTATCGCCATCGTTGGTAACCACAAGGGTGCCTCTCCCACGGGGAAAAGCATTCGCCACCAACCCGTTCCGGAAAATACAGTCTCCAACAAGGTGCGACTGGCAAAAGCGGTAACGATACCGCCTATGAACCACTTGGTAGTGAAAGTGACATGCCAACAACCTGGTTCGTTATCTAGTCAGAACTACTCAGGGTTGGCCGAACGACATATGACCTTAATGGCAAATGGTATAGTCGATAACATACCAACAAAACCGTTTCAGGTCTACCTCAGTAACTTCAGCAACCGCCCGGTTAAGTTGCCAAAGCACACCGTAACTGGTCTGGCATCACTGGCTGCTCGTACGATCTTTACGATCAAACCGCAATGGTCCCACGAGGTCGTGGAGTGTAAGAAGGGGGGAGGCAGTGCCAATTCGCCGCAAACAGACCATATGGTGCAGCGACTAGCTGAGCAAGAAGATCCGAAACTGGAGCTCGACCCAGTGACCAATTGGAAAACGGAAGTAAATATAGGACTTGAAGGGGAAGAGCTCAGAGCTCGGATCCTCGGACTCTTGGAGCCATTCAGTGCCATGTGGTCTGGTAAACTGGGAGCCATTAAGGCCACCCAGCATAGGATTGACCTCAAACCAGACTCCCGTCCCATTCACCAACAGCCATACCGCGCGGGACATAAGCCCCGTGAGGTAGAGCTGGAGGAGGTGGAACGGATGCTCCGCGAGGGGGTTGCAGAGCCAGCAAACTCGGAATGGGCTAGTCCCGTAGTGCTAGTCCAAAAACGAGGAGAGACCCGTATGAGGTTCTATATTGACTACAGAAAGCTCAACGCCGTAACGGTGAGGGACTCATACCCCATCCCGAGGATGGACGAATGCATCCACTCCCTAATAGATGCGAACATATTCACCACACTGGACGCGAACTGCGGCTACTGGCAGATCGAAATACCAGAGGGTGATCGTGATAAGACTGCGTTTACATGCCATGCAGGCCTGTATCGCTTCTTACGTATGCCCTTCGGTTTGCAAAACGCCCCAGCTACCTTCCGAAGAGCATTAGACATCATACTGTCTAAGGTGAAGTGGACAACCGCATTGGTATACATAGATGACGTAGTCATCTACTCGCGATCCATTGAGGAATACTTCTCACACGTCCAAGTGGTATTGCGGTTGCTACAGGAGGCAGGCTTGACACTCAAACTCCGAGAGCGTATGTTCTTCAACCAAGAGGTAGAGTACCTAGGGCATACAATTAGCCCCGGGAAACTCAAAGTGACCAAACGGAATATCCCAGCGGTACAGGAAGCGAAGCTCCCTACGTCGCAGACGGACATACGATCCTTTATAGGTCTATGTAACGTCTATCGGCGGTTCATTAAGGGTTTTGCAAAGATAGCTGCACCCCTGAACCGGAGGTTGCAGAAGGGGCAACCCACACACTTCGACCACTTGGAAGAAGACGAGTTAGAGGCTTTCCACACACTGAAAACAGCGCTTTTCTCCCCACCGGTACTGGCACTGCCCAAAACGGGACTCCCGTATACGCTGGACACAGACGCGTCGGACGCCCAAATAGGTTGCTGCCTCATGCAGGAACAGGAAGATGGCAAGCTCGCACCAATTGGGTACTGGAGTAGAGCTCTGAACCAAGCAGAGCAGAACTATACCGTAACGGAGAAAGAATGCTTAGCGGTTGTTTGGAGTATGCTCATGCTACGTCCTTACCTATATGGTGTGCGCTTCACGCTTCGAACGGATCATGACTCCTTGAGGTGGATACTAGGGTTAGCGGACGCACTGGGTCGTATGGCCCGATGGTGCCTAAGACTCACGGAGTTG
The DNA here is from genome assembly GCA_022539475.1 of Gracilaria domingensis. NCBI lineage: Eukaryota > Rhodophyta > Florideophyceae > Gracilariales > Gracilariaceae > Gracilaria > Gracilaria domingensis. Next base: position 151,853 of record VCMS01000072.1, read on the forward strand.
ACTACGATGTGCAGTACCGCCCCGGGGTCAAGCACCGAGTGGCGGATGCAATGTCCCGGTTGAATACCGAAGGATTGGACATTGACCCAGTGGACGACGACATTCCATGTTTTACAATAAAATCAGCGAACCACGAGGTCAAGGAAGTTCTGGAGGGATACTGGCATGATGACAGTGCGTACCAAGTGGTAGTGGAGACTCTCCTCCCTGTGGAAGAAGGAGAACACGCTCCAATCACCCGTGAGGAATTCCTACGCGAACAATCGGCAGATAGGTTGTGCAAAACGCGCGCTGACGTAATAAGAAAGAAGGATTCTCAGTTTGACGTCGACCACAATGGGTACCTCATCAGACGCTCACCTTTAGACGGAGCTCTCCAGAAGGTCGTACCTGAGTCATTAAGACAAAGGGTGTTGTATTTGTCACACAACCCAAGGCTTTCGGGACACCCTGGAGCCACAAGGTTGTATTATACCCTTCGGAGGCAATTCTACTGGCCGCACATGGCTAACGACGTATATACCTATGTGGTTCAGTGTAATTCGTGCATTAAGACCTGAGGTGGTGTGAGGAAGCACAGGAAGTACCTGAAGCTATTCCCGGCGGCGGGGCCGCTGGAATTCGTCGCGATCGACATACCGGGGCCCCTGCCAAAGACCTCGGAGGGTTTTCGCTTTGTAGTAGTCATAACCGATAGGTTAACGAAGCTCACCAGGGCCATACCCCTGAAGAACCAAACGGCAACGACACAGGCGACAGCCTTCTTGGAGGACTTGGTCTACCCATACGGTGCTCCTATATACCTACTGACCGATAATGGTTCGAACTTAGCTTCCAAGTTCTTTGAGGCGGTTTGCACCATGCTAGGGGTCAAACACTACTTCACCACGGCCTATCATCCGCAAACAAACGGCCAAGTGGAACGGTTCAATAAGACCCTAGTGGCACGCCTACGGCACTATGTCGAAGAGCACCAAACCACATGGTCAGAATACGTGCAACCATTGACATATGCGTACAACCTCCACGTCCACAGGGTCCCCCAAACAACCCCGTTTGACCTGGTACTTTCACGAACACCACACGGCATTATCGTCCAGCTCGGACCCGACCGCTTGGAAGCGGCAGGGACACTCACAACTGCGAAGGTGAAGCGAAACATACTCCGGAAGTTACGCGCCGCTTTGGCTGCTGCCAAAGTCAAAATGACAGCAGCTCAAGAACGGTGTAAAGCAGATTATGACCGAACGGTGAGCAGAGTAACCAAAGTGGTAGCGGGAGACATGGTCTTCATCGACGTACCACCAAAAGGTAAGCGACCGACCCCAGCGGAAATGGAGGAAGACATTCGCATTGAGGAGGATATCAATTCCAAACTACTACCCAAGTCGACGGGACCATATGAGGTGATTTGCTTCGATGAGCATACCGCTACGGTCATAATGGATGGCTTGGAGAACACCGTCTCCATCAACAGGATTGCCAAGGCCGCACAAATGACGGCACCGCATACACAACCAATAGGTGAGCCAACTCAGAGGGAAAGGCAAAGGGACCAAACGTCTTCCATAGCCCCTCCTCCGACGAGTCGGGCGAGCGATCAACCTTCCACCAGGGCCGTAACGGCTGACCCGACGACCCAAGAGGCACAGGAGATCGAGCCACTGCGAGACCAACAGGTCACGCCACCCACGGAGAGCCACGCCCCCCACGACCAAACGGAAGAGTCACACCCTCAAGTAGACACTCAGGAGTGTGTTATTAACACCATTGTAGGTCACGAACTCACCACAAATGGTATCCGCTACAGGGTAAGATGGTACGGATGGTCGTCAGAGTACGACTCTATGGAACCACCAGGTCATATCCCTAACAATTTCATCATCCGATACTGGCGCAAACAGGGGCGAACGCCCCCACCAACTGGTACTGCTTCGCGTGGTACGCGTCGCTAAGGAGAGGGGGGTTTGTTTAAGCCTTTGAACGCCAAACGCCACATGAAATGATAACTAGCCTAACAGGAAAAGGGAACCAGATCATAACGCACAACGCAAGACACTTTATTAGTCAAAGACGGGCCCACAAGCGATAACCACTGGGTAACCGAGGAGGCCTTGGAAGACCCACGGCCACGTCAGCGTCCACGACTGGTTCCACGACCGCGACCACGTCCACGGGAGGTCCAACGTGACGAAGCGGAACCCCCACGGCCAGGGGACACGGACATAGGTCCGGCGGAGCTTCCGGCCCCGCCGCTAGCCGCGCTCGCTGGCGCACCACCACTTGGTAATGAAGCAGAAGCAGCAGGCTCCGCGGGGTTACCGCTGCTAACTACCGGCAAGGTGTTCGCAGGACCAGTAGGTGGATGGAAGGAAGGCGGCAAGCTAGCCGGAGGAATACCACTAGAGGCCGGTTTAGGAGCAAGACCGCTGGACGGCCCTGCACCAGGGGCCAGACCAGGAGGCGCTCCAACTTCCGAAGGTCCAGAACCAGCACCTGTCATCGGAGCGCTGGACGACGACGGAAGCGGACCCGAACGGAAACCAGTTTGGAAACCACTTGGTGCTCCCGCCCCAGTACTTGCTGGAGGAAGAGGAACGTTATGAGGACCAAGCAGTGTATGAAAGGGTGCGGAAGGATTGGCACCAGGAGGTCCACCAGGCGGTTGAAACGTACCAAGGCCACCAAAGCCTACCATCGGGGTCGCAGGCTGCTGCGACGCAGGAGCGTACGGGTTGAAACCTTTCCCAGGGGGTCGATGTAGCGGCGCGTGACCTTCCACGAGATCGCTCAACTGACCAACATAGGCTGTCATCTCACGGTAGAGATTGCGCTGAAAGTAGTCGCGGAACTGCCGCAGCTCGCTAGTGCGCCGCTTGTGGTGAGCGACTACCGGGAGCAAGTTGGTGAGAGTATTCACAGCGGTGAGGATGTCATTTGGACCAAGAGGGTTGAAGTGCACCATCGAGGCGTGGTTGAGACGAGCCAGGGCGCTTCGTATCGCGCCACTATCACCACCAGGGGGTACCGGGTTCACCGGAAGCGACTGGAAACCAATCCGAAGAGGCCCCTGGGAGGCCCGTCCGGGAGGATGAGCAGCTGCCTGAGGGTCTGCTGGACCACTTGGGACAGGCACAGCACGCTAGTCAGAGGAGTGGCTTGTACGGGCGCCGACGGAGGCAACGCGGGGGACTCATAGTTCTCGGCAGCCACCATCACGGTATCTTCATTACCAAATGGGTCTTCGCCAGCCATGTGCTGCTATTGGAGAGCCACGATGCTATGAACCTCCGGGTCGTAGACATCCCAACCATGTTCAGGCCCCCAACTGTGGTTACTGACCGCCTTAAGGGAGCTTTCCAACTACTTCGCTGTATATTTGGTGCCCCCAACGATCTTGGAGAGCCCTATGGCACGAATGTGGCCGACCACATCATTGGGAATGTTGAAGATGCGACCAACTGGTTGAGTTCCGCTGATCCCAACAGACTTGTCAGGGCAGCGCGTGTCCCAAGTCACACCTTCCACGGACGCCTGAAGGGCGAGGATAGCCACCATAACGGCCCACTCGCTGCGCGCGACCGACCAAAAGACATATGCGTTGTTCCTCTCGAGGGAGGTGCTACTACCAAAGAACCCAAGTACCGGCGGGGTCGGCACTTCCAGCCACTGACATACTTCAAAGTGGTCCCACCAAGAAGGTCGATTGACATACCATGCCCGGCGGTTCTGGTCGCTCTGTGACGAATACTCAACGTTGTGGAACAGAAACATTGTCCGCGTACGGTTGTTACGGTGACGAACACGGCTCTTTGCCATCGCGTCGGTCGCCCACCTCCCATGGTGAGTCCAATAATTGGTATCTAAAGGGCGCTCAAACGCGACGTACTCCAGATCGATCTCGAGGTGTGTAGCAGGTTCGTCCAAGAGGTGAAGGATATCTATCAAACGGCGGAAGTAGTAGACCTCCCCATCGCAGCGGATGAAGGGGAGATCCGACGGTATGGCCACGGGGATGTAGTATCGGAACTTCGTGTGCCGCTGTCGCGCGTGGAAACACTGTTGTCGACCGACCCGGCTCTGTTTCCCGCCCTAGCGCGGTGGAGGCGGCGCCATAGGCCCCGCTTTCAACCGTCGACAATCCCAACGGGCAATCGTAGTATACTGCGTGAGACCCATGTGGCGGAACCGCAAGGGGCAGAAGGAGGAACTGATGTAGAAAGGCCAGTTCCCCAGAGCGACCAATTCGGCAGAGATATCGGCAAAGCGTGCACCATAGTGGGCATGCGGCTGCCCGTTCTATCTGTTAAAGTCATGAAGATTCCGCTGTTGAGCTTTCACCGTACCGGTGACCGCAAGAGGATTGACGTTGCTCGGACCGGCGAAGGCCGCAAAAGGATCATACCCACCGCGACCGTACGGGTCTTGACGAGAGCGTGTACTCGACCGCGTGCTAGGCTTGGAGATGCCCCCGCCACGGCCGCGCGCTACCCCAGGGGTCTTGTCGGAAATTCTCGACCGGACGACAGCGGTTTCGCGGACCGAGCGGTTGGCCTCCAGTGAGGGGGAAACTTCAGAAGCAGAATATCTCTTTATAGGGTCGTAGTACGGCTCCTCCATTACCAATTGGTTGGCCACCACAGAAGCCTGAGCGCCCGATGGAACGGACACGGGTGTACCGGCCTGGGACGGCAGACAAAGCTGCGAAGAATCAACCACGTGGTAACTCGATTGAAACGGCGCTGTCTCACCCCCGTGGTCTGCCACATTGGGAGGGGCGGGAGCGACACTCTCTTCAGCACCGCCTTCACGGCATTCGAACGTCATTGACCACCCCGTTGGGGAAGCTGGTCGATCACCCATGAGGTATGAAAGGCGCGAGGTGGAGCGGGAGCGTGCCACGGAGGATACCAACCGCGAAGGAGAAACCGGAGCGAAGGTAAGACAGACAGTAGAAAACGAGAACACCACCAATTGGACGACCAAACGAGACTTGAAGGGCCACGGAGAAAGGGCAAGCCGCTCGAGTGAGCTGACACACAGTGAGAAGGACCAGATTGGTGCGCCGATTAAGCGGGTTCCGTGAACAAGAGAGGCCACAACCACCCCAGAAGGAGCCCCAGGGACGAAAGAGGACCAAGCTGGTAACGAAGGATAGGAACCATACCACGAGGGAGCGGCGTGCCGATCGGTTGACAACTGCGAACCCCACCGACGGGAAGCACGAGACCAAATGGTAAGCCGGTACTAAGCCGTCCAGGGAGAGGACGGATAGGCGGAAGTGAGACGAGGGGCTCCTCCGGTAGGAGCCAAAGGGGTGAAAACAACCACGTGGTACCGCGCACGACAGGATCAGCCTGAATGATCGCGTTCCGCGGTTTCTCGTTCCAATACCACAAGGAAGGTAAGGGACGATCGCACATACCGCACGGGGGGGCACTGCAACGCGAGTAATGGCGCTACAGTGCATGTTGCGGACCAAATCAAACGCCGCGCCACCTTCGCGTCATCGCGAGACGCGCCGTGTGCCAGGCGACGTGCACCAACGACCCTTTGGTGAAAAGGCGGCAAACGCCGTGAGGGTTCCACAGCCACGGTGCGTGCCTGTCGGTAGGAAGGGGGTCTGTAGTATAGCTCGATCGGATCAACGAGGGCGCTACAAGACCAAGTGGTGACGTCACGGGCTTCCGCGTACGTGTGTTTACTGTACCACGTGGGACGCTAAGCGCAGGCCTGGCAAGGACTAATTAGTTTATTTTCATTAATTTAGAATTAATACTTACTAGGTAGTGTAGATATGTGGCCGGGGTGGTGCACCATAAATGCACCTCCCGGTGGCCCACGTGGCACTAGGCTCGTGAGAGCCGGAGGGGCGCTCGAGTGTACTAAACCCCCGAGACGCCGACCTCCCACACCAAGTGGTAAAGTCAAGCACCAACTAGGCTCATTCGACACCAGTTCGGTTCCAAAATCACCACTTGGTAAGTCTAGCAGTCCTCTATTAGTTTTGCTGGCCTCGAGAGTGATACGTGCCTGCCGCACACCAGTGCAGGCGTATTTACCACTTGGTCACCGTGCACTATAGGCAACGGCGGGAGCTGCCGACCTATTAGGTGTCACGCGTTTCATTTCTCCACAGGGTCGAGCACACGCAGGGCTCCCCACTCACAGCTCGCACCTATCGGTTATACCACAAAAACGTTGTTACAATTCATTGATATTGGGTGAGAAATCCATCTCAATAACGTACTTTGATAGATAACGCGCGATTTAATACCTTTAAAGTTTCAAACGTGTTCTTCAAAGTAAATAAATGTAGAGTTCAACCTTAAATTTCAAACCTTAAATTAAGTTTACATACCTTTCAAAGCAATACGTAATTTTGTACGTACTATAATTCTTGTCAAGCAGAAACTGGAATGGCACAAATATGACTTTCTTCTGAGCACGCAGGTTAATGCTTTCTAAGTAGTTCTGTTTAACTGTTTTCATACTAATAGATATTATTATCGTATTTTGATTGCTCTGCTAATAATATTAACCAAAATATATTTTCAAAGATATATTGACTATAAGCGATGCCTTCGAGCACTCCAAAAACGTGCAAAAACTATTCCAATTTTCTGGAATAGCACCTATTGAAACTGGAATAAGTGCTCCTCGAGTGCATAATTTAAGAATTTTTGCATTGCTGTGCACTTGGTCGGTGTAAAATGAAACGGTTTTTCTTATGCACTACGTTGATGCACAATCGGTGAGTCCAAGAATTCCTATTTTTCAAAATATGACAAAGGCAGTATCCTGCGAGCTGGCAAGACACAACCGAAGCGGTTACACACTTTTTGTGCGTAAATGTAGTGCAAAACCCGACAACGAAAGAAAGAGTCGAAACGTTCGAATTCTTGCTCTCTGTGGCAGTAGACACAGCTGATGAGTCTCAGTACACGCAAAATCGCAGGCGAAAGATCGTCCGTGCTTTAACATACAGCTCGGAGTGTGGTGCAAGCCCGGAAACGGGAAACACGCACAGGACGCTCGAGATTCTGCTCCCTGTTGGGATGGAAGCTCGGCTGCAGAGCCTCTGTTGCCACTGAGTATCTGGGTGTAAAGCCAGTAGTGGGCTGAGGTAGAACCTACAGAGGTGAAATAAAGAAGCCAGAAAGGTAGGAAAGACCCAGAAAGAATGGAGGAAAAGGTAGTGAAACTCGAGAGAGTGGACTGTAGACTCCAAGAGGAGGCGTAGCCCGAAAAGGGAAAGGGAAAGAAAGATCCAGAAAAAGGGAGTCGAGGGCCGTGCGCAAGCAGGCAACAGGCCCGAAAGACAGGGAAAAACGAAAGAGAAACGACAAAAGAACCCAATACTGGGGCGGAAATCTGTCCTGCACTCAGGAATAAGAAACAAACAAAAGGTCAACCCTCACTGGGTATTCAGAGATCCTAAGGCTTCCCAAGGGGAGTTTGCGCACTGATACCACTTGTGGTGACCCTCCGTGTGGAGTTGTGCACCGGCAAGGGCAGCGACGACAAGGGCCAACACTCAAGAGATAAGTCTCAAGTGTTCCCACTTCAGAGTGGCAGTTCTCGAAGCGAGACTTGGTTGACTTTACTAAGCGCTTGCGACGGCGAGGTCGCGCTCACCTAAGTAGGTCTAACTACACATTAAACTAACAATATTAATTAAAGTAGTGCACACGTCATGAGGTCCATACACGTGGATCACCCACTGTCAGGGTACCTCATAGTACAATGCACCCATGCATACTACACACATCCCGCGTGTTCCACACCAGGCAATGGTGTCAAAACCCAGTCCACCTAAGAAAGGTCAGGTAGAACAAGCGTTCATTCCTCCCATAAAGGGATCATATCCATGACTCACCCACACCTTCATCACCCAGGTACGGATCCTTAAAGAAGTTGACAAAACCAAGAGACCCCAAAGGGTTTGCTCCACACGGAGGTTGACGAGCAAAACGCTGGGTGAAAATTCGGAATCGGTGACCACATTGGCGATCGGCAATGTTAGACATTGAGATTCTAGTCCAAAAAGGGAAGAAAAGAAAAACAAGAAAAAACTCTTGGCATAGCGTGCGGTGAGCATCAACAGACTCCGCAGCGAGAGACGATAACGAGTATAAAGCCCACGTGGCAACGATCTCTATACAGAATTGGTATATTTATGGTTTGTGGTTAAGCAAATTTGCTTTGCAAATATCTGCAAGTAGAAGGGTGTACGAAGAATAAGCCCGAAGGAAAAAGCCACAATTAGTCAGAAATGCCTGAATCATCTCAAAGGATGAGGCGAGTCAGTGCGTACTCGGTGATCCTTCTGAGGGCGTTTTGCCCTTCGCGCATGCGGACGTAGTTCAGACCCGAACTCAGTTACCCTATACTAAAAGTGGAGGGGACGGGGAGGTGACCTCTTCTACCGTAAACGATAAATTAGTTGAACTAAATTAAATAATCTAATGCACACCTTATCAGGTTCACACACGTAGTGTACCTGACGACCCACGGCAGCGGCCTGTAAAATGTCCGGAAAATATTCCATAACCTGTATGAACACACCCATTCATGCACATCCGTACACACCAGCAGTAATACTCCTTGCCACGTCATGGCCGACCCCGTGGGGGTGCCATACCTCAATACTGCGAAAACATCCCATCCATGGGCCAATATTCATATATTCCGAGTACCCGGAATCGCTCCTACTAAGAGGTTTATGAGTACAATCTCCCCGTATCGGGCGAGCACGTTTTGCTCTACAGTAACCAACGCCTGATGTTTTGGCCGCATTCATCAGAAGCGAGAAATCTGCCACTGGCCATCTTTGCGCCAGGATGCACCCACTGGTTCTCTCTCATGTACAAAACCAAAAGAACTCGGGCCGAATACTGCGAACTACAACAAAACCTAAATCTTATGTGACACACTTCGAACCTGGTAAACACTGAAGCGGAACAAGAATACTTATTGCACGCAGATGACGATGAAAATTGAGGTGTTATGGACAAAACTGAACCTCCGGAACCTCCTTCTTCTGAGACCCAGCGAGTCGCTGAGCCAACCTTGGAGGTACCAAGTTCTTAACAATCTCGTCTAATTGCTCAGTCGCAGCCTGTACTAGAGCCTCAATATGAAGACGAAATTTAACCAGCACTACCGAAGAAGAGGAAGAAGAAAAGCACCACCAACACGTTTAATTACAGCCTCCATGACATAAATGTTCTTCTCGACATTGTAGAAGAGCATGAACGAACAGGAAAGAATGGTTGGGCATTAATACATCTCGAATAAAATCGGTACGCACAAGAAAATCGTAGAACAAGGGGACGACCAGGTGCTGTGAAGAAGAAATATGATATGCTGCAGTATTGTCAGAAGCGCGCAGAGGGCCCTACCTGACCGGACTACGTTCGTCACCCAACGAATATACAAAAGAAGATTCTGTCAAAGATGGTTTATCTTACATACAACTCCAAACTAAGCCACCACATAGGTCTTGCTGCGAAAGAGATATTACGCCCCGCTGGAACTTCTAAGCAACAAAAGGCTTGTACACTTGGACAACAAACAAATGGCAATAACCGTGCGAATGATGCAACTCAGACTTTGCGGGGGCGCCAGACGAACAGAACCCCTTATATTTCTCCAGCGGCGCTGCATGAAATCATGCTGAACGATAGCGTGAAAGAATTGGCAAACAATGTGAAGGAAATGGCACAATTGCAGATTCGCCGTGAGAAACAGATATTAGATGAAGAAGATAGAGATATCGATTCGTTGGTGAGAGAAATAGTGGAGCGTAGCCACTATAGTTTCCAAGGAGTGGTGGCTCCGATGATTGAGGAAAGGATGAAGTGCGTACTTGAAAACCGGAAAGACTGACTGACTGCAGCATTGCCTTGGGCGGCTTGCCTTCACTTTGACAGCGACGTTGCACGGGAAATGTTGGAAACATTGGTAGACTCAGTGACTGCTCTGCAACATGCCCTCGCGCAGCATCTGCTCCGAATGTTCCGTGAGCGCGTGCGCGGATTGGTGGCGCATTTGTCTCCACGCTGGTGGACGCCTAGCTGTACAGCTGCAGCGCGCGCGCGGACCACACTGCGGCAGAGGCGGTGTCCAGCTGTGAGGTGCTCAGCGCGACGTATCGCCCAGCGGCTCGCAGCGCGGCGGCAACGTACGGCGGCAGCAGATGCGCCTAGCGATGCGACTCTAGGACCAGCGACGATGTGCGCGCGCCGCCGCGCTCTATTTGGACGAGACTCTGCTGTTCGCCGACAACCCGCCCTGGATGACGTGCCACCCCGCGCGCGCCGACCGGCGCGTCAGGCTGGTCAGCGCGTGGTGGCGCGTTACGATGCGCTACGCCAGGTGCATTGCGCGCGCGCGGGCATAGTGCACCGGCTGGACAAGGGCACCTTTGGGATCATGATCGTCGCCAAGACGCGAGGCGCACACAAGCGCCTGTCGGTGCTGTTCGCCGCGCGGCTGGTCCACAAGGATTGGACGGCGCTCACCGTCCACGACCCATACTTGCCGGGCTGCATTTACACTACCATCGAGCAGACAATCTGCTGCCACCCCGAGGACCGCATGCGTATAGCGATTGTGCGGCGCGAGCGCGGTGGCTGCCGCGTACAGAACGTGGTGCAGACGGTACCGCACGCACCAGACCCGCTTAAATCTGCGCCACAACCTCACGGCCGCCGTGTTTTGCGACGAGCGTCACGGCCGGCGCGACGTCAACGCGCGCTTCGCATTGCTCGCCGCGCGATCCATGCTGCACGCCTGCTACTTGCAGCTGATGCACCCCTTCTCCAAGCAGCCGCTCGCCGTCACCGCATCTCTGCAACATGCCCACATGCTCGGCGTCATCAGCGAGCCCATCGATGCCGCTCTCAATCTGCACGCGCTGCTCGCCACGGCGCCCCTGCCGGGCTCCGCATACGCACGGTGATGGGTGGTCGCGCAGCCGCACCATGGCCGCCAGCTGCGGTCTCTGCGACATCGTGGCCAGAGCGGGTGATAGCACCGCCGCGCGCTCCCCGCACCCGCACCCACCCCCGCCGCTGCAGTCGCGGCGCACGTTGCAGCCAATGCAGATATTTTGCGCACATGGGCGTAGCACGGCGCGCGCGCTGCTTTGGCACGCTCCCGCGCTTATATTTGCGCTATGCGCGCGACCGGCTGCTGAAATAAATAAGTGCACGTCAAATCTCTTACACACGTGACCGCGCCTCGTTGCCGCCGCCCCAACCGCTACGAATCTCGCGTCTGCGACCGCGTCCGGCGCGCGGCATACAGCCTGCGTCGTTTGGCCTTCATCCCCGCCCTCACCCCCACCCCCTATCCCTCTGTCGCCTCCGTCGCCGCCCGCGCGTTGCGCCACCTCCCTGCGCCTCCTTCATGGCAGCCGCGGCGCGACGCGGACGTGCTGAATTTCAAGCTGTAAAACTTCCACCTCATCGCCGCTACGCCCATGCCGCTGGCATTCAGCTGTCCTATTTTGCTCTCCACCAACACGCGTCGCATCTTAGCCGTCGAATTTCTCGTCGTGCGCCGCGAGGCCGCCGCCGCCGTCACCGCACAGCCGCGTAAGAGCGCTCGCGTGCCGCAGACCACGTACCACGTATCACCTCCGCCTTCGCCTCCATTGACTCCCACGCCGCTCAGCCGCATCTCGCAACTGCACGGCTTGCAGCCGCCGCCACGACCGCCGGAGTAGTACCCACCGCTGCGCGGGTCGTCGGCATAGTCGCGCGTCTCCATGGCACCGGCGCTCCTCAACTACGCGCCACGGCTTCCCGCTCGCGCGTGCCTCCCCGACGCCGCCATGCCACCAGCGCCCTTCGCGTGTGCGCTGCGCGGCGCGCCTGCGCCGCGCAGAGTGCAATTCGCTGTGGTGGGCTCGCACCGCCAGTCACGACGCCATCAGTTCTGTGCCTCGCGACCTGATTATGGGCATTGAGCGCATCACCTCGGAGCACTTTCTACCGTGAGCATCTTGCGCCGCTTTCCAGCGCAGCGTCTCACGTCGTGAGCCACAACCGCAGCCACCGCCGCAGCCGCCGCCCTACCATCCAGGCTGCCTCGGTCGGCGTCGCAGCAGCTATAGCTGCTGCATTGGGCGTAGTCAGGGGCCGCCGCAGCGCATCTGGGCTTGGTCGAGGCCGTGCAGCCTCTCTCGCACCGGCTGGGCATGGGCGCCAGCTCAGAGATGCGCCTGGGTGAGGCTGTGCATCACACCGCCGTCAACGGCGCCATGAAGATGGTGCCAAAGCAAGCGTTCAACCTCTTCTGCTTGTATACGCGCGACTGCCGCGAGCTGCTCGCCTTTCGCCGCATCCGCTCCCATCCGAACCTCGTGCAGTGCCACCCCATTTACGAGGAGGAACGCCTCGTGTACATTGTCATGGAGCTGCTCACGGGAAGCCCGTTGCTGTCCAGAATCAGTGAAAAACACAGGTATCACCCGCGCTATTGCGAGAATAATATCGTCACCGTTGTGCGCTGGCTAGTGCGTGCGCTTTTCCACCTGCACGCTAAGAGAACTCCCCATCGCGACTTCGAACCGGAAAATATCTTGTACGTGTCGGAGAACAGAGAACCCATCGTCAAGCTCACCGACTGTGCAATTGCGCATGCAGATGCGCACAATGTGGGCGCTTTCAGAGCGGCTGTGAGCTGTTTGAAAATGAGTACGGAAAGAACGTTGAGGCGGAAGCTGCGAACGCCATCCGGGGCACGTACGGACTACATTGCGACCCTGTCCTGGTAGAAACGACTGCAAGAAAACGGCACTTGTGTCGCTTCTTGGCGCGAGCCTCCGACGCACATTGACATTACGTGCAGATTGTTTTACGGTCTTTGAAATCTACTGTAAACGGACGCAACATGACTTAAACCGGCAACCCTCGTCCTGTAGTTCACGAAATGGGCTGTAACGCTTTAGAGTGACCCACCCTAGTAATGATCACCGGAAATGGTGCTCGTTAGGCTACGGAATGGGGCTTCGAGGCCTTGAACACCCCACTCAGCGATTTGCCTCTCACTCGGGTAGATGCGCTGCAGTTAGAGCTCCACTGCCACACATAGGCTCGAAATCGGCAGGTCTATCCATTCGTTAACTTTCCGGGCCCACAAAGGCTTTCCTGTCCCCCTGTCGTTGACAGATGCCTTGTCGCCAAGCACCGCGAAACCAGGAGGAGTATTGGAGTCCAATGCCGAGGAAGGCTAGTACAACCCGGAGGCATGAGTCAAACAACTGTCATGTCAGCTGCCAGTAAAATTAAGAGCGACGTGTACGATTTCCCGGGGAGGTAAAGTGATGTGCGTTGGATATCCATCGGATGAAAGTTTGAGAAATCTCTGGGATATCATTCGGGCATCTTCAGCCCATCCAGGATATCCGAATGATGTGCTGAGGTTGCACGTAAGATGTCCTAATCGATGTCCCTTAGATCTTCCTTTGATGGACAAAAACTCTCCCAAAGATACTCAAATGATGCAAGACAATATGTCCAATGGATGTTCCGGAATCTAAGGCGCATCATTTTGACATCACAGAATCCATTGGACATATCTTCGTACATCACATGGGCATCGGGTACTTATCAGTCGCTTATCTTTGATGCATCGTATGTATACCAATTACGTGCATCATATGGACATCTGATCAAATGGACATCCTTAGATCTCGTAATTCTAATGCCGGTCATCTGAGGAACATCAATTGGACATCAATTCACATCTCTGGGTTTCTCCACGGAATTTCCAAACGAGCAGGTTTCGACATTCAACTGGTTTTGTCATGGCGTTCTAAAACGCAATCTGCGTAATCGGATCTTCGAAATCGGAAACGCGCCACCTCGCTCCGTCGCTTATGGCGAACACACCACGAAATGCGTATCCATAAAAGCGATTCGTTTTAGGCAGCTCGCAAGAGTCCTTTATTTCTAACACAGGTGGCCATTTGATAGGAAAAGAAAGAAGATTTCGATCACAAACGACAGCACTCATGAATTTCATTCCATATTCCAACCACTCTCCAAGCGTAGAAGGGATTCTTACGAACACAGGACGTAAAATATACTCCACATCTCCGCTTTTCAAATACCAAAGTACCACTCCCAGGAGATCTTCAGTTTGTAAAAGCTGTTTGCGAACACGTCTGGAATTAGAATTTCTGAATGGAGAGCCATACATGATACTCTTTTGTTTGTTTGAAAACCATGGCAACAAATCTCGGAATAATAAAGCGCGTGGGAAGCTTTTGGCCACAAGAAATTATGCTTCGGAACCACAACGAAGCAAATGTTGCTTCAGGATTGTATGGAATTGCTGCCTAAAAAGGCCCCCACGATGATACTTTACACTTTGCGGATCGTCTCAACTCCCTCCTAGATCTTTGGCACTTGTGTTTGCGTGCGCGTAGTAGATAGTACAGTTGGATGATGATGGTTGTGATTTAGAGAAAAAAAGTGAGGTTTGCACCAGAACGAGACGGCATGAAGAGGATAGTTGCAGACGTACTTGACAACTTCAGGTGGGACTTTTCTGTCTTAGCTGGTTTGTAAATGAACATGATACTGTCACTACAATGTAACAGTTTTACATCAAACCTGAAACTAATGGAGAAAACCGGCGGAAGTCTGTAGAGCTTTCCCAACTTCTTCGCGTTCTGGTGCTCATTTCTCGAACTCGTTATCTCAAATCAAAGCTTTTACTCTCTGCTTTCAGAAAAAGCAATCGCAACAACACGCAACACTAACATGGCGCGGTGGAGACGAAATCAAACCTCCAGCCCAAACAATGAAGAAACGCACAAAATCCAATTCTTAACCATTTATGAAAAGCCTAGAAACCGAAGTAAAAATTCCGCGTCTTCCAACGTTTTTGACGGTCCCACAAGATATCTGTCCCAGATACACGAGCGCGCTTGTCATCCTTGAATTCACCCACGAGCTCACCGTTCAGATCTAGCATCGCGTCAATCGCGCTTTGCCTGGGAGCTATAGCGGAAGCCGCACGGCGATTGGCAATTCGCGTGGCCCTCAACTGCTCGAACAATCTTTGTCGTCGAGGAGCGAGTGCAGCACGTCGGCGGAGTTCTGCGGCGCTGTCAAAGTTTTGCGAACAAGCGCTGCGTCTCTGCAATGCAAGGAGCACATTTTCAGCCGTAAAGTGTCGCCCCTGTTCCGTTGAGACCATAACACTGCCGGATTCATCTACCTTTCTCTCTCGCTCACAAGCGAGGATGACTGCGCAAGACACTTGTTGACTAACGCCAAAACGGTAAGTTGCTCATCCTTCATGGCGCACTGCAGATAAACCGATTCTTCTATGACTGATACAAATGGATGCACTTTCTCATGCACCCAATTTCCGACCATACGAAAACCGCTTCGAATATTAGCGTACACTAACGTCTCTGGAAAATCAGTTGTGATTGCATCCGCGACATCAAAGACATCGATTACTGCCCGACAGCGTGCAAGGCGGAGTATCTCGCGCTGCACATAAGATTTGTACGACCTAATCACGCCGATAACTAGAGGTTGAAGAATGTGAGGGGTATGAGACGGTAGAGCGACAACTATTACGCGGTTCTGCTTGAAGAGATTAAGCGTGCGAAAGTCGAGGTGACCAGCATATCCATCTAGTAATAACAGAATGTACTTGTTTTTGCTGCGTAACTCCTCAGTGTCATGTACAAATCCTTAGGCCCAGTCATAAAATTTTCTCTGATATACTCTGGGTATATGACGGTGATATAAGTAGCTGGTTGGTAAGAAATCCTGAATGGTCTGCATCTTTCCCTTTACAAATCGATAGTGCGCCCGCTTCCCCCAGAATACGATAGCTGTCTTCCCTGCTTTCTATCCGCCGATACAACAGGCATCACGGTAAGGCGGTCGTTTGCTTCTTTAAGTTTCACATTCTTTTGGATCAGCTCGGAGTTCTTACTTCGAATACCCTTCCGAAAGCTTCTCCCTAAAATCTTATTGATAAAGACGCCCGATTTGTCGATGTTGAAAATTCGTTGAGGGTTTACGATTTGATACTTTTCGATCAGGCTTTTACGTAGCGCAAAGTGTGGCGCAACCTTTTCGGGGGTGACATCCGCACGATCCTCCTCAACAATTCGAACGGGAAGAAACTCTAAATCGTAACGTAGTACAAAGCGATTCAAACAACCAATCGAGCGACGGTTCTTTTCGAATGCAATTCGTTGCTTTCTATCTTCACTTAACGATGAAACGAAGGTCTGTACCCGATCAAAAAGTCCGACCTTTGTCAACGAAGTGGTTTTGCTATAAAGGTATTTCACAGATTGCACTACCGTCGCTTCTTTGCTCGTTGTCAATGATGTGGGGCGTCCAGAACTTCGTAATGGAACAATGATGTCGGTCCAGTGCTGTGGCTGGGACTCTGAATATGTCTCTGTCTAGGCACAGTATGCGCGACGAAGTGTGCTCCGGGATACACTATGTTTTTGACAAGTTCATCCAAGCTCATTCCATGCTCATACCTCTCGAACACAGCGCGTCGTAAGCTGTCTTAGTACTCAGACCAGCAGGGTTATCACTCATGGTGGGCAGCGGTGATGTTGTGGGCGGGACAGCTAACCTGGCATTCGGGAGCGACGCGAGGGTGTGTGAAGGTTTGTGGAAATGTCATGGTTTTACGGCCGACTTTTAAACTCAAGGTTAGTAAAAGATGAAAGGCGGGTGTTGGTTGTTCTTGTTCTTCTAAGGCTGCGTCGTGTTTAACAGTTCGAAAGTTTGGGCCGTCGAGTTCGCTTTGTTGCGTTGTTTTGCAATGGAAGCTCTTCATTGCCATAAGCTAGAGAGTGACAGTGTCTCTTTTTAGATATTAGACTGTTTCGGATGCGCAACGTTCTCGACTTTCGCTGAGAATTCATGGTAAGCATATGTATATCTGTGGCTGTTACTGGACAGTTCGGACGATATCTGAAGGCAGCAGAAGTAGTATTGGGTAAAATGCATTTGGGAAGATGTGTGTGCTAGAGAACATGTTGGTGTCGTCTGCTTTGTTTAGGATGTAGACGGAGTAGTGAGGTTGTGTTTGTTCCCCTTGTGCTTTAACAATATCTTTGAAATTAAGCAAACATGTTAATGGACCTTCACTTCGATGTTCTGAAAAGTTTTAACAGCTTTGGTTCATAACTTCTGCGCTGCATGTATCTAGTTCACCTACGTCTAACTTGTTTTCAACGCATTGGCGGAGGAGAAGCGCTGTACAGTACCACGTATGATGTTCCGCATTAAAGTTTTTCGGCCGTATTTGATGTTGGTTTGTTACGCGCCACTTGCTTGAAATTTTCATGGTGGTCACGATTTAGAAATCTCGTCGAGGGTTGGCTTACCCCGACTAGATTTCTAAACTTTGGCAAGAAGACGGCATGCTTGTGCAGCTCTCATTCGTGGAGAGCTTTCAGGTTTAGAACTCTAGGAATTTTCCCACTCACTCAATGTCAGCTTTTGACTAGGAGGCAGAGACAATGATTCATTCACAATGTTGTGTATTACAAAGAGGTTACGTATGGAAAAACCTGCACACAAGTTTGAGTGAATAATTCAAAAGAACAAAACGTTAACTAACTAAATATAATTTGATTTCAAATTAGACATGCTTCTGTAGCATAACAAAGCTCTTTTAAGGTGACTCTGAGTGACAAAGATTTGGTTACAATGCCGCAGGACAATCAAGAAATAATTTTCTTATGAATGAACTTTCAGTTTTCACATCAAATGAAGTTAATTGTTCGCCGAAATGTGGATACATGCTTGTTTTCTATATCTGCAGTCTTTTCTAAATTTGTCATCAACTCTTCCATAAAGCTAAATCCAACTATTAGACACTATTTGGGGTTCTAGAACTGCATCATGACGCAGAGTATTTTCTTCTTTTGAAATTTATTAATTCGCTTTGATTAAATCGTGGTATTTCTAAGAAATGGCTGTTGGATACTTTGGTGTCCTGTTATATTTGTTATTGATCGTAATGCTCATTTAAATTCAAATGTTCGACTCCAACAGTGGCCTTGGAGCAATGGCACCAGCAAGAATATATCTTGCACAAAGTCGTATTCAGATCGCAGCTTTTTGTACAGCAAGGCATGCCGGCCAACAAACAACATTATTTTCTGTCGCTCCTATGTAACTGTATTCATGGAAGAGCTACTACTCCATTTCGAATAGCACCTACTCCAAATAAAATAGCTCCTCCATGCCAAAGAAAAAGCAGAAACGAACCTTTCCTCACCCTCCCGGAAACTTTCCAGTGCTTCCGCCATGTGTATGTGTGTAACACGGCCGTCACAAAAGTTTCGAATAGTAACAGAGCAATCGAATCTATACAGCGTCATGAAAAAGTATGCGTGTACTGAGGACGATACCTTAATATTGCAACTTGCGCACAAAAGCGATTCTGTCTAGAACTTACCGGATTCTTTGTCAGTGATCATACTATAAAGTAGAACCGTACGTTTTTATTATTATGGATATCAGTTTCACGTTGTATTGGTTTCCTGAAGTAGTCTACATTTTGATAGACATATGTCTATAAAAATGTAGTTTACATTAATACTTTCCTCAGAATACTCTTAATCTTAAAAATGGACGAACTCGTAGGGGCCTAGCAACCAGTTTAAAATTTTGTATAGCTGCGCTGTACTCCGCATCGAACATCAATTAGTGCTCTAGATCTTTGCAAGCAAAAACGTAAGCCTCTCCTTCTTTTTGTTTATGTTTCTTGCATATTTGATATCAAAAGAATCTTTCAAACATATCTGTATCTTAAGTTATAAATGGATTTCGATACGCTCAATGCAGTCCAAAACGAAGTTGACAATCTCGAAATCAGTAGGTTTCAACGAGAACTATCTACAAATCATTTTGCAGGCGTAGAAACTATCTCAGATCTACAAGCGGAAATATATTTGGATATGAGAAAACGAAGGTATGAAGAGATTCAAAGATTAACTGAATATCGAACCATATTTGATGCGTATTACGACTACGATTTTGTGAAAGCCATGACTCAGATTGTCACCAACACTTACTGACATTATGTAAGCGTTGTATTTAAGATTAGGATGCATGCCCATGTTCCATTCTACTTTACAGAGATGTTATGCTAAATGCTTTCGAAGACAGTTCAAACTGTAACGCTTGAACAGAAAACGAAGAACATGTACAAGCGATCCAACGATAGCAGGATTCACACGATAACTATTCGAAAAAGATCAGCCAGGTGAATGAAAAGAGCTATTATAACGCAATCTATCATCTCGCGTAAGACAGTGCACCTGCAAAAGTGGTGCATGATGGAAATGAACCGTAAACTCGCAAGACATGTGGACTTCATGGTTGATCATAATTTCTATTCGCAGTAAATTACCTTTTCAAACTTTCTTTGACTGCCTCGCTTTACTCTTCGCCCAGTCAAGAGCCGTATTCAGTCCACGATTCTGAGTCTCAAGGTTAGATATACTTTCAACCTGAAACCTCCCATCAGACTTTGTGCGTTCTTTCTCGTCTTAGTATGGGCACCGCTCACTGTATGGGCCCCGCTCACGATCGAGCTGCTTCAAGAGTTTCTCAAGCACATTCTTCATGCCCTTGACCTTTTCATCTTATGTCTGCGATTACTGCTAAGCAATATCCTCCTGCACCCCGCTTCCGCGTCCGCCCCCGCATCCTGGCGCCTCCTTCGCCATGTGCATCATGGGCTGCAGTAAAACAATTCGAGCTTCGACACCTGCCGCGCTGCGACCGGAATCAACTATACCATTTGGTGCACTTTGCAATCGCCGCAGGCACGCTCTTTCGTGGCGAGTGTTCGACTATCGACATGTATGCCACCAACTCATTCCGCCTCATGTCTGAGGTTCTCACCACCGTTCTTCGTCCTCTTTGCCTCTCGAGCCACAGTGGCAAGAAGCCACCCTGCTTTCGCATGTAATATACGTGTCATCAGCGCCCGGGCCTCCGCATGGGGCCATAGTCACTATCTCCAAGCGAGGCCCCTCCATGACAGGCTCCGACAACCTTTCCCGCTTTCATGTCGTTGTCGTGGGTTATTCAACCTCGCAAGTCCATCCGCGCTTCACTGCTCGTACTCGTTCGTGCTTTTAGCACTCATATGCGGGGAGCCTTAAATTCCCCTCTCGTGTCCTGATCGCGCTTTCTCCTCCTTATCACCCACCCCTCTTGGCCACTCTGCGCGCTCACGCATCATCACGTGAAGCACAGCCGATGCGCTGAGATCCGCGCCGATTCTGTCATCAAGCATCGAGATGGGAGGCCTCCAATGCTTCCATTGGCGATCTGCGCATCCAGAGGTACCCGTCGCGAGCGCCTAATCCGCCGCCACGGAACATATGGATGAGTTCAAACCACTAGTTAAAGGTGACGTTCCGAATAAACCTTGTCCCTCATGGTGGTCCTTTTGGTTGTCTCAATGTCTCTCGCTGTCCACATCACAGGATTTATTGTACCAGCTGCACAGCGAAACTTCTGTCGTGCGTCGTCTTCAAAACTTCATCAACTTCGTGATTAACGGCGAGGAGCGGAAATCCGTTCATTATCCTTTGCGAGCGGCACAGGTCAACAGAACGCCCACAGTTCGCAAGACCATTTCGAAGAAGCGCAAATCCACGCCCGCATCTTCCGCGCTTCGCAAAACCACCCGAAGCAAACGTAGTAGACCATCATTGCGTCTCGATGAAGTCTTTGGTGGTGATCCATGGCCACCTCCACGGGCAGAAGGCTTCCAAAAAGCTAACCTAACTCTTCCCTGCTCTGGCAGGTGTCGTCGTATCTGTCCAGAATGCTGTGAGCTTGAAACAAACAGACCCGTATCTGACACCGGTGTGCGTCCTCTGAAATGCAAGATTCGCCTCCAAATTAAACCCACCAACTGCATCGTCACCAATGTGAAACACTCAAACTCTTCCACCACGTAAAAGAAAGCCTGCTTCCAAAGAACAACTAGGTCATGACATGAATGCTGCACACAAGGTCTCTCTTGAATCTTACAAAGAAAACTACCTTCTTAACAAGAGGTGCTCAATTTGATTTGAGAATTGCTTCGGCCGCATTGGAATCGAAAAGAAGAGTGAATGAAGCATGACGCAATTCGGGTCTGCCCCACTTGCTGGTTAACTACTACCATAGAAAGCTTCGAATTTAGACCATCAATGTTTTCCTGAACCGAACCAATACTCATTTCTGAGTTTCGACGCAATTTCTCCACCAGAGCATTATTGGTCTGACTGCTTTTCAGTAAAGCATCTACTTTCGTATCAAGTACACGCAAACATGGCATGAACTGGGGAGCATCATTCGTAAGCAGTTTCAAACAACGAAGTCTCTGCATTACGATAGGAGAACTGTCGGCAAGAGCGTGCCATTTTTTAGTCATCTGTAAAACAATAACCATGAGTATTATCTCTGTTCCGATTTCATCTCGAAGCTTTTATTGAGGTATTCACGCAATATCCCCAGCTGTCCTTCTTCAGTCGTTGTGAAAGGGAATCGGTCGTGATGAAGCCGAGTCTAGTTTGTACATCTTCGATCAAAGTTGCCAGCGAAACTGTTTTACGCAGAAATGGGCGACAGTCGAGGCCAGCATCATGGACGCACGTGACAGCAACTGTAGTCGGAGTGTTGCGGCCCATCTGAGCTGCTGATAAAATGTATCACGCTCTAAAAGCGAGGCCTCTAGGAGTGAAAAACGCAACATCTTGAAATGCAAGATTAAGCTGTTTGGGATTAGCTGCACCCAATCATGAAGGCGCAATATATTTTCTCCTGCAGCCTCTTTCCAAGCTTCGCAGATTCCACGGCAGTTTTGCCACTTTAGCTGGTAAGATTATCAAGAGCACCACTGCCAAGACTCCGTGGACTGCCAGAACAGCAAAGGAAAAGTACCATAGCACTTCCGTATTCCTGTTCCAGGACAGTCACTCGGACACGGTTTGAAGCAACGAATGGCTTTCTTGTGCCCAGCACACAGCCTATCATTTCTATCCGCATACGATTTTCGATACGGGAGCTTGGAACGGGGGGTCAGTGAACGAGCGTGGCGCAGCAGGCACCACCATAGCCTATCTTCGGTACAGGGGTGCCGTCGCCCCACCCGTCTTGCAAGTCGTTGAGCGATCTCAGCTCTGAGTGCGAGTAAAGTTTGGCTAAGTCTTCGGAAATCTCATCTTAGAGGCCTTCTTCATCATTCATATTTGCCTGATCGATCAGGCTGGCATGTTTTGCTCAGAAAAGAAACATTTTGCGACAGTAGTTGTGAAACCAGATGGTGAAGATGAGCGAGAGCATGGAAAGTAGAGCCTGAAGGGTTGCCAGTTTCAAGCCGAAACTACCAATCGTCGAAAGTTGGAGCAGATAGAACCCTACAAGCAAGACGTACTAGGAATCGCGAAACAGAAAGCCGACCCCTTCAAACTGGGGCTTGTGTGGGTACAAGAGATGCTGCTTGTGACACAGGTACGCGATAACGCAATACAGAGTGGCGACGATACAGATGACGGGAACGATGGTGCTGTACAAAAACGAAATGAGATACGCCATGCAGCACAACGCGGACATCTTTGCCCACGCGAACTTCGAAAAGATCTCATCGGTTGTGCTTCTCGCACGCAGTCTTCGCCATCAGCAGTAGGAACGGTCGGATGATAAGTCGCCCAATGTTGAACAGGTGAAGTGTGCTTCCGAGAAACGCATTGGTCGACATGTACTTCACGAGAAAAGTGGACTGTGACCGAACGAAAAACGACAGGATAAAGAAGAGCTGCGACTGGTTTTGGTATTTCAAGGGACGAAGAAAGGGATTTATTTGGATGAATAGTACGTTGTTTTTGATAGAGGTATTCATTATACCATGGCACATCTCTCTCTCCGATCGAACACCATGAGATCTGCTTACGCTTTTCACCCAGCCTGACAATCAATTCATCGGCTTCCTTTCTGAAGTCATCAACAGAAACCTTTGGTATGCGAACCGATTTGAACGATACAATTCATGTTCTTTTTCTTATTCCACTTCGGAATCCAAAGTTTGGATCGTCCACTGTGTCATGTACAACACGATGCACGTAACGTTCAGCATAAAAATTACTTTCCTCACACCTCGCATCCAGTGTTAAACGATATACACCACGAGTGAGATCTCCTTTCACTCCTAGTCCTTGCGATTACAATTCCGACACCCGACGTGCCCGGAGACTCCACCTAAGTTCAAACATTGTGCACAACGCTCGCGCTTTTCGTAATGACCGGAAGTAATGACATATTCTCTACCCAGGCAGGCTCATCCACTGCTCCTCTCGACCTTGCTCATTGCACTGTGGAAAATATCTTTTCAGCCTTCGACTCCACACTGCGTAGTGCAATACTCACCAATGATGAAGGCGCAAACGTGGAATCTTTGGATAACAAACAGCTCATTCTTCGAGCGCTCAAACGGAAGGAATCCTTGGAAGCAATCTCAGCCATTACACCATCCGAAGCCATGCAATATATGCTCCAAGCTTCGGTAGATGAAGATACGAAGGCTTCCATCGAGGATACTCCCAAATTGAAGCAAACTTTGCTTGCTGCACACCAAATTGACACTGCTCTACCAGCAGTTCCCGACACGACTGACGACAAGACCTTGCTACTCACCGCGTTGACATGGAAAGTAATACTTCATCAAAAGCTCGGGGCTAAGAACGCAGCAAAAGAAGTGGCGGATGCTGCCCTCCCTTCTGCGCCGGCGACATTTTCGCATGAATTGGCAACAGGCGCACATGATATCGATGTGTTAGAACTCGAGCTCTCGTTCAAGAAACAGAAAGGAGTGTATGTCGGCGGAGTTCAGGTCATAGACCAGCAGGGAAAGGACACAGTAAACAGGCCGTTAAGACTTGGGCCATACCTGGGAAAGGATCACGCAGTTGCCTCTCTTTGGGTTCAAACGCTAATGGGATCCAAAATCCTGAGGTCCTTGCTTTAAAAGAGAATGAATCTCGAGACAGCAGTAGCAAACATGAGATGGTTCAGAGGGTGAGATTATGGCTGCGGAAGCAGAAGCACACAATCTTGCAAGAATGATCGACATAGCTCAGATTGCTTATCAAACGATGGAAAAAGCATTAGAGCAATCGCCATGGATGAAAATAGGGTTTAGACGCCTCTATGCTCTCATCCATGTCGAAAATGCCGTCATCACGAAGAGTGCTTTCCGCGCTGCGGCCTAGAGCGGAGCATCTCAGATCCTCGAATCAAACCCGGAAGCCCCAGGAGTCCTAGCGGAGTACGAGAACTCGATAGCTCGCCAGTTTGCCTTGGAGGACAAAGCAACAAATGCGTTCAGAAATATGAGACAGGCACGGCATCACGGAAGGTTTAAACGCCAAGAACGCCCTCCGCAGCAGCGCGACGCGCAGCGTTCAGAAAACAGACGCTAACCGGACCAAGCTTCGGAAAATACTCACAAAGTCGCCCCAGTCTCTTCCATTTCATTGTATCCTCGCTTTATCCCTACCCAACCAAACCTCTCCTTAAGATGATCAACACAATCACAATTCTAAGTGACGGCTCCAGACAGGTAAGCTTCCTACACGACTTCTAGAGTACGCACACAAGGCTCTTGCTCACAGGACCGTTCACAAACCCACAACGCTCACTCATCTCATCACTTACACGACGCGTGTCCACTTATTCATCACACCTAAGCCCTGAAGTAACCAACCTGAGTGCCGAGCAAAGACTGGAATTCCGTTCGTTTCCATTGCGCTGTTGGGACCGCCTCATTGAACCATTTAAGAAAGACTGCAACGTAGCAGCTCATGTGAGGGGCGTGTTCCAACCAATACAGGCGAAACAAATCGGCCTACCAAATATCTCGTCCGAAACCCCCCATTTTGAATGGGAGTCGGAGCTGTCGCCTCAAATACCATGCATGTTTACCAAATACCATATCAAAACGTTTGAGCTACCCCTGAAAAAAAGCTCGGATTGCTCACAAGCCACAACTACCGAGAGTGTGGTGCGATCAGAAGGAGTTCGCAATGCTGCTGAAGAAAATGTACTCGTCAGAACTTCTTTCCTGGACCAACGTTCGTTGTGAACCTTCTGCTCTCTCTGAGTTTCGAGACTTCATCAACATGACCATCTTTGCCGTTTCGAAAGACCAAGACCGGAACCGCTTGATAAGCTGGCCGCGCACGCAAAACCAGTTTATGCCGAACCCACCTTACACCAAGCTTCCGACACCTGACATGCTGAAACGAATTGTGCAAACCGAAGTACCGCTACACGCCTTTTACATGGATATATCGAATATGTTCTACAATATTAGGCTGCCGTCGTGGCTCACATATCTCTTACCTATGAAACCAGTTCATTTCGGCAACCTTCCCGGAGAACTACAAGATCAAATTGCAATCCAGTTCCAACAACGTCTTTAACAAAAAGAATCTCGTACGCCCATTCCAACAAACGCTTCCCATGGGGTTTAAGTGGGCAGTATACATTGCGCAAACATGGATTTCAAAATGTTTTCTAGACGTATACGCCGCAGTATCGAGATGTCTCCCAGATGAAACTCCCCCACACCCGATGGTTCTCACGCACAATGACCCATGTTTCGTTCTGAGGAAGCACTCTGTCCTGTTTTTGCATATGATCGACGACGTCAACTTCGTATTGGCCTCCTGAGAAACAGAAAATATTTGGTATCTGCAGGAATCCCATATCCAATCCTTTTCGGTTCGCGGTTTGCCTATCAAATTATCCGAATCCTTGCTTCCACAGAACCCTGAAGATTCAGTTTTCAAGTTCATTGGGTGGTCGTGGGACTTCAAGTCTAAAAGAATATACATAACACTGAGAAAAGTGGCTTTACTCTCCGAGGAAGTGGGTCGCATAATTACAAGCGATCGGTTATGTTGTAGGCAGCTAGAGCGCACAATTGGTATACTTGTCAGGGCCGCGCTTGGTATGAGACCCTTAATTTCGTACCATCAAGTTTGTTACAGTGCTCTGGCATCGACAAAAAATCTGGCTGAAGAAGATGCACTAGTAGTTCGCGAGGAGATTTACCGGATATCGACGCTTATTCCAGCCATTTCTACCGAGACTTCCGTTCCGTGGTGTGACATTGTAGTCGCAGTTGACGCTTCTCTCAAAAGAGAAGCAGTAGTATACAAGACTGTGAAGCCCAGCAAACTCATGGCCTTCTGGGAAGCCGTGGCTCTTCAAAAGTGCTCTCTCAACCCCCCAAACGACTCAAGAGTTCAGGTCTGTTCAGAACAGAACAGCGGTTACACATGTCACGACATGCTCCGAGATTTTGTTAAGGGCGAAAAATGGACAACCGCCTTCGCCTTCCCCTGGAAACACGACGCACATATCAATGCCTACGAAGGGTGGACCGCCTGTCTTGCACTACAATGGCTCGCGTCACGCAACATAACAAATCGACGCGTTCTCGTGCTGTCAGACTCCCAAGCTGTTATCAGGGCATTTCAAAAGGGAAGATCCTCAAGTCGGCACCTACACCTTCCCACGAAGCGGTTTGGTGCCGTTTGCGTCGATTACGACCTTCACCCGCTCCTCGTCTACCTGATCTCGTTGCTGAACCCGGCCGACGGTCCGACACGAGACTTTTGAAGTCAAAAACGCGTCCGAAGCAGTCTTTCTCAGCTAATATCGTCACGAAAGTGCCCGTGAGCTGCATTCGTAATCCAACATTCGTCCACCCGAAGCTCCCGTCGATCGTGGTCAATTGCAACGATTCTCCGGCAATGAGGATGTTCCAAAGCATATTATCCGAGAGAAAACAGCAGGAAGCAACTTCTCCTGCGCTAAAACTACTTGAAAAACTGCAAAATTCTGCACAAAGAAACACGCCGTATATTAAGAAAGAGCGAAGATCCATCTCACTCTGTTTGCCTACCAAGACCAGCTCGTGGTCGCAAAAACACGGGAGCAAAGGTTGCCACCACCTCGAAAACAATAGGTCTCCTCGCATCATCATTCCCTTCCCGGCGCGATCCTTTTTCCTCCGTCACGCTTTAATTGCACGGAGCATTAAGCAAAGCAGGCAGGTTCTCTACTGCAGAGCCTTGGATAGATTTATTTCATCTATGATAACTTCTCCTCAGACCTGTACACACTTGGATGAAATTCTGCTCGAATAAATCGAAGGTAACTACCAGGAGTCCGCGACAGTGGGTAGAAAGCAAGAGATGGTCAACTTAATGAGTTGCTTCTACATCGTACTATGAAACAAAAACCTCTTTAGGTTTTTCCCATCGAGCCCTCAAAGGATGGAAAAAGATGCACGAGCCTACACCCGCTACTCCAATGACAAAAGAAATGGCGTTGGCTTTAATATACAGGATGATTGAGATTGGTCAAACAGCAGCTGTGCTCACGTTTGCATGGGGTGGATACTTACGAGCTTCAGAGGCGTTACGATTGCTTTATGAAGACGTAGCATATCCGGGAGATCATCGTCTCTCTGCATATGGTGCAGATGCAACGGGAGTTGCTATTTGAATTGCAAAAACTGGTCCCCTACAGTTTACTCCTATTTTTGATGAGGAAATCACTGCAGTCATCCGCAAACTTCGGTCTGTTTTCAATTGCAGGGCCGGTCCTCTTTTTACTGTCACTTATGGAACATATTCAAAACACTTGCGTCAAGCCTGCATGTTCTTTGGAATAGAAGGTAGAAAAGTATCAACGCATTCGGCTCGTATCGGAGGCGCCCTACACGACTTTATGGCCGGCAAACCAGTAGCCGATATCGCAATCATTGGCGGTTGAGTATCACTCTCATCTCTCAGGCATTATTTAACCACAGGAAGGGCCTGGCTCTTAAAGATCACGCTCATTGATAAGCAACAAAGTCCGTTGAAAGAATATGCTCGTCTTCTGAGGTATTATACTCTCTAAATCGCTACCGCAGCTTTTAACCACAGTGTCGAATGTGGGATACGGAAGGCAGTACTGCAGTAGCCTCTCATAACATGAAGTGTCGAAGCCGGTAACGGATCAACAGACTATGAAAAGCACCTCGATGCGTTCCTCTGCAGGGCGTTTCGCTCTAGACTAATCGCCCGGACGTCTGTAGAGGCGTTTGCAGATAACATCTCTACTGTCTTTGCACGAGTTATAATTGTCATTGCGCTGCTTGTCTCTTTTCTTCATGGTACGCAGCTGCTTCTCTTGAGTGGATTCGGTTTGAAAGATACGCCAATGAAGTCGAATTGCTGTTCGAGGCATTGTTTGCTTTGGAAACACTTTTCATTCCATGCCCATGTGTTCTGGGGCTTGCCACTCCCACCGCTGTTATGGTTGCATCGAAAATGGGTGCCAAAATGGGTGTATTTCTCAAAGGTGGTGGTGGCGCCATCGAGGCTGCTAGCAAATGAAGCTCATCATATTCGAAACGACCGGAACAATTAATATGGGAAAACCTGAAAATGTGGTAGTGTTTGCCGGAGAACGAGGTATCGCGAACACATAACAAGCATTAGGTATTCTTTCAGATATCATCTACTTGGTCGAATCAGAATCCCTCCATCCACTAGCTTCTGCCATCACGCTTTACATCAGACGCAGTCAAGGTGAAGGGGCTGTTTACGTTCGAAACCATAAAACGTACAAGATCTCTGATATCAAAGATGTTGCTAGTCAGGGAATGAAAGCCTTGATGAACCAAGGCAAGTATTCCGTGCGAATTGGTTCAAGACAATTCATTTTTACTGGCTTGGAAGAGCAAAAGCGTTTGGCAGAAGGATAGCAAAGAAGCATGCAGCGCATGGAAGAGCAAGACGTTTTGATCGTAGTTATGGCTGTTGTGAACGCCAAGCTCATTTCCTTTTTTGGCTTGGAAGATATACTAAGGCCCGAAGCTCGTGATGTTTTGACAGAAATTAAGAGGATAGGAATTTATACAAGTTTTGTCACCGGAGACTCCGAAGAGAATGCTTGTGCTCTTATACTTCGCATCGGAATTCAAATGGATCCAATTCATGCCAGAGCCATGCCATGGACAAAGGTGGCTCTTGTTGACGAAATGCAGCCAACATATTTTGTTGGGGACGGAATTAATGACGCTCCGGCCCCTGCAGCAGCCTCAGTCGGTATCGCTATAGGCGCCAGGGCGTCTGTAGCAGCGGAATCTGCAGTTGTGATGTTGGTGCGAAGTAATCTTCGAGGGGTTGTGAACGCTTTAGATCTGGCACATCATGCGTTTCGAAGGGTCAGACTCGTCTGTCTCTTGCAGATGCTAGTTTTTGGCGAGGGTCGTCCAGAAATTGGCAAGGGTCGTCCAGTAAATTTTTTGAAAAAATATCGAGATCAATTATTTCAAAATTTGCAGATAATTGCTTGGGTCGTCCAGAATCTCTGTGCAGTAAATACTGGGGGTTTTCCACTCGTGCTAGTTCTTTAGTCGAGGGCTACCTGAACTGTATTTCGCGAAGTCTAGGTTCAGTTTCCATTAAGGTGCACATTACACGATACCTTCTGCGGAATGATACCCTGCAACGCATGGAATACTAGTGCTAGTACAGATGATGCCCATTATGAAATCATACCGTTTTATTCGTATCTATTCTTCTATCGACCGCTTTTGCTAACCATTACTTCGCTATATTACATGTACCATTTCCCCATAATGGATCGGGTGTAGGCGCAATCTGCGGCAGATGCCGCAGACTGCACCTCCACCATAGTGCTGGATCGGTAGAACACATACGCACTCCGAGAGGATGAGGCGCGAAGCGCCTCATCCTCTCCGTTCCTCATGTAGGGAACCATGCCCAGATGCATGGTTCCCTACTTGAGGAACCTGCACCTGCAACTCGTGAGCTACGTCCGCATCAAAAGTCATTTACCTGTATACGCAAGCAGAAAGTATCCATAAGTTAGTCAATGATCCGTTAGATACATTTGAAATGCGATGGAACGTACCATTGATAAAACAAAACAGAAACGTTGCGCTAGAAAAGTCGAGGGACCTGGTAACTCGCAAATGGAAGAAGAAGCAGGAAAGGGATCGGTTAGATTACCAGCCCACCATATCATCGTAAACCGCGAAAGGTGTCGAAGCGAGAACTCACAAGCAAGGACACCGAGAATGCCCATGCAGCAAACATACCGCAAGACGCGATAAACGAGAATCTAGCCTATATCCCAAACAAGTACCAGAATCGCCTATCCCGAACAGTCAGACAGGTAAACGACCAATTTCATTTTGTCTCTCAAGATCGATGATGGATCTGGAGAGATGAAATAAAATTGGTCGTTTACCTGTATACGCAAGCAGAAAGTATCCATAAGTTAGTCAATGCTCCGTTGGAAACATTTGAATTGCGATGGAACGTACCATTGATAAAGCAAAACAGAAACGTTGCGCTAGAAAAGTCGAGGGACCTAGTAACTCGCAAAAGGAAGAAGAAAAAGGAAAGTGATCGGTTAGATTACCAGCAATCCATTCATCGTAAAACGCGAAAGGTCTCGAAGCAAGAACTCACAAGCAACGACACCGAGAATGCCCATGCTGCAAACATACCGCAAGATGCGATAAACGAGACAGAAACCTATGTCTCAACCAAGTACCAGAGTCGCCTATCCCGAACAGGCAGAGATCCAAGATCGCCGAGAAACCAACTTGGTTTGTTGCGCCATAGGCTTTAGCTTCTCGAGTCTTGCGCTACTTTTGAAAAGCAGCGCAAGACGCGAAGCTAGAGCCTATGGCGCAACGAAATGAACTATTGGTCGCGTACTTACAGTCGTCGGTTTGGGTTACCGGGTTCCCGTTTTCACCCTTCAACTCGTTCTATATCTTGAACAAATAGAAGAAGTTGAGGGTGATTAGCTTATTTCCTGCCGTTTCCATGTCGCAGAGCGCGAAGAAACGCGGTGAGGATTGGTTAGTTTAGAGCAAAGATACGTGGAAGGATATGGGAGAACGTACGAAAAGACTGCACGGAAAACATCCCTGAGATACGGATGACTCCGTCCTACTTTCTTCCGCCCTCTACTTTATGGAGCATCCATAAAGTGGAGGGCGGGAAAAAGTACGAAGGAGCGGAGTATAACGCGATGATATCGATGGCATGGCTCACGACGGTAACGGAAGTTCGGACGTCGGAGGCGCGGCGGCGGCGGCGAAGGGAAGAGATTTATTTTTCTGTGCGAGATTGGACAAGTGTACAGCGTACAACGTTGGGAAACCACAGGTTTATAACCAGTGGTAGATAATACGAGAAGTACACCCTTGTGTTGAGGTCGACGTGTACCTACGTTGCTTTTTGAACGAAAGCACGTGATTTAAACTCAAAATATATTCTCCGTTCTGAGCAAGACGTCGATATTGACTGTCGCTCGACCTCCTTCTCCCTTCGGACGCCCTTCCCTTGCAGTCTTTGTCGTCGTTTCTCGTTCAGTTCTTCTTCCCATGGTCTACTACTGTACACATAAGAAGCGTGGGTGCCCCTTCGTTACTCGCCGAGGAGTCTTATCCATTCAACAGCATGTCAACCATTGCCCGTTTCGTCTGAAAGCAGCGCTGGAAGACGACAATAGCCGGCCCATTCGGAGAAGCAAGCGTCTCAAGCTTTCCGCACCCGCGCCCGCATCTTCCGAAACGGTCACTGCCCCTTGTCGCCTTCCCGAGCCTCCAGTGTCCGAGGACATCGTCGACCCCACTCCGTGCGCCCCTCCCATTCCGGACACTTCGCATTGTGTTTCTCCTTCCCCGGCTCCCGCGTCATTAGAGCGAGAACACGGAAGCAGTTCCCGCCCAGTGCCTTCTGAGGAGGCCCTCGGTGATTTGCATATGGATTATCTCACGGTTTGTCTGGCTTCAGTAGCTTCCAACCTTGGTCATCGTGAGGCGGACGAGCTAATTGGGCTACTTCGGGACCCGCGATTCTCGCAAAAGCGATTCAACGAGACCATAACAAGTTCCAAGCGCTGTACAGAACTGAAGAACGCCATTTTCGAACGATACGCCTCAAAGGACGGTTTCAATCGCAGAACTGTCTCGCCAGAAGGATGTACGTTCAGCGCCACCCTCTACACGAGAGACCCCGTTCAGACACTTGTGAAACAGCTCCAGTTGGCTAACAACGAAAACTCATTCTTCCACCCTATACCTCAGACCCACTCCACGAAAATATCTCACCCCATGTCCGGCTCTCTCGCAAGAGACGCCACCTCAAAACTTAAGGAAATGGTCATGGGCTCTTTGGATAGTAGAATAGTGTGGTACTCCCAAGAAATAAGTTACAGTGAATCTTTCGTAGGTCTTCTGCAGGTATACACCGATAAGTCTTCAACAACTCTAAAGCAAACATCGGTTACCGCCTATCCTCTTCACCTCATATTTCTCAACTTCTCCGACGAGCTTCGCCGTAAGTGTATCCGTGACGACCTCACAGTAGTGGCATACTTCCCTACCACACTGATCGAGGTTTCCGCATCTGAAGCAGACGCAATGCCATTTGTTTCTAGCAAGTCTCTACGCGAGTCCAGGATGCAAATCCTTCAAGAATCTCTTCGTCAAGTCCTGGAGCCCATTCTAAATCTCACGCAGAAAGGTTTTCAGTTCATCGGCGAAGACAAACTAAGTCGAGTGTGCCATCCTCTGCTTGCAAGTTATTGTGCGGACATTCCTGAGGCTAAGGACATTCTGTCCATTCTTCATGGGACCAAAACGGAAAGCCCGTGTCATAGATGCAAAGCCCCTCGCTCATCTTTATGCAGTCCTATTCCCACCTCATTCAACGGACGTTCTCAGAAGCACACGAAAAGCATCCGAAAGACATACACAGCTATCTTGCAACATGCACAAAAAGACGAGGCGGAAAGACGTCCACGTCGTGCGAGGGAGAGGAGATCTCAAGCGGATACTCTGATGCGTTCAAATTCCATATCTCTCATTCCTTCGTTCCTCGAAACTTCCGTAAGCCTTGGAATGGTCTCGGGATTGTCTCCATACAGTCTGTTCTCATTCGAACCATTACACAACTTGCATCTCGGCATCTCAAAGTTGATAAAAACGGCCACAATCGAGAGACTGCAGTCAGACACCCTGTGCACCACAATAGGAACATCTGCATCGCGTTCATTTCGAACGATACGCACCCAACTCCTCAACCATGCAAACGCAATTCTAGCTGCCATAGAACGCGATTCTCCTGCCAAAGGTTTACATATCGATTTCTCCACGCAGGAGAAAGGCAAATCTTTGAATGGTATCTTCACGAAAGACGGTCTCCGTGGAATGCTGGAGGCCAAAAACTACAAAGCACTTGACATGGTCTTTCCCTTCATAGGAGCATTCTTTGACATATGCTGTGGAGAACAGGACGTTGCCCCAATCACAACCGTTTTCTCTCAGTACTCGGACTTGCTCTCGACCTTATTCAGATACAATCGTGACCCGTATTGGACTGAAAGCTCTCTCCTGTGTCTTAGTTCGGAGATTGAAGCCTTCAAGCGTTCCGCAACAAAGACTCTGGCGGATTTTCATCCCTCCAGACTGGGAACTCTGAAGTTTCATCTTCTCGATCATCTCGTGGACGATATCCGCCGTCTGGGAAGTATCAAGTACTACGACGCAGGCATATACGAACATGCACACCTGCTATTTAAAAGACACTACAAAAAGACGTCCAGAAGAACAGCAACGGCTGTGGAGGAGACTATTCGCTCCATTGAGCACGGACATGTTAGAAAGCAATGGAATGGCAATACTCCTTACCAGCGTAATCCAGGTTTACCAGGAACTTCCACACAGCTTCCTCAGTTTGCAATGAGAGGGCGTTCTTTCACTTTACGAGCTCTTCAACATTGTGTTTCAAGTATGTCCAGTTCAAAAACATGGACTGCTGTTAGAGAGATGTTCTCAAGTAGGGACACAAGGTCGATTCTTGATCAAATTGGTGAACAGGCCCTTCCTTCTTTCCTCAGTCTCGTGAAAGAAACACTGGATGAGCACTCTATTACATACTTCCCAGAAAAGACAAGGATAACTCTGGTGAATTCGGCCCTCGTGAAAGGCGGTTTCGTTCCGACTCTTGAACACTTCGATTCGTCTTCTAAGGCACTTAAGCTGGGACGACCCAAATACCCCATCATCCAACATGTCTTCGCTTCTCCAGCATTTGGTCCCAGTAGAAAGCCAAGGTTTTCCACTGTATTGGTAAGCGGAGAAGATTCAGAGACTTGGGTTGCCCAGGTAGTCGCTCTGATGTCGGCCACGTCGCGATTCGGAGCTATTGCAAAGGTCGCGTATTGTGCCAAAAGTCGCGGATCAAGTGGGTGTGAAGCGCTAGTTTTCTCTAGTTTGATATATGTGCACGGCGTGTGCAGCGAAATCACTGCCGGAAGAGCCGGGAGGAGTGCTTTCGAAGGTCTCCGGAGGGTGCCAGAATGTGGCCAGAACGTGCCCGCGGGCGGGGGGGGGGGGGGGGGTCGGTCGTGTTAGGGTAGCTACCCTAACACGACCGGACCCCCCGCCCGCGGGCACGTTTTGGACGATTTTTTGAAAAAGGTGCGATTTTATGCCCGCGGGCGGGGGGGGTCGGTCGTGTTAGGGTAGCTACCCTAACACGACCGACCCCCTCCGCCCGCGGGCACGTTCTGGACGTTTTTTTGAAAAATTTGCGATTTTAAAATGTGCGATTTTATGCCCGCGGGCGGGGGGGGGTCGGTCGTGTTAGGGTACCTACCCTAACACGACCGGACCCCCCCGCCCACGGGCACGTTTTGGACGATTTTTTGAAAAATGTGCGATTTTATGCCCGCGGGCGGGGGGGGTCGGTCGTGTTAGGGTAGGTACCCTAACACGACCGGACCCCCCCGCCCGCGGGCACGTTTTGGACGATTTTTTGAAAAATTTGCGATTTTAAAATGTGCGATTTTATGCCCGCGGGCGGGGGGGGTCGGTCGTGTTAGGGTAGCTACCCTAACACGACCGGACCCCCCCGCCCGCGGGCACGTTTTGGACGATTTTTTGAAAAATGTTCGATTTTATGCCCGCGGGCGGGGGGTCCGGTCGTGTTAGGGTAGGTACCCTAACACGACCGACCCCTCCCGCCGCGGGCACGTTCTGGCCACATTCGGGCGCCTTCCCGGGATCTCCCAAAACACGCCGCCCCGCAGTGATTTCGGTACACCCGGCCGCCGGTACGTTGGCGCCGCTGTCCACGTGTATTTGCGGGAGTAGGCTCTACATGGAAGTGAATGAGTGTACTCTTGACTACTATGCAAAGCATTTGAAGATCACGATTAGACAGCGCGACCATTGCTCACGTGAGTCATCATTGCGTGAACTCCACGACTCTAAAGCGTACAATCAGCGTGCGAGCGGCCACGGACAGGACAGGGACGAGACTGGCAGTGCGCTGGGAGGAGCTGCCGAAAGCGGGGGTGCCCAGCGTAAGTCGCCATTTAAAAGGCTCGCATCCGTTCTTGTATCGTCCAGAGCGAGCGTATTGTTGATATACACCTTTCACTGCAATAGCTGTTCAACATGAAGCCAACTCGTGTTCGAAAGCGTACGCAAAGCGTGACTCCTCGCACTTAGCGGAGCACTCGATTATTGCAAGGTGGAATGCGGGTTTCGCTGCAGATGGATATTGAGAATGAAGGAAAGGTGATAGTCGGGGAAGCGTTGTTGCATGGAATTGGAAGTGTTCTACGCCGCGAGTTGCACGGGAAGCAATTGGACCCAGGTCTTGTGGTGGTTCATAATATTCTCATCAGTCGAAGCAGTCAGACGTTCTACCCTTACCGGCGGAGGGCCTGGATCTTCCACAATATATCCAGGATCTCCGGACGGCCGCTCCTTGGGATGAGAAAATGATGGAACCGGTGGCAGCCAGCATTCCGGCCTCCAAGCGACGAACGGTGAGCGCTATGAGTGAAGCGATGACGCCGACAAGCCGCACGGAGCCAATTCGAAGTTCATCAACACCGAGAGGTAGCGCATCAGTAGCACCTCCGCGGGCCGGTCCATCGTCTGTTGCGAAGCGGACTAAGGAGACAATATCATCCCCAGCTACGAAGCGGACAGGTCAAACAAAGTCTATCTCGGCTACGGAGCCCACTGCGTCGAAAAGGGCTTCTCCTGCGATGAATCAGACCGTCGACACAAGGGGATCTTCTGCGTCGAAACAGACGGTTCAGCAGGGGACGGCTGTGCAAGAGGAGGAAGATGAGATCATGAAAGGTCCCCTTCCAGACGCGGATGCGCAATCCGCACAAGGAGCTGGTCCATCTGTACCCCAAACTGCACCAGAAACTGCGGAGCAGCAGGACGATGACGTTATGTTTCTGTCCGCAAGAATGGCAC
The DNA here is from genome assembly GCA_022539475.1 of Gracilaria domingensis. NCBI lineage: Eukaryota > Rhodophyta > Florideophyceae > Gracilariales > Gracilariaceae > Gracilaria > Gracilaria domingensis. Next base: position 188,270 of record VCMS01000072.1, read on the forward strand.
GTTCAAGTGTTTCTGGCGAGCGGTCTGGAACACAAGGGACACCTACTCGGAGCAAGACGTACAGACGAATTCGTCAGAAGGTACCAAAGGTGAACCTCAATCACTACCGGATGGTTGTTGTTACTGTTAACATCACTCTGGTGGACACTCCGCCAATTTACTCCGTGGAGTAAGTAAACGCCACGTTGAAGCCCTTGTGAAGAGTATGGAGGAGCGGGGGATATTGCAGTCGATGGGTTCTCCAGTGGTGGCCTTACAAGATGCTACTACGGGAGAGAGGGATGCTGACAAGGGACGCCTAAGGAAGAAGTGCTTCATTGTAGATGGTTTGCATCGTCTGAAAGCTATACAATATTTGGCAGCGACTGGTGCACAGAAGTGGAAGCGATTAGCCAGGTTTTGGCGTTGCAATCTGCTGATACGAAGAGATGGGAGGCCCATTGGGATGAAAGAATTGTTATGTGTTGCTTCGTACCTCAATGAGTCGACGAGTACCATGCGAAGGATGATGTTTGCAGACAAGATACACTCTATAGTTAGTGTGGTCGCCATTCTAATTGAAGATGTTGAGGGGGTGACGCCGGCAGACGTGGATCCTGCAGAAGTGACAGAAGTGTTGAAGGAGAGCCAACTGATTGGGACTGTGCAATTCGCAATTGAACATGTAGCGTCCTAACATTTCTGAAACTGCACTTAAGGTTGCTTTTAAGAGAAGTATGAAACTGAGAAGTCTATGCAGTTCCTGTCTATGCTGTACTTGTGGCAGTATGGTGACTGTATCAGGAAAAATGGCAGAGGAACAGAGAGACTTGGCGGAAATTTCACCAAATACCTTGTCTAAGTTCATATATGCCAATGGTTACGGTATATTAAGTTCCGTTGATGGAACGTTGAGAAGAGAAGGAGAGTCAATTCCAGAAGAAGTTGTGAAGTGTATGAAGTTCATTGACGAACGTGTTGGTTTCGGACTTGTCACAGGGGGTGATGTGGGCGACGTGGAGGGGAAAATGGAAGGACTCGGAGACTATAAGTTTGGTGTCTCGGCGAATCATGGAGCTTTCATGCGTTTCTCTGACGAGAGGGAAATTAAGGGTGCATTCAATGATCACACCCTTGACCACACTGTTGACGGACTACTGTGCCTGGCAAGGGATTTGAATAGGAGGCATGGTATTGTGAATGATGATGAGAAGGGGTTCATGGAGACCAGAAGTGATAGTGGCCTTCCCAATTTCGTGTACAACAAACTGTGGCAGTGGAAAGAAGAAGTGGATTCTGCTATTGGGGACCTGACGCAGAAGATGGATGCGTTTGTTATCTATCCGGCGATAAAAGTTGCGAAATTGTGGACAAGCGATACACAAAAGGAAGCGGAGGAGAAAATCTTGTGGATAATGAACCGAGATTTATTGATACGGATGACGTCGTGACGTTCGCAAGTGCTTTGAGCGACGGGCCTTTGCATGAGGTAGGCGTGTACGGCGTTCGCGTCAAAGAAGATTGTATCCCGGGTGGAGTACACAACCTGTTCGAAAGAGTGGAGGATGTGCATTCGACAATTATGCTGGTGGCTCTGTTGTACGGCTACGAGGAAAAGCAGCACGATAAAAACCACCATGAATCATAAAAGGGTATTGAGATATATACGACACTTTTATTACTGAGATCTCATATCATAGCTAAGTATTAAAGGCATCGTAGCACTTGAAACAAATTCCAAGAGCATTTCTAAACCATTGACATTTGCATTTTCTGTACCCGTACAGTTCTGCCACCCTTCTGATGGTCTCATGCACGTCCTCCACCCCATCAACAAGATATGTTACCGCTGCTGGATGGTCTTCTCCCTTCACATGAACTGCCAGGGTTGCCATTTCATATAGAGGGCCATCATTGGAAGCATTCCCGAAAGCAACGATTAAATGTGTGTCGAACTGGGGGTCGTTTTCAACCAAGGCTAACGCCCCACTATTTTTCGTGAAACGAATGTCCCTATGTCACAGTTTTCATCTTGAGGGTACGCAACCAGGTTCGGAAAGGATGTCAACACTTTTGAAATACCGGAGTTAACTTCTGTTTTCCACTTCGAGAGTCCATTGTACGTGAAGTTAGGGAGTCCACTGTCTTTTCTAGTGCTCACCACTGCTTGTTGACGCTCTTCGTGAAGTCCGTGCGATTCATTTAAGGAGAGTGCAAGTCTCTCAAGTTCGGCTGCACATCTTTCGTAACCTTCCCTGTCAAGGTCCTGATCAATTTCGGTACCATTGGATAATCTCACCCGTGCGCCTTGGTTTCCAGAGATGCCAAAGTGTAGCCACCCAGGTGCTCCATGAAACTCTCGGCATCCTCTATATCTGCCCAGTAGCAATTCCGAAACCAACGCGTGCGTTGATGTACTTCATGCATTTGACTGTTTCGGCAGGAATGTTGTCCCCAGCTCTTTTCAGAGTACCGTCAACATCACTAATCACGGCGTAGCCATTTTCGAATATTTCGTTAGCCAGCTGCTGAGGAGTTACTTCTTGGGCTCTAACTTCCGAGTTATACATGTTTTGAAAGCTTTCGAAAGGGTTCGTTTTGCAAGTGGGTGTGGGTATAGGAATGAGAAGGATGTGATTGATGTTCACAAGGTGTTTCGTAGTATAAAAGAGTCTAAGAACGACCATATACGGGTATTGTAGTACTGTTTTAAATCGTTACTAGGAGGAGAAGTTTTTGCATCGATTTGAAGTAAAGAAAGGATGATTTATCATAAATTATATGTACGGGTTCAAGTGGGTAAAGAAACTGTAAATATCTTTAACATGAGCTTAGAAATCAAGAAGAGTAAAACAACCTCCATTATGGGTTGAAACCCATAAAGGTTTACCTTACTTTATACGGGTGCCCCAAGTAATGCAAACGCTTAGTTCTTCAGAAATATCACAATTTTTGTACTTGTTTCGTTACTAGTATCGTGCACTTTAATGATATGGAATGACCATTTTCTATCTAGCAAAATCTTAGCGAAATATTAGTGATAAGGGATGTAGGATTTAAAGGGGCATATTTGAACCACAGAAGGACGAACAATATAAGTAATGTAATAGGAACAGGTCATTTCGATAAAGTAACTTTTATGTTTAACTATCTCTAAAAGGTTTACAACACCGAAAAGTCATGTGTTCTAACCTCAAAGCTGGGGGAATGGGGAGGGGGATAACTTTTCCTTAACAACGTTGACGTAGTTTGTATGAAAAGGAGCGGGGTCACGCCTACAATGTTTCTTTCTTGGCGGGAAAGTCGTAGAAGTACGCGTTCCTAAACTGAAGTCGGAGAAAGAAGTAGGGAAGCCAACGAGAGTTTTCCCATATGCAAGAAGTCGCCCAACGGTCTCTTCAGGTGGAAAGTAGTACCTGTCTTAAGCGAAACTATCTTCAACAGCTCTTTCATTATTGTGAGCACAACCGTACTGCACTCCGTAGCGACTACGTCCATAGGAATGAACCTCTTGAGGCCCGACGATGTTGAACGCTGATAGCACACGAGCTTCTCATAATAGCTTACGAGAAATGTGTCTTCGTCGACAACCCGCAAGTGAGACCCATAGACCTAAACCTGTCTGCAACGTTGGAGGCCCACTTTCCTGTTGCGACAGTGAGACATCCGGACTTTGAGGAGTGACACCATCCTGCGGAGCTGCGTTTCTTGAGAGGACACCAACGTATAGGACAACTTTTGACATTTGTCCACACCGAGCTTCGAAAGCAATGGTATGATGTTCCATTCTGGAAGAAAACGAGATTCTCTCTGAGCGAATAAGGGCAAGCCTGAATTACGGTCTCCAGGGTGTTCGTTCTTCCACAAACTAGTATCGGTACATCAGAAAGATGAGAGGTAGCAGCCATGCTGCAGAATTCGTGTGCGGAAATGACCGTATCTTCTTCGTTCGCCAGCATGGTACCTATACGCCCCTTCCAAATAACGGCCCGAGTCTTCGGGCGGGAGATGAGGCTGAGGGACGTCAGAGTATCTGGGACTCGGAGGCGGAGTCGGAGGCATGTGACTGGGAGTTCATTGCAAGTGTTCGAATGTTTTTGTGTGACGATAGAAATGGAAGATGGGGCGGAGAACTGCTGGGGTAAAGAGTGATACGTAAGTAAACGGTTGGGAAGCGCAGAACGGGAACATGGTTCACTTTGTGAAAGTGAGCGAAATGTATGATATGTGATTGTACTGAATGAATGATAGGCCTTGTATGAGACGACAAGCCACAAAGTGTGATGATGTTTTATGAAGGTAGGTGGAAGAGTAGAAGTGTGCAATGAATGAAACTGATTTCGAACCTGAGTTGTAAAGTAGTTGTAAAGTACGAGTTACGGGGAGCTTGAATACAGGATGAAAGGAGCCATTTTGGCTTCATAAATGAGTGAACGGGTTTTATAGCTTCAATCGGATTGCCATAATTAAAAGGATGGAGTTGGATTGCGCCCGAATATGTCTATAAAGGTCGTAGAAGACTTATGAAGGAAGGAGTTGTACACATGTTATTGTTGATGACGGTGGAGCCAGGGTTTGGAGGACAGGCGTTTATGGAGGGTGTTCTTGATAAGGTGCGACATGCAAGGAGTTGTACCAAGAATAGGGATACAGGTGGATGGAGGTATTGGACTGAGTACTGTGAAAGCAGTAGTGAAGGCCGGTGCAACATTTCAGTTGCAGGATCTGCCATCTTTGGCTCGAGTAACCAGCCATGTCATAGCTGGTTTTCGAAAGGTTTTGGTTAGAGATAGTAGCATAAAAATTTATGTTATTACATTTGTTACCTTTAGCGTGTTATCACAAGCTAAATTCTCGTCTCCATTGGAGCTGTATTCTCTTGCTAGACAACGGGAAAGGATGTTGAGAGAACAATAAATATATC